>VZRX01021469.1:36877-47856 GCA_013398075.1 Notiomystis cincta | reverse complement strand
TAATAATAATAATAATAATAATAATAATAATAATAATTTCATCATGTCTCCTGGTGACCTCACGAGAGCTGCACACAGAACATGGCATTAAGACCATTGTTCAGAAGGCTCAGAACCAGCTGGAAGAGGCACAGAAAGCAAAGAGGGTTAAGTAGGATGAATGTTGCAATTTCTTGTGGCTGGCAAGCATTTGCAATTCTGTGGGGTTGCTTCAGCCTTGGCAGAAGCTTCTACTGCTGCATGACAGGTACTTGCATGAGGCAAGAAAAACAGAAGAGGAAATAGGTGAAAAGAAGGTTAAAGAAATGTGGAAATGGGCAAAGAGACTGAGGTCTAAAAATCAGGGTGCAGCAAATCCTCCTGGGTTGTGAATAGGAAGAGATCACATTACCTCATTCCTGTCTTGCCTAACCTGTTCTTAAACAACACCAGTGGTGGATAGTGCCCAGATAATGTCACTGAGCAGTCTATTCCCAGGCCTGTTTAGCCAAATGCTTTGTTTCTAACTCATTCTTCCTGTGATTATGCTCAGTACTTGTATTTTCTGGGGTAAGACTTGGCATTGGTTAGCCTCAAAATGAAAAGACTCAGGGGGAGCCTTTTCAGTGTGTGTAAATGCCTGCTGGGAGGAAGAAAAGAAGATGGGGCCAGACTCTGCTCATGAATATCCCGTGAAAGGACAAGAGGAAATGGCAGCAAACTGAAATACAGGAAATTTCACCTAGAGTTATGAACCTTTATTTTCCTGTGAAGGTGGTCAGTCAGTGGCACAGATTGCCCAGGGTGTGGCTGGACTGCCTTTGGAGATACCCAAACCCCACTGGACATGAACCTGGACAATGTTCTGTAGCTGCTCCTGCTGTGAGCAGAGGGTTTGAACCACAGGTACCTTTCAGCCTCCACCACTCTATGGTTCAGTGGCACTGTGCAAAGAAACCAGTTATTCTTGTCCTCTTTCCAGCAATTCTTGTGTATTTCAAGACTGTTTTCCTGTCTCCAATGAGAAACTAGTAAAAAAAAAATCCCTATTCTTCNAGCACATAAATGGGTTTTGGCTCAGGTGTTGTTCTCAGAAGTGGCTGAGCCTTTCAAACCCTCAAAACTACAAAATAAGAGCGAGATTCAAGTAGCTACAGTACTTTGTATCAGTTATTTTTCCTTATTACAGACTGGGAAGATGTACTGTGAGGAGCAGCAAAATGTAAAATTTCAGCCCTGCTTTTAAATAAAGTGCTGCTTCAATGAAGGGTTAGGCTACCAATCTCCAGAGGTCCCTTCTGACCAGCATTGCTATTGCTACACTTTAATTTCTGAAAAACCCATTTTGAAAGGGCCAGATATTAAAATCACAATCAATTTATTCAGTAAAATGCGGGGATGTTTTGTTGAGGGTGCTCTTGGACAAAGCCAGGCCAGGTCTGAATTCATAAAAGCCACTTTTTCCCTGAGAGGAAGTGATTGCACATCCCTTCAGAGTGGCTGATGTCACCAATAAAAGCTGCCAAGGAGTCACAAACGCCTGACTCTAAGGATTGCTCCATCCTTTGTGACTCCAGAGCTGAGGCTGCCTAACCTTGAACAGATTGGGCTGTTGGAAGAGGATGTGTAAAGCACAGAGCAAAACCTGAGCTCTGCAGGATGGAGTCCTGTCTGCATAAATTAACCCTGTTACCACCATTGTCAGGGATTGTTATTCAGCAGCTTCCATCTCAGGGGACTTTGCATGGTCTTGTGTGTACTGATGCAGTGTTTTGGTTATCTGATTCCAAAGTGCTCTGCAGTCATGAAACACTCCATGGGCAGGGGTCATGTGCCCATTACTGCAGGTTACAAGCAGCACAGTGAATTATTTGCAGTGTCAGTTGTGTAACCCAGTGGTGTTGATTCCCAGTGCTCCCCAAATCCTTTCCCCATAGGCTTTATAAAACTCTGGCAGGATATAAATTTTTTTATTTTATCTTTTTTAAACTGAACCCAAATATATTAAACAAAACTGATATTTAAAATTACATACTCCAACTGAGAATCAAACCTATGACCACAGTTGGTTTTGTTAGTATTAAATTGTGATTGCTTTTGGATGCTGTGTTTGATTAGGAGCAGGGCAGAAGCACCTATTTTTAAGATTGTTAGCAAATTTAGCTGGAGTCTGTGTTTATTTTTTTTCACTGTAATTAACATTGCAGCTCGAGACAAATCAAATCAGCCAAACAGAACAATTGTTGTGTGATGCACCAGCTGGTCTCAGAAACCTCGTTTCAAGCTGGTTTAGTTGAGCAGGAAAGTTATCTGGGGACTTTCTCGTTTTTGGGGTGGGTTTTTTTGGCACATTCAGGGCTGCTTCTTGTGTAAAGAGGTAAAGATGTCTGAGGGGGGCAAATGGAACACCAGCCTTTTTTCTCTTTTTTTTCCCCTTTTTCATTACATTGCTTGCAACAGCTGCCTGGGAACAAATAAAAAGGCATTGATAAACCTCACAGAAAGAAACAAAACTCTTATGAAGGAGGTGTTATTTTCTTAATTAAACCAATAAATTGAGAAGCTGTGGCCCAAACCTTCTGATGAAGTATCTACAGCCTTAGGGAAGTGTTGGAATCCACTGTTCAGAAATGTGGCAATCCTACCATTTCTCAGGTGGCTCTGGATGCCTAAGGCCAATTTGCACAATATTTCTAACAATATTTNAGCTTCTACTGCTGCATGACAGGTACTTGCATGAGGCAAGAAAAACAGAAGAGGAAATAGGTGAAAAGAAGGTTAAAGAAATGTGGAAATGGGCAAAGAGACTGAGGTCTAAAAATCAGGGTGCAGCAAATCCTCCTGGGTTGTGAATAGGAAGAGATCACATTACCTCATTCCTGTCTTGCCTAACCTGTTCTTAAACAACACCAGTGGTGGATAGTGCCCAGATAATGTCACTGAGCAGTCTATTCCCAGGCCTGTTTAGCCAAATGCTTTGTTTCTAACTCATTCTTCCTGTGATTATGCTCAGTACTTGTATTTTCTGGGGTAAGACTTGGCATTGGTTAGCCTCAAAATGAAAAGACTCAGGGGGAGCCTTTTCAGTGTGTGTAAATGCCTGCTGGGAGGAAGAAAAGAAGATGGGGCCAGACTCTGCTCATGAATATCCCGTGAAAGGACAAGAGGAAATGGCAGCAAACTGAAATACAGGAAATTTCACCTAGAGTTATGAACCTTTATTTTCCTGTGAAGGTGGTCAGTCAGTGGCACAGATTGCCCAGGGTGTGGCTGGACTGCCTTTGGAGATACCCAAACCCCACTGGACATGAACCTGGACAATGTTCTGTAGCTGCTCCTGCTGTGAGCAGAGGGTTTGAACCACAGGTACCTTTCAGCCTCCACCACTCTATGGTTCAGTGGCACTGTGCAAAGAAACCAGTTATTCTTGTCCTCTTTCCAGCAATTCTTGTGTATTTCAAGACTGTTTTCCTGTCTCCAATGAGAAACTAGTAAAAAAAAAATCCCTATTCTTCAAATAATAAATCACAGCTTTTAAAGTCCAGATTACCCTTGATTTCCTTTGTCCTGTTTTCTATAGAGAATTCTTAAAATGCTTGTATCAAACTGGATATAGAATTCCCACTGAGGTCTGACTCACAGTGGAGTAAAAGCATTACTGCACAATGCTCCTGTGTATTCATTGTAGTATAAATAGTTTTTTTTTAAACTTTTTTGTTACTGGATCCTTTATCAATTTGTGATCCTGGATTACCCCAGAACTCCTAATTAACCAGCTGTTCTTGAGCTTGTATTTATACAGATGATTATTGCTCTTGAAAATTTTTCCTCTTGCCAGGCATTTCATTAATTTCAGGTAATTTATTCAGCTTGCCACAATAACCTCATAGTGGAATCCTGGTACACAGTGGCCTTTCTGACCCTTCTAGCCTGAAGAATTTACTGTGTGCACCTGTTTTCCATTGTTTGGGCCATTGGTAAAGGTACAGGATAGCACCAAAGTAGAGTGTTAATCATTAGTATCCATTCTCCAGAGAAAATTCCCAAATGTGGAGACTGTGGAGGTGTCTCAAGTGGACCATATTCCCTCAGGTAGTTATAGGGAAATCACAAGGAGTGGGATCAAAGCTTGTATTAAGTGCAGAGACAGCTACTGCCCAGGACTGCTAGACTGGCATCAGAAGAAAGGATGTTGATTCAATCTCACTTTTATTATCCTAACTATTCACACTTTGTTGTCTTGCAGGTACTTGAAAGAACATACTTTGATATTTTTTTTCTGTTCTTTCTTTTCATATAAGAAAGGGTCTGACTGATCTAAAATTCTATGACTCTTCCTACTTTCCCTTTGTTAAGGTCAGGATGGTGGCACAGATTCCTCAATATATAAGAAGTTATAACCTCCCAGTGGTTTCAGACATTGGAAAACAATAAGAAATTAAAAACCCAAATACTTTTCCTACTTTCTGGGGCCTCATCCTCTGTCAGTTTTCAAAGATCAGCACTAACTTCTCCAAGCTGATCATGTCTCCACCTGGCCCTACCGGACTGATGACACAGTGTAACTCCTGCAACAACAACAACAACAACAACAACAACAACAACAACAACAACAACAACAACAACAACAACAACAACAACAACAACAACAACAACAACAACAACAACAACAACAACAACAACAACAACAACACATGCTTGTAATTTTCCCTGCAATAATTACTCAGGGATAGTTCTATGTCCTCCTACATCCTATGTGGTGTAAGAGTGTGCATGGCAGGCTTAGGGTGCCTTAATAAATAAAAGGGTGCCTTGCAATTCTTCGTGTGTCTCTTCCCCCAGAGAGACAATTGACTATTTACATGAAGTTTCTAGGATATTTAAAAATTTTGTTTAAGAATGCCTTTGACCTTATCTCAGAAACATCAGGCAAAGCTGAGTCATTTGTATAGCTCCATATCTGTCAAAGTGTTAGAGCCCTCTGATTTATCACAGCCATAGAGCCAGGGTAAAAAGCTATTGTAAAAATGCAGTATATAAATCGTTCAGATAGACAGATGTTGTAATATAATTAAAATATCAAAATGAAAAGCACATTGCCAAATGTTTCATGTGGCTCTGATTCCACTTCACTCCACTCCAATCTTGCTTCTCACTGGCAGTCCCCCCTGAAAATGCAGAACCTGACTGACTCCAACAAAAATACAGAACTTCCCTGATTTGTTTGAGGTATGACCATACATAAATTCTATTTTATTATTATTACCATAAAAGATAGACCTTGCTTTCATTTATCTGCATACAAATACGAATGTACACTGCTGCCATGGCAGTTCAAAACATTTTACACATATCAATATAGTCAGGCTGTAACACTTTTGCATAGTAGGGAACCAATGTTACCTTTAGTAAATGTAAAAGAGTGGTGCAAAGAACCTCTCTGTGTTCAAGGACAAGGACTCACACTTTCTGATTGTCAGTCCTCTTTCCCAGTCTCATCTCCTTTCCTAGGTTTGACAATGACCTACATAGCATTGCACAAGAAAAGCAAAGCCAGCAATAAACACTTTTAGCCTGTATAGTGATGATCATCTACCCCAGTCACTCAAGTACAGAACATATAATCTCACAGGAAAATAAAGTTCTTTTAATCTTCTGGTTTAGCCCTTTGAGAGTCATAAGAATTCTAATTACCGGCACAGTACTTAACTGATCATCAAGAGCTTGAGGATTGCAAGATCTGTACAGGACTTTTTTATCCACATGCCACAGATGAAGGAAAAGCTGATAAGTGTTTTTTGACCTAAATTGTTGCCTGGCAGCTAGAGATTCTGCTCTTGGAACTTCACACATCCCTACTCCTCTCTTAAACACTGAGGTGTATCTGCAGTGTAGGTGCAGCATTATGTAGAGGCTGGGTTCTGTAAATATCAGCTCTCTTGCAGACCCGTGGGTCTGGGTGCCAATGAGGTTTTTTATGGCTCCAAATGTCTGCCAGAATAATTTCACTTACAGTGTTAGAAGCAATCACCTCCTCTGTGTGTTGGTCAATCTGGCTGAGACGCAGTGAGGCTTCCAATTGCAGCTCATGGCATTTGGGAAGGGGATGGCCACTGGAAAAGCTCCTTTGGATGACACTCTGAGACTCAGGGCTCTGCTGCTCTAAGCATGGGTGAGAACATGGATTGGCTTCCCTAAGAGTTGCAACAAAAGCCAGGAGATGCACACCAGAACTGCCTCTGACAGGCTCCAGCTGCTAAGGGGTCTGTAGGACAAAAGTGGATCTAATCTTAATAAAGCCCCTGGAGTGTGCATGGTTCAGAAGCTGGATCCTCAGCACCAGCTGTTTAGTTCTCCAAATCCTTTCCAGTTCTGTGGCACTGCTTCCTGTTGCAGGCACAGTTGGCATGAGCGTATCCATGGCACAGACATGATCTGATCCTGCTCAGTGTGACACTGGCACCGTCTGAGTGGCACTAAGGGGAGTCCTGACCCTACAGAATTAGGCTCCTTCTGCTCAGTAAGGCCAGGTAAGTCTGTTCTTACTTCAGTTACTGTGATTTGGAGCCCAGTTTCACAAATAGTATTTAATAGGTTATTGTGCATCTGCAGATCCAGTTCACAATATGCTGCACAAATGCTTGTGGCAATAGAGCACAGGCATGGGACAGGAATAGAAACACACAGCTGGGAAGGAGGAAAGGATGATTTAAGCTGGCTTTAGCAGCATTCAGTGTTGCTGCTGAATGTCACAGCATGTCAGACCTTGCCCTGCAAAGTTCCCTCTGGAACAACTTCTGGGGTGAGGAAGGGAGAGTTTGACCCCAGGTTGGTTTGTTGCACAGGCTTTTGCTGCAGCTGTACATGTGCTATTTTGAAAGTGTGTTCTTCTCAATACAGATAATGGGGTCCACTAGAGAGATATAATATACATATTTTGTGTTCAAACTTCATTAGTTGGAGTGCTGAAGTATGTTTTCCATCACAACTGGGTAATGCCTAAATCCTGCACTGCTGAGACCACTGGTTCCCAAGCTGATGGAAAATGCCTCATTATCTTATGCTCATCCCTTCAGCATCTCGTTCTGTCAGTGGCCTTGCCTTTTGCAGCGGCTCCACGTCCCTGGAATCTGAGCAGACATTGCTGGCTCTGCACAGCCCCTCCCACACTGGGGGGCCTTATCCAGAACTGGAGCTCCTGGGCGTGACACGAATGTAAACAATACTTAATAATCCAGAAATATTGTATAAAATCATGAGTGCCAGGAGAACAGGGAGCAAGAGGAAAGTGGTTCAACCCCCACCTCACACTTTTCCTGCATTTATTTCCATCACATATGACTGACAGATTTTTGCACTGAATAGCTAATACATTTCCTTTTCCTAGGGCAGCCAAAACCAGGGAAAAGTGACAAAAAGAAATGTATAACACTTGAGCACATGGCAACTCCTCCTGTTCTTCAGGTGTCTTTTGATGCTTGGCCTCCACAGTAGTCACAGCACAAAAAGCTAGTTATGCAAAAATGGAATATATAGATTTTTCTACTTTTGCTATTTTACTGTCTAATCTACTGATAAATATTGAGGAAAAAGCTAGATTCAGTAAACACCAGTAACATTACAAAGATGAAGACTTTTTTGTTTTTATAATATTAAAATAAAAAACCCAAAACCAACCTATGGAAATTAAAGCAACTTCCAAGAAAGCTACTTGCAAAGTTTATTCAAATTGGCTAAGTGGTATCGAAAAAAAATACTTTTAAAAATCAGAAAAAGACCCTTTTAAAAATCTTTTTTTTCCAAAAGACACAGTAAGTTCCAGTGATCCTGAAATTTTACATTTCATCTTTCTAAAAACAGAATTCTTTTTGTAACGTGAGCTATTTTGCTCTTTAGAAAAAAACCCAGCCTAAATTAAAAGTAAAGAAAGGTACATAAGTTCTTTTAAAGGGTAATAAAACCATTAACTTTTTCAGACTGTGGAAAAGCAAGTAGGATCTATTTTAAAAGAGATGCAAATTTTATTACAATAGCCATGAAGAACAGCCTGCCATTTACTTTGGAGAGATTATGAATTAAATGTGGCCTTGGTAAGTATAAACTGTATTTTAACTGAGGAAGGCAGCCTGACAACACAGTAAGGAATCTTTTTATGTGCACCAGCTAGGTCGTCTGCAAAGTGCAATTTGCAATTCCAGAATAAAAGAATCGTAGGCAGTCAAAACATTCTCATTTACTTTTGAAAATGGTCCCATTGATTTCTTCTTAAAAGCAAGTGCAACAGAGAGAAATCGATACATTGTCCATAAGCCATGGAGTGTATTGCAGATATTAACCACAGACACATTGCTTCGAAGGGAGAAGGTTGTTCAGTTCCTAGTGCTCACTGAAATGGAAATATTCCCTTTGCAAGTAAGAGATTTTCACAGGGAAGGAGGAAATACCAGAGTTCCTCTTCCTTTAGAGATAACTACAGCTGCCACAAAAAGTTACTTCAGTGAAAAGAAAGCTAAAAATAAATTCAGGCAAAAATCCTTACGTAGAGCTGCTTTCCCTGGCTTTTGAGAGTTTTCATTTTCTAGCCAAAAAGCAAATGTTTGTGCCAGTAGTTTTGTATTTTCCTGTTATAAAACACAGCACACAACTATTTTTCAGTAGTACATCTACAGGCACTTCAGAAAATGTTCTAGTCCCGAACAAATCTCTTCTATCCTCTACGTTTCCTGTCTTGTGTTACTCTTGTTCTGAGGAGGTTCTTCCCAAAGCAGACTCCTCACTCTCTGTTTAATGCACAACAGACCCTCTCTAAAAGCACACACAAAAGCCTTCCCAAAAGCATATTTCAGAAGAGGAGAAGTAACCTCACTCCGAGGACCTCCCTAAGCTCCAAAGGGAAACAGAAGCACGTGGAAGGTGAAAGTGGGTAGGGAATGCCAAGGAGGAATACAGAGGTATTGCCTTGGACCCACAGGGATGAAAATAGAAATGACAAAGCACAGTTGGCTTAAAAACTGACAAGGAGTGTGAAGGGTAACAAGAAAGGCTTCTGTAATTTGGCATCAAAAAAGGTGACCCAAGACTTTTCTAATGTTCCTCTAGGAGATGCCAGGAGCGTTGAAGCCAAGGAAACAAAAAAAATTATTCTGTGACATCTTAATGACCGACATTTAGAAATGAAGTGTCTCACACTGTCTGCAGTGTCATTTCCAAATCTGGTACCCTTCAGCTCAGGAGGAATGGTGTATTTGTCCAATCTATCCAGCCAGTTGTACTTCCAAGCATGGAGTGTTACTAAATCCCATCCCTTTCCGTTAATCAACATTTAAACTCGAAATCAAGCTGCTGGCAATCAGGTAGCACCAATAGTGCATGACTAATTGTCTGCCTACGCATTTCCTTACCATCAGCTAGTGACAATGAATTGCAAAAATGCAAAATTCATCTTCCAGGTTTTTTTCCTGTATGCTAACTAAAGCTGACAGGCTCATAAAAACAGCACCCAGCTGTGCATCTATGGAAAACACACTGAATGCAAACAGAAATCTACCCACAGGGGGGAAAAAAAAAGCTCTGATCAAAGTGTGAAAAAGGGCAAAACAAAAGTCTGTCCTTGAAATCCCTGCGAGCATTTTAATGGCGACCCTGTGCACTGTGCTACAACACTGAACTATTTGGGAAACTCAAGCAGAATAGAGATGATATTGCAAGGGATAAATATTTAGTGAATGATAGTTCACTAAATAGTTCAGACTAAAGATATGGGAGAAGAAATAATGACCCATTGAGAAGTTCAGTTCCTAGTCCCACACCAGAAAAGTTCTGAAGCACGTGCTTATCTTAAAAGATGTTAATGTTCAATTAAACCTATTTAAGTTATACATCTAAAGTCATGTCTGCACTTAAATGCTTTTCTAGACTGTTTCTCAGTACCTCCCAAAATCAAGGTCTTCCCTGGGTCTTGAATGTTCACATTTCATAATGAGATTTCTCATATCTTAATGTTCTTTAGACGTGTTTTGCACCATCACTAATGTATATCAATGAGAGCTACTGATCCTTTCAAAGAGTGGTTTGAAAGTAGTGCTGTTCTCCTACTCTAGATGGTTTAACACTAATTGGTAAGTCTTTTAATTTGTGAGTTGAAGCAGCCAGCAGCCTTTCACAGGGACGCCAGGTGCCCACCAGAGCTGCTCCATCACTCCCCTCCCTGTAATGCAGGACGGGACTCTTGCTGTTCGTGTCCATCTCTTCCTCACTTTCACAGGAGTGGGACTTCAGCTTCTGTAATCAGTCAAAAGCTCTGGAAGCCTGTGGACAAGCCCTCAGTGGGGCTGGAAGGGTCTGTTTCTGCAGTGACAGGTTTGTGGGTACATTTTCCAGTGCTGCCTGCAGAGGAGACAGAGGGAATGATTAGCCTTTTCCTCAGGAGCTGCTGCCTTCTGGATAAACATTTAAAATAATGAATCCTATGCTGTGGTCCTGAGCTCTCCTTTCACCACGAGTTACACCGTGAATCAGCTTCTGAGGGCTGAGGGGAGCGGGGATGAGAAGATCCGGGCTGAAGGGAGCGGAGAGGAGGGGAGCGGAGCTGAGTGGAGAAGGAATGAGGGGAAAGGGGCTGAGGGGATTCGACCTGAGGGACCCGGGGCTGAGGGAAGCGGGGATGAGGGAAGCGGGGATGAGGAGAGAGGGGTTGAGGCGAGCGGGCTGAGGGGAGCCGATCTAAGGGGAGCCGGGCTGAGGGGAACCGGTCTAAGGGGAGCGGGCTGAGGGGAGCCGGGCTGAGGGAAGCCGGGCTGAGGAGAGCGGGCTGAGGGGAGCCGATCTAAGGGGAGCCGGGCTGAGGGGAACCGGTCTAAGGGGAGCGGGCTGAGGGGAGCCGGGCTGAGGGAAGCCGGGCTGAGGAGAGCGGGCTGAGGGGAGCCGATCTAAGGGGAGCCGGGCAGAGGGGAGCGGGCTGAGGGGAGCGGGCTGAGGGGAGTCGATCTAAGGGAAGCCGG
>VZRX01021469.1:0-36653 GCA_013398075.1 Notiomystis cincta | reverse complement strand
GCTCGCCGCGGGCCGAGGGCGGTCACGCGTGTCCCGGTGTCCCGGTGTCCCGGCGGGCGCGCTGCTTTCCCGCTCCGCGCGGGTGCTCCCCTCAGGATGGAGCCGCGCTGCCCCCGCCCGGGGGCTCCGCGCCCGCCGTGACCCGGGTGGGCGCCGGGGTCGAAAGGCGTCCGAGCGCCCCCGGGGAGCACCGCTGGGTGCGGGGCTGCTGTCAGCCTTACATAAGGGATGCTCCCGGTGCACGGGCGGTGAGTCTTGGGCAAATGCGTCCCCTGGTCGCCTCTCCCAGGAGAAATTGAACAGGTGGCTACGCTGGGTAGGGGCCGGGTGATCTTTAAGGTCCATTCCAACCCTTTGACATTCTGCGGCTTCTGAATTTTTCAGTGATTACAGGCGGTGTGAGTGACAATTACTCAGAGCTCTCCCGTGTGTTAGTATAAGACTGAAGGGAAGGCAGTGCAAACAGAAATTGAGAGTTGTGTAAAAAAACTGAGATGGAGTTGTGTAAAAGGGAATTTTGAAACAGTGGTGATTATCCTGTCCTACCTAGGAGTTTAGTCAGTAAAGGTGTCTGTAGAACAAAATGCCACCCGTTGGAATTATCTTGCTTTGCGTAATATGGGCTCTCTGCCTGTGGCAGGAGGTTGGAACAAGATGATCTTTAACCCTTCCACCCCAAACACCAGTGTGTGTTTTCATCATTCTCTGTGATTCTGATACGTAGCTTTGATGTAAAGGACCGTGCTGAGCCTGCTTGTATGCAAAAGAAACTCTAAATAGCTGGGTGTTTCACCCAACGTGTGGCAGGCTGCACAGATGTTACAGCTTTCTAAAACTGGGATCTGTGTTATGCCAAAAAAGGTGGCTAAACATGTGTATGACCAGGCTGGCTATCTGAGTACAGTAGGCTTTATGAGCTTCAGTGGAAGGCTGGACACACTTTAAACATAAACATCAAATACCGTCGTTATCTGTGTTTTTCCAAAGAACTGTTTTTCATACTGCACTTTCTTGTGTTATATTTTCATCCTTCAGTTGTGTCTTCTCAGCAATTTGTTTGCGTCTCTTAGATGAAATTGCAATCTGTCTCAAGTTGGCATGACTAATTCTTGTCCATCAACTTCACTAATCCGGCAATACTTTGATTTGCAAGTGATTTTACAGAATAATTGATGTTAAGCTGGCAGACAATACTGCTAGTCAGTGAAATGTGTGCTTTCACAGGGGGGAAAACCCCTCAGGGTTAGGTTTGTGATGGTTACAGACATCTGTGTGGGCTAAAAGCTCCTGCTTGACCCACAGTAATTAAAACACAAACTAGTGGACTGTAGTTCTGGAGATTGGTGTTTGGTAACTTTAACTTTTAAAATCGTCAGTCCCCTTCCTTTCATGCAGCCATTGCTGTGTTTTATTTTTTCTTGGTGTCCCTTGACTTGTGGAGGCTTTGCCAGTGCCCAGCAGTTTCTCTGCCTGCTGTTCAGCAGCATTTTGTCCTTAGCCTGCCCTGTGCATTTTCAGGCGGTTTACATGTGATCCCTGCTGTGTGTGACCTGCAGATCAACAGCAGGTAATGTGAGATTGAAGTCCCTTGGTCTGCTTGAAACTCTCAGTTGTTAGCAATGCTTTCCCATTTCCGTGTGTTTGCAGCTTTGTTTTTCCAGCCCTGGCTGTGGAAGGGGCTGTGAAATGAAATACCTTTGTAGGGTTGAAAGGAAACCCAAGAAAGAAATGGTTCTCTCACAGGAAGCTTTTCATGGATCAATAGCTCTTTCTTGTATTAAGGCAAAACTGCATATCCTCAATTTTATTACATTTTGACCATTTATTATGGAGGCCACTGCCCGGAAATGAGTAAATGGATTTCTGTGTGATGAGTCACTGCCGTGTTAAAAAAATAAAACAAAGTCATAACTTGTGTTCATTGACATGTTTAATGATCTGTCAAAAGGCTGTGATCTGGCTGTGTGTCTCTGCTTGGTTTTGGAGGCACTGGGTTTATTCTGTTTCACAGAGGTTACTCTAAATTAATCTGCACATTCATGGGTTGAAATAGATAATACTGGTAAACCTTGCAGAGTGTGGGTCTGAATCTAAAGAGCTAAGCTTTGAAATGCTCTCCTCCCTCAACTATAAAGGCATGTTCAGAAATTTGCTAATGTTGGAAGCTGTATTTCTGACCTCTTCGAATCATGGAGATAACAGCTTGAATTAAAAAAAAAAGGCAAATAATCTTGGTAAATATTTGTCATAAGCAAAGTCTGAGGTTGGCCCTCATTTGAAGGATGTCAGCCTGTGTTTACAAGATGTTTCTGGTTTTTTTCATTCTCTAAAGTGAAAGCACTAATGAGTCACCTGCAGGAAATCCATGAATCACTTTGGCATCATAGGTTTTTTTTTTTTTTTTAAAGAATTTGGCTCAAGAGTGTACTTTTTTCAGTGTAGTGAAAAAAACATGTCGTGTTCAACCATGCCTTAAATGCCTTACATCAGGTCTTGGTCAGGATTTCACTCTTGGATTACTCTGTTTATGCTCTGTGTGGCTGCTCCTGACTGGTAGCTCTACACAGATTACAAATACTTTTTTATTGATGATGTTTGTATAAATTATGTATTTATATTTGCATATGTATACATGTATGTGAGCATAAAGGATAAAAGGCATTGAAGACACTAAATTCTTCTCACCATTTTTTAGCAGCACAAAAAGGAATGAGACTGTTATGATGTGAAAGCCTCTATTATCATTGTGCTGGCCTTGATAATACTCCAGGCAGTCAAATAAGATTGGGAACAGTTGCTACTAAAACTATTTCTTGTAATTATGCTCTTTCCCACCACTCTGGAGAAAAAGAAGATATTTTGAGGGGTACACAAATGGGAATTAGTCTAACACAGCGTTTGGGGATGTGCTCAGACTCTCTTGCCTCTGCCTGAAAGAGTAGGATGGGCTAAGCTGTGTTTTACCTCTGGAGCTGTAACTTAGAGGCAAATGAGCATTGGTTTGTTTCAAACAAACACTTTAGGAATTTATTATTATGGTATTCAGTTCCATCTGTTGAAAATGGTTGTGAGTCAGCAACTGAAGCAATGCACTTTAAATATTTTTAGTGAAGGACATGTTACCAAGCAGTTTTTTCAGAGAAGCAGGGACAGTTTCAGGTTAGGTGTCTGAGTCTGACAGTGTGAAATCATCTCTGAATCACAAATCATAAGGCCACCTAATATTCCAGCTGTGTGCTTGCCTTACTCCTCCAAGGCATTGCAGGAGTCAGGTAGAAATGACTTGTCAGAATTCCTGAGCTGCTCTTCATGGAAGGCCTTGAGCTAATGAATGGTGTAGGGAGTGATGCCACTGCTACCAAAACGTGAATTGCTAAGTTTAGGTCTGCAGAGCAGTCCTAGACACGGCTCTGAGGGGTGGCAGCCTGAGTGTGAAGTCATGCTGCTGAATTATTTCATACAGAATTGCCTTCCTGAATTCAGTAGTATGTCTTGGAAACTGCCTGTCTATTCTGGGAAAGGAATTGCACAGGAGGCTTTAGAAAAATCCTCTCCGTATTTCAAGTTACTTCATAAGGAACCTCAAGCTGTTTTTTGACACCTTTTTAGCTGCAGTGGGTACTGCACTGTTTCTCACCCTTGCTTGCTCATTCTGTTCCCTCTTTTCCCTACTCTCTCCTGCTTGTCAGCACCACGTACTTGTGTATGTGACAAACCAGATGTCAGAACTGATCTGCATTAGCTGCAACCCAGAGAGAATGTAGGCTGAAAAAATCCTCACCAGTTGGGTCCGTGTTGCTGCTTTTTCCTTCTTGTCAAAGGGAGCAGGGGGGACCAGGGGGTGGGCTGGGCTGCTCTGTATCTTCCTATATATTTATCAGAGAGGAGTTATTTTCTACTTTTTATAAGCAAGATCTACTTTGTAATTCCATCCATGAGTCTTTTTATAGAGCATAGTAAGCCTAAAACTGAGACTTAAGTGGGTTGATAGCGTGTTACAGCCTAGCCTGGTGAGAATTAAATAAACCTTGAAGTGAGGTGTTCCTTTACTTTCCTGTTAAGCCTTAGCAGATGATGAGTTGAATATGACAAGGGTGTTCCTGTCTCTTTTTCTTTCCTCCTTTTCCTTCTGTGAAGAGTTCTGAAAAGGCCAAACTTGTCCCAACTCAGATGTGTAGATGTCTTGGAATGCCTGCCCATACTGAAACAACCTGAGGTTTTAAATACATGAAAAACTCCTAATGCTTGATATCTTGATATTCTGGTGTGGCTGGTTCTTCTTTCTTTTTTTGCCTTTCCCCCTGGAATTAAAATGAATCGAATTCAAGTGGATTTCTGTGGCTTGTGTTTTGCTGGCAGAGGTGACTCATCTTTGATCTCATGAGTGAGTATTAACTAAATATTGAATAGGAAATTGCAGACTAACTGCAACCAAAACATTTAGAACAGAAGACCCTGATTCCAATTATGAAAGGTCTGCACCTGTACCAAGGGCTTGTGGCTTTTTTATCTGAGAATAACAGTTGTTTTTGTTAGGTTGTTTCACAGTTTAATGGTGTGGGTGATATTTCAGCTGTATGTGTAAAGACACATTCAAAGTGATTTTAAGTTTTAAACTCTGAACTGCAGGAAGAGGCAGCCACTTGTTTAATATGCTGCTTGTATTCTTTCAAAACAACTGTTGTAGACTGGAATGGGATTGAAAATCAAGTAATGGGAGCAGAATATCAAGAAGAGGAGAAATTATTGGTTGTATATCTAGAGGAAGAATTTGGAAATAGTGCAAAAACTGTTTTTTATTAAAGCTTGGCTTTAGTAAACAGGAATATTAATACTTAGTCATCAGTTGTATTTTCTTGCTCCAAACATCTTCCCCAGTAAAAACTGGGAGAGGACTTTTTTCATGAAAAACTGAACCCAAATGAATGAAATAGCACTTGAACACTGAGGTTTTCCTTTTAAGGGAGAAATCTTACTTGAATAGAGCCCTGGAGCAGTGTTTGCTGAGTCTCTGAAAAACTGAAAACTAGGCCCTTGAACATGCTTTGAACTGGAAAACAGAATTCTGAGGCAAATTTAAAAGTAAATGACCTTGCCCAAGAGGTAGTTGCAAGATGCAAATGGTAAATATGCTGGTCTGTCATTAATTGTTATCTTTCAGTTGTTTTCCTTGTCTGTTTCTCAGTTAAGGAAAAGAAGCAACTTTTGCACATATGGGTGATGGTTAAGTTTTTCCCTGTGTTTGCATGCCTTCCAGTAACATTTAAATGATATATTGCTGCTTGTTATCTGAGAAGTCAAATTGTCCTCCAAAATTAAAAAAAATAAGTAAAGGGGGGAATATATGGGGAGTTTGTGGCATGAAATCCTGCCTGTTCCTGAAACATGTGTTAAAATTTTTGAGTAAACTCCCTTGTTTAGTGTTAGAAATGGTTGTTTCCAGTCCATAACTGTTTTTGTGCTTTGAGCCTGATTAGTTGGACAGTCAGAGTGGAAAGTTAATTATGGAGTCAGAAGAACAGGTGACAGTGAGGGAAAACTTCACCTTACTTACACTTGGCTCACACCAATTCTCTCATGGGTCTTAGGAAGCATTAGCCTAAGTCAGCTCAGTGATTAGTAAAACAAACTAATTTCCATAATTGTGGAATCCTTGTGCTCAGTTAATGTTTATATTTTATATTTTTGAAAATAGATTAGCTTTCTTGTGTTCTTCTTTCAGTTTAGCTGTAGCTGAGCAAACTTTTAATAGAGAATATTCAGACGGAGTGAACATAGTGTTTAAGCTGTCAGTTTTGTAAGTAGGTTTGATTAAATCTTTCTCCTGCCTGATTGATAGTTTCCTTCTTGCAGAGTAAATAGGATTTAAAAAACTGCAGACAAACTACTGTTTTCTTAGCTTTAAGGGTATAGCCTCAAAAACTTGAGCTTGAAATACCAGCTAAAAATGGGAATGAGTGTGTGTTGGTGTGGAATAATATTAATTAGTGCAGTGTTGTTGCTTTTGGAAGGATAAAAGATATTTTTTCCTTTTCTGTATCACTCATGAGAAAATGTGTTTGCTAACAGAGTTCAGCAATGTGAGAATAAAGAGAATCTCTAAAGTAAAAAAAAAAAACAAAGACATAAACCCAAAAAAACCCCAAACCAACCAAGCAAAAAACCAACCCTCTGAGCTCCAGTGACTTGGCACTTATTTGCATTTTAGGAGTCCCTGCTGGGCGGTTTTCTGAACGGTATTTACAGGTTTGTGGAAGGGATGTGAGGAGCTGATTCTCGTTTCAAATGGTTGAAATGCACGTAGCAGTTTGTTGCATATTTTTGGCCACCTCTCTCAGTGGTCTCTAAAGTGGGCTGCACACACCTTGTGAGTGCTCAAGGGAGTCCATTGGGGGTGTTGGAAGAAAATATTTTGTACCATGAATAAAAATAACCACTCTTTTAAAATACTGTTTATTCATCCATTAAAAGCCTCTTATCTTTTGGATGTTTTATAATGTATGCAGTATAAATTACTTACATTTTCTACTGGGCTAGTAAATAAATATACATGTTTGGGATAGATGCTAATTTTGTTTTTCTTGCCTGGAGAAAGTTTGGAGGGCACTGATGCACAGGGTCAGGTTGTGTTTGGAGCAAACACTGGTGACAGCAGTTTGTTTCCACTTCCAGTACAGGAGTTCCTTGTGCAATTCCGTGTAACGTTGGATGCCCTCCAGACAACTGAACACTTTCCGTATGCTTTCCAGTTTCCCAAGCAATGCCTGGTGACTCAAGGGATTTTCTGACTGCACCAGAATACAAAGGAGTATTTCTTTATCAAGATGAGTAGTAGGGATTCATTTTTTTAGGTGCTTTCTCTGGGACTTGCATCCTGCTTTGGCAGCAGCAGTACAAATGTCTGTTATGGTGGGCTCCCATCCCCACTGCTTTAAATCTGTCACTAAATTGTACTTGACCTGTTTGTGCTCATCTCTTTTAACGCTGAGGTATTGAGGGGAAGTGTCCCAATAAATGAAATAAACTGGTTTTCCTGAGCACAGCTGGGGAGGGAGGTGTGTGCTCTGCAGTGTGCTGGGCTCTTGCTGCTGACACAGGCACTGTGAAACGTGCACTGAATTCCTGTCTGGAAAATTTTTAATTGTTATCTTTGAGGTTTTTTCCTTTTTCCCACCCTGCTGTGGGCCAGACTGGGGAGCAGTGGTGATCCCATTTCTCATCCAGAGCAAAACATTCCGGCTCTAGGTGATGGAGGCTGTGACAACTACAGGCAGCACAAGCTGTATTAAAGACATTAAAGATACTATTAAACATATATATTATTATTATTTTACATAATATTAAACAATTTAAAGATCCTCAGTCAGGTGGTTAGCTGAAGGGATAATTTGTTTAAAGTTTGGAGGAGAATATGCAAGTAAATAAAGTTAATTCTTCATGACAGTTAAGAGCTTGTAATACTGAACGTCTTAATGCTCCATCTTTCTGCAAGGAGCTTAAATGCAGTTTTAGAAATCTGTGTTGAAAGGAAAACTCAATTAGCCTAAGTTTTATTTGCATAAGTAGTACTTTATTACCTCCAGGAGAAAGAAGTTCAAGTTTATACTCTTAAGTCTTCCCAGTTAATTTGTAATCTCTTAATCCTGGCTAAAATTCCAGAACATTATTCAGAGATGAACTGGAACTTGGGAGCAGACTTTCTTTTGAAAAGCCACAGGAGGTCATAAGAGTCAAATAATGCTAATAATAGTCTTGTGGTTGTTTTTGATCTAAAGCAGACACAATTTAAAGAAAAATCCCTCAAATCTATTTAAATATAGTACTGAAGTTTCTTCCTGAAAATTTATACTTCTGGTATTAAAATTTACATTAGCAGAGCTGAGTGGTTTATTTTGGCTATATCCATTAAGTTATTCTGCTTTTAATTTTTCTTTATAAATACCTATGGCTTGTCTGAATGGTTCTGTTGAGATTTAGTGCTCTGTTAGACTTCTGGAAGCCTTTTTGAGAAATGACAGATTGATGTCTGTGCTTTATACACTTAGGTGTAACCTGGGGGAAATTCAGTGATGGTTTTATATCGAGTACCCTGTCAGGAAACACTTTCTAGCTGAGGTTCATTCCCAAAGGCCAGCAGAGAGGGAGATGAGAGGAGTGTGTGTGTCTTCTGAACTACAGCAAGGTTGGAGGAGAAATACTTACAGCTGCTCAATGGATTGAACAGGCAGCAGCTCAGTAGTGTGGGCTGGCCTCAAATGATAAATTAAATCTTTTTTTCTTCCTGCCTTCTCCAAGGGGAGCTGCCAGCCTGCCTCCCCAGACTCTCCAGACTTGCCTCCAGCCGTTCTGCTTTGTCCCAAGCCAGCAGTTTGTTTTCTTATCAGAGTTTGTGCCTGACCTTGGATCAACTCAGCTGGTGGTAGACTGCAGGAGGAGCCAGAAAGCAGTTTTGGGTTTTGATGCTCCTCCAAGTTGCTTTTGTATCACCTTTGTCAGGGTTATGTTTGTGTAAACACAAAGAATTAGAGACTTTATCTGGTGTTGCACAGCTCTGCACCGCTGCTGGTGAGCTCTGAGGTGGTGCTGGAAGTCACTCACATCAAAGCTGGGTTTGTTCTGAATTTGTGACAGAAGTTCTGTTGTGCTGCAGCTGAATGCTGATATAATCACTGAATGGTGAATGCATTGCAGTGGTCATTAATCTCTGACAGGAATCAGCAAAAAACCCTGACATTTATTTCAGTAGCTTGCATTTATTTAGTAGGATAAGGCAAGGAATGAGCCATTTTGTGCTTCAGGATGGAAACTGAGTGAGCAAAGTATGTACATCAGGGTGTTAAGGCCTGTCAAACACTGTCAGTTCTCTCAAATTTAAACACATTGAGGACAGCAGGGAATGCCTCAAGTCAGGGAAGATCTTCCATGGGACTCATCTCACTGCTGATAGTGATTCTTTCTGGACACAGCTTCTCACTTTCTGCTCTGAGGGACTGTGACTATTTTGACACTGCTCTTTTATCATCAGCACAATACTGTAAGAAGTCTGTTTCAACATCCCTGTGTTGCAGTTTAAAGTTGGTAAGTCTTTATTCCTGGCTCTCTGAGGTTCAAAAGAGGACTAGTGTGACATTTATAGGAAGATAAGTTTGTGTGGGGAAACGAGTAACTATTGATAAATTGTATTTCACATTACATCTCAAAACATGCATTCTGTTTTGTGTGTAAGGAACGTTCAGTGTTTCCTCTGATAGAGCCTTGTGGATGTTAATTCTTTTTGATAGGCTTTCCTTTAAAAAAGAAAAAAGGATCAAACTTGTCCTGAGTTCTTTCAGCATTCAGCAGTCAGAAATATGGCCAGGTCTCATGTATGCTATCTGAAAAATTTTAACTGAGGATTTTCAGTTTTGTTTTGTATGGTTATTTTCCTTTTACGACTTTAAAAAGATGTGGATACCTTCTGTAACATGAATCACTGTCTACCATCTTAGGCTGCCTCTTAAATTCTGTAAAATATAATCCAGTTAAATACTTATTTCCTGCAGGCTTGCAGTTAACATTCTTGGATCTCTGAATCTTTGCTTATGTAATGATTTTAAATATAGAGTGGTTATAATTTTCAAAGATACAAGATAGTGACTGGAGATTGCTGTTGCCAGATTTACCAGAAAGACCAAATGGCTGCAAGGGAACAGTCTTGATCAATTTTGGTGTCAGACAAAAGCTGGGGGCAGCTTCTTCCTGTACAGAGTAAATAGGGGTGCACTCAGCCTGAAAGTTCATCTTCCTTGGGGGTGGGAATGATATTTAAACCTTTAATTTGGTTCACCCATCTCCTGTTTCCAGAGTGCACTCTTCAAAAGCCAGAGGTTCATGTTGGTATTTACTGTAGAGATGTTTATTCAGCACGGTTGGGTGTTGGCTCTGAGCTGAGCTATGGTTGTCACACAGGAAACTGAACTCTTACCAATAACAAAGTTCTAATCAGAAGGTCAGAGCCAGATATGTTTTATTTACTTAAAACTATCTGGCTTGCTTCTGTGCTGTCACACATACTTTCCTATCTCTAGAAATAGTGTAAGAAAAACAAATTTTGTGATGCTGTCACCAAAAAGAAGTCAGTGTGATTCCACAATTGGTATTTTTTCACAGCCTACAGGCATTTTTCCTGTAAGACTTCTTTGCATCTAGGTTTCCTTGGACTCTGTAAAAAACATGCTCATCTCCTTATATATTGCTAAATATGTGTCTTTTTCCCCTTATGCCCTGCCTTCCCCCTGGAAAATTTCCTTAAAGCAGTCAGCCTTTACCATTAGTAGCCTGATAATCACACTTATCTAAGAGCCAGTGCTGCCCAGCTGGTGGATCCTTATTTGCTGCCTTTAAACTCTGAAAGTGCAATGTACATTTGATTACAAATACATTCTCTTCTTTTCCAAAGATTGTACTTAAAGCTTAGAGCCATTTTTCACTGTGTCTCCACTGCTGGGCTAGTAGGATTCCTGTAGAAGCCTTGGATTGTCTGATGCTGCCTCTGTCAGAGGAACCCACAGGAGGGAGAAAACATCTGTGTAAGACCCCCTTGTCTGTGGGGTCCCTAACAGCAGTTTTCTTATATCCTGCACAGGCAAATCTAGAATGTTGTTTCCTTATTCCTCTAATTCCTCATTTTTTAATCTCTTGTAAACTCCTAGAGGAAGGCTCTGGATAGCAAGTGAGGTTTTCTTGCTAATATCTTGTCACAGCAGGAAGTCAGTGTTTTAGAAAGACATAGAAGGTATTCTAGGTTGCTAAGGCTTACAGGAGCCATGGTAAACCTCCACTGATTTGGTTCTTTAAACTCCTCCTGTGCTTCTTTGTTTGCTGCTTGAGACCTCTGGCTGGCTTTTAGATATCATGGTGAAAATATGAATTTAAGCTAATTACAAAGACAGCAGGAAGTAGATGAAGTGTGAGACAGTGCAGCTCCAGAAGAGGCCCAGGGTGAAGGCAAAACTGGGATTGTGTGGGTGAACTGGGAAAGGAGGTGGAAGGTTTGGGAGTGAGGAGGGCTGCCTGCATTCCCCTTTGCTGGTGGTGCAGATTTTCCACTCAGCACAGAGACACCCCTGTGTGTTGCTTGAGTGGAACTGAGCTCAGGCTGTTCTAGAACTTGTTTTGTATGAGCACAAATCTGTCAGGAGGATGCAAGATGTGTTCAGGTTCTTCAGCAGGGACTGAGGGCACATCAAACTCTTCACTCTGGCACACTCACCATCACTGATTTCCTGATGCTCAGCTGTGTTAGTCTCCTTTAGAAGTTCATTTTATTCACATGATTGACACAGGGCTCTGTGCAGCTCATAGAGCACTCCTACAGAGAAAGGAAAAAACAGGAATTTGGTCCAGCCTGGTTGCACACATTAATTGCAGCCCTGCTGCTGCAAACATTGCTTTAAACTCTGCTGCTGGGGGCTTTTAGTTCTTCCTTGTCTGTGTCCAGACACATGTGACCCATCTCATTTAACGAGTTCATTCCAGATCCACCCCAACTGCAACTGTTTCTATGTAGCTCATGGAAATACTTGTATTTAATGAGGAAATTAGCTGAGTCTAGGGTGCTGTTAAATGTTATGCTGGAAGCTAGAAAAAGGGTTTGTGTTCTTGGAATATCAATATACAAATGTTTCAAGGAGGATTCAGGTCTTAAAACAAGTGTGTTAAAAAAAAAATAAATCATACCATCAATTGTCACCTGCTCTCAGATTTACAAGAAGAAAAAAAGGTGTTGTAGGCAGTGTGTTTAGGCAGATAATTTGCACTCTTATATTTTGTGAGTTTGTTCTTTCAAGTGTTCTGCTTACACCAATAGCTAAGATATTAAATTTGTCTGGATGTTAAACCTGGAGAAACTCTTTTACCTTGGAACAAGTGTGTTTTGGTAAATAATAACAAGCTTGTCCTTTGTGGTATGGAAAAGCCTTTTCTCCTTTGAGATTCTTCTCTCCTACACAGATATTATTTACCTTTAAATATTTGTTTTCCCTTTAAAGCTTTGAATTAGGAATTTTATTCTTTCCCCCACTCTCAAATCCTTGAACAGGTACTGCACCACTGTTAGAAACTCGTTGCCTTCCTGTTCTGTCTTCTACTTCCTGTGCTGTTCACTGGAATTTGCTAAGAGTAGGAGAACTAGAAACCTAAACCTGAACTTTGTGTGCTTTGATATTCCATGTACTTGAGAAGAGCATTTTAACAAGAGGAAGTGTCTGTGTGTGCATGTTTATAGAAAAGAGGATGTGAAAGTAATAGTAATTGGATACAAATGGGAGGGAGCTGGGGGTGAAAGTCAACATCTGCTTGGTTTTGAAGCTGTGTTGTTGACTCAGTGACCTCTATTCAGTTTCACTGCAGCCATGTAAAATTTTGGTTACTCCACAAATTCTAATGGATATTTGAAGAATTAAGCCTCCATTAAACTCAATTACTGTAACCCAAAGCTACTTTTTCCCCCTCAAAAATCTGGAAAATATCTGTTGGTAGCTCTGTATGTTGGAAACTTTTCATAGCTACGTGGTAACTTAATCTCATTATTGCTGGAATTATGGTACATTTTCTGCCCTTGGGGTGGGGAGGGTGAGGAGAGTGACCACCACAGGATTGATTGTCCTGTTGAGTTTACTGTTTAAAAACAGGAGCTTTGTTGTTTTTTTTGGCAGCCACTGATCTTCTTTTGGCTTGGAATCCCATTTGTCTGGGCCTGGTAGAGGGAGTCATTGGTAAAGTCCAGCTTCATACAGGTATGTGCTTTGTTCTCCTTTGATTTTTTTTTATTTGTTTACTGCTGAAGTTCTGTGATATTACAAATAAATATTGCATAGCTGCAATGGAATAATGTGGTGTTCTTTGCTCTGGAGGAGCACTCCCCAAATATGTGGACTTTTCATAGTGATTATATTATAGCTGCAGATGCAAATTCACTCTGCTCTCCAATGTATTTTGATTTGGCACTGTCTTGTAAAAAATAGAGAACTACATTCCTAAATAGTAGAAACTTGTATTTGAAGTTCTTTCTGAGGCTCCATGTGAGATTTATAAAATTCTTAAACCTTTTTGAATAATCCTTGCAAGGAGATTCCTGTTCTTCTCCTATGGTACAGTGCAAAAACTAATAAAGGAAGCTTTCACAAAAGTGTAAGGCCTGAATTCTCAATGCTGTATGAAATCATGAAGAATAATTGCTACCTTGGTAGAGGAATATTTGAAAGCAAAAGAAACACTTGAAGTTGCTGCAGTTAAATGACAGAACTATACAATTAAAGCAGGTGTAGAGTTCATTGTTATGTTAATGATAAGCTTGTGTCTAACTGATAGTAGTAATGTTTTCCTGTAAAATAAACTCAGTACTCCTTTTGCTTTATCAGCTGCAAATTCCTGTAGACATAATAAGAAGTATTTATTTTTATATATACCAGCTTTTTCTTGAAAGATAGCTCTGCCAATAGAGCTCTGGCTGTCTATTCAGTGGCAGGTAGGAAAGGTAGCCATAAACCTTGCTGGGTGCCATTCTTTTTGTGAGTGCCTGGACCCTGCATTTAAAGTAGTGCCTGGCAATATGATCAATACAGGTAAAGTTTCAAGTGTGTTCCAGGAGAACAGGATGGATTAAGTGCTGAAATGGATCAGATGTTTGTGGTCCCTTGAGTAGAAACAGGTTGGTCAGGGTGGCAGCAGCCTACTGGCAATAATGGGATGGAGAGCAGGGACTGGGACACCCTGGCATGAGTGTAGGGCAGGTAAATCCTGGGAATTGTTGTGGCTCCATAGGTGCTGTGACCCCTGGTCCTGTTTCTGGGAGCAATAGTCAGAGCCCATCTCTCCATGAAGTTCATGATCACATCCTCCTTCCAGTTGCATTGCTTCATCTTCTTTGAATTTCACCTGATATTTTTGTCTATGCTCATTCTCCAGATCTATTTATCCACCCCTTTCCAGATCTGATATGAAGTGCTTCAGGCTCTGCCATCTCACTTTCTCTTCATCCAGGTTGTCTGTGCTGTCCAGCACGTGCTGTCCATGAGGAGTGATGGCTAAACTCCAGTAATGACCTTTTTCTGCTGTGGGAAAATGCTCAGTGATTGGTTTTGACACATGTTTTTTGTGTTTGTGTGGGACGTGGTGTTTTGTTTTAAAACCAGGCCCTTGGGCAGACAAAAGCCTTCCCCCCGCTTCTCTCCAGGGAGCCCAGTTAAAAAAGCCTTTGAAAGGGGAGACCTCAAATGCTTTCTGGAAGGTTTTTTAATGTGTTGTGGCAACTGAAGACCTTTGCATGTTTGTTTATTGTGAGCTGCTTCCTCTGCTTATGAAATCCGAGTTGAAACTTTCCCCAGAGTGTGACACTTCAATAGGTGTCAGCTTGCTGTGGTCAGGTAAATTAAGTTTATCAGGGAATAAGACTGATAACTCCTTTTTCCATGTGTCCTATAGAGCTACTGAATCAATTAAGCTCATCCAGGCATTCCACTCAGTTGCTACTTAGGCCAGTGGAAGTGTTTCCTTTTGTGTCTGCCTTGTTCAGATGACACCATCACAAACTGTTCATCCTTTTTCTTGTGGATATTCTGGCATTTAGTGATGCAACCATCCTATAAATGGTGTTTGCTTCTCTACCATTAAATGTCTGAAAAAAGATAACCTCCAGCTATTTATCCTTACTTTTCTTCTGAGAACTCCTTGAATTTGCTGACATTTCCTGATGGGTGTCATCCATCAGGCTGCAGTCACAGGGAGAGGGCTGAGATGTCTCACACAGGTCTCTTCAAACCTGCTCTTGTCAATGAACTCCTACTTGATCATATTCAAGCGTAGGTCGATGTTATCCTCGGGCTGAATCATCTAGCAGTCTGTAACAGTAACCTGTCTTCATTACTTATTCCTGTATCAATCTTTGTCACCTGGAAACTTTATCAGCAGAAGTTGTATAAATATTTAACATTGCTGGACCCTTCTGTCCCGGCTCAGTAGAACTGTGCTGCAGGTCCTGGGTGAAAGGCTTTCTTCACACAGCTGACCTGCAGCTGGAGGACTTGCTGCTCTGATTTCTTGCCCCCTGCTGCCCAGGTATGAGTATCAGAAAACTTAATTTGAAGCTCATTTGGTGAATTTGAGCTTGTCCTGCTCAGAGCCGCCTTAACAGCTGTTGTTGAAAAGAGGTTTTAAAACTCCTTAGCACACACAATGCTGGTAACTTCAAAAGCCTTTTTAAGTATTAGAGTTGCTACCAGTGCACTCTGGAGTTGTCACTGGGCCTGTATGCACTTGAATGTTTTGGACATGGATCCTCATATGTTCTTGAAAGATTTGCTTGTTGCAAGAATGCTGGAATTGTCTGAGATGACCTTGAAATCTCCCTGTAATCAGTCATGGGCTGTCTGTAATTTGGCATTGGAAGGTCCTTGCCAATGAGCTGTAACTAGGGATGGGTTTTAATTTACTCTTAATCTTGCTGGTTTTATTGCCTGCCTACAGGAGTATTTGTAGGAAAGCTGCTGTGGCAGGGAAGCAGTCCCATAGAAACCAGCTAGCCAATATTACATGGTTTATTTTTTAATTCTTCAAAGAATTTTTGACATAAGGGGACCAGTTGTACCTCTGAACACTCACATTTGAGATTGAAATGTATTTAAAGTAATATTTTGTTCTTCCTCAAAGTGAATTTTCTTAAACATTCAGATAATTTTTTTTTGGTGTGTGTGGGGAACTCAAACCCAAACAATAAAACCTTGGTTGAATATCAGAATGTAAGAATATAATTGCTTACCATTTTCTGGCCCATCCTGAAACAACTTGTAAGAAAATGCAGAGTAACAATGGGAATAAAAGGAAAAGGATTTTAGGATGTATCATGGAGATGTTACTGCTACAGATCTTTGCAAATTTTCTTGGTAAGATGCACAATTAAAACTGTCTTTGCATAATCTTCCCATATAGAGACAAACACATCTGTTACATAAAATATCTCCTTTATAGAATATTAATTTTGTTTTCCAGTATTTCTGGCTATAACCAAAGCTGGATTTCTTAACCAGTTCCAGCAACTGCCACTTAACACAATCATTTCTGCCAGGAGTTCTCCTGTTCCTTGGTCCAAGTACACCCCTGTGCAGTGCAGTGTCTGTGCTTGGATTCATTTGGAGTGTTCTTCCAATGCTGATTAATTAAGACCCAGGTTAAATGCTGCTGGCAGGAGTCCACAGACTGTAAACAGGAGGGAAATGGAGTTCCTTATCCCCCAGCTTTTATTTCTTAGCATGCTTCTGAATCTGGATAGAAGCTACAGGGTGTTCAGCATCTGAAATCTCTTCCCTGAGATATAACTGAATTTCCTAAAATCAACAACCTAAAGCATTCTCTTTGCATGCAGCCAATTTTTAAGTCGTTCAAGTAACAAAAAGTATGAAAGTGTCAGCGTAGAATTTCTTGGCTAAAATCAAAATACTTGTGCAAAGCTGTATTTGTAGTAAACTCATGTACAGTGTAAGAAAAGTTACTGCAGAAGCATTTGGGGGAAAGTAAATGCTAGATTGTTTGGGAAGTGTTAGAGAAAAACAGCAGTGTTGTGCTGACAGTGTTGGAACAACAGAGGAGTAAATTTCCATTTTAGTCAGGAATGAGAGGTAATGGCTTCCTTTGGATGCAATACTTCAAACTAGTTGTTGCCACCTGCTCTGCTGTAGTTCATAAAGCACTAAAAATGCACATTATGTCCTGAGAGATGGCTTGCAAGATGCACTTTTCTGGAATGGCATGCAGCTGTGCTGTCCTGCTGTGCCCACCATACCTCACACACTGGGCAGGCAGTAACTGATCTTCTGTGGAACTGCTTTTTTCCTTCTGACTGCAGAAGCACATGCTCTGTATTTAGGGGTTAAGTTATTTAGATAGTGTTGGCTGTTATAATCTGCTGCTTTTATGGCTATTGTTGAAGCTTTTACCTCAGGGCATACTTTATCTGCATAATTACTTCCTGACTGCTTTTGATCTGCTGGGGAATTCCTGTTTTCTTTCAGTGTTCTGTGGCTCTGGCTATAATACAAAGAGTTCTGCAATGTACACCAAGATGACATTTCAGTGCATTTTTAAAAATGACAGAAGGATACTCAACTCACTTGTTTGTATTAAGCTCTTAAGTTCTTGTTTACTGCTACCAGGGTTTGTTGATATAGGTAGAGGGGAGGCTGGGCAGAGGTTTTTCCTTTTCCAGATTTTTACTATGGCATATCTGCTCAGAAATGCCTTTACCTGATTCTCATCTCCAAGAGAACTCTGCTGATTAATTCACTGGAACTCCAGATGGTTGCCTTTCTTGAAAGAGTGTCTGTTATGTTTGTTGACATACACTGGTGATCTCCTAGGATTAAATTGTGTGGCCAGCCTTGTGTAGGTGGGAATAGATGAGATTATAGGGCTGCCCAGCAGGAATATCTGCCTGGATACCCTGTTGTACTTCCCTTCTGTTAAAAGCCTGGATTGCTCTGGCTTGCAGAGACTGCTGGGTTTGCCTACCAGAAATCAACATAAAAAGGGTAGACCTTTTCAGATGAACTGATAGGCATCTTTATGTGCTGCTGGTGGGTTTGGCAGCATTTCAGTTCCTCCTTTTCAAAAGGATTTTTTTTTAACCTATTCATTGGTCTTCCCACTGTTGCATAAAATGTGTTGTTTTCCTCAGTCTCCTTTTCCCCATGGCTGCTGGGGGTAGAGACAGTTCTCCAAGGCATGTTCCCCACACCTGCACAGAAGAGCTGTTCCAGCAGCTGCTTGTCAGTGGGGATCACTGTCTGAGTGGCATTGCTGTCACTCTTGTCCTGATTTGGTACCCTTTGACCAGTTTTAGGAGATTGTGCTTGTGTGACAGCCTGGAGTAACCTGGTGCAGCCTCAGGGTGACTCTGCTTGCTCCAGGTGACAGCCTGAGATCCCTCCTGACCTGAAGTGTCTCTGGTGCTGCAGGGATTCTGATTCTGCTGCAGTGCTTAGGAGCAGCACAGGACTCCCTTTACAGGATCATGTATATTAAAGAAGTGGTGCCTGTCTTCATTCCCCTTCCCCTCCTCCCTTTTTGGAAGGCACCCTCTGGCTCTCACAGCATGTCTGGAGTTATGAGGATCTGAAATTTTTAAAGGCTTCTTAATACCTAACATAAACATCTCTCTTTTTTAAAGGCAGTAATGCAGAATCAAAGGAGGAGTGGAGTGTCACAGCACAGAGTTGTCTGTTGGCAGTGCCTATTCCTGTGCTTTAGATAAAAGAAACTGCTGGGGGGTTCTGTGTTTTTCTTAAGCATTCAGAAGATAAAATACTGTTTAGAATTTACTGAGCAAGGAGAACAGACTTTGTATTTGCTGTAGAGCTGCTAAATAGACTTTTCAAAGGCTGTACATCATATTCAGAGGCATAATACATGATGATTCTGCCATCACAAGTGTGGGAGCATATTTAAGTCTACCACAGCAGATTTTTTATGTCTTTGGGTCACCTTTTCAGTTGGACTCAGTTGGCTCCTTCTCAGCTGGGAGAAGCAGTGTATATTTTTTTCTCTAAGACTTTCTCTGCCTTTTCCATCTCCCTTAACAGAACTTTTGCTTTTGACTCCCAAAAGCCCAGCATACAACTACTGCTGTAGCCAAGGGATTGAACTCTGGGAATGGCCAGGCACTCTTCAGCAGCCAGCGGCAGTGTTTGCTCTGTTCCCCTGTCTCATTCAAGTGTGGGGGCTCTTGCTGCAAGTGCCACAGGTTGGGTGTGTGCATGGAATGCACCTGTCACCAATATCTTCATTAAATTTTTATCTCATTAATTTCTCCATCACTTTATGCGCTTCAGAAATGATTTCATGAGCCTTCAAACACGTGTGAACTGCTTTATGGTGCAGTCCATGTTTGCTCATCAGATTTCTTCACTCATGAATCTTGTAATCAGGTGTTCCCTGTGTCTGTCTTGTTTGCTGTTTGATACATGACAGGAGCTACAAAGGGAAATTCTTAACCTGCTGTCTGAGCTCCAGCTGTCCTCAGATTGTGCTGCCATTAGTGGGAAAGTGCATCATCCTAGAGATTGCTAATTGCTGTGGGTGAAGCAGGGGTAGCTTTAATGGAAGTCTGTGAAATAGTCAATCTCCTCATTATATTAGAGACTGAATAAATTTTTTTAAAGGTTTTTTTTCCCTTTTATTTTATTGCAATGCATAATAACAAAACACAACAATAACAGATCATCATTCACTGGATTCTTCTAGCCAAATGGTTTCTGACACACTAATCAAAATAAATGCCTGACAAGACAAAAGTATCTACTGATCTTTTTTTTCCCCAGATTTACCATGGTGGCTCCTTTTAATTCGTCAGAAAGCATTGATTGGCAAACTTCCAGGAGATCATGAGGTCTGCAAAATAACAAAGATTGCAGTGATTCCACTTTCTGAGACAGAACCTCAGGATCTGGAGTTGGAGGTATGGCTGTCCCAAGGAACTCTGACTGTCCCCCCTCCTGCTTCAGTGAAATAAAAGTCAAATGCCTCTTATCTCATTTTCCTGGCATAAAGAGACATCTTGAATATTTTATGTTTTTTAAAATTTTCTTTTTAGATAAAAAGTATTTTTTAAACAGAAAATGCAAGTTCTGCTAGGGAGGGAAACTGCAACCAAATAATACCTAAATTTCATGAAGATCACTGAGAGTACCACACAAGAACAAGATTTAGTGAACCAGGAGAAAGTATAATTTTTTAATGGATCCTTCTACTTTCATTCCACTTTGGAATCTTAATTCTGTAACTTGGCTTGAAGAGAAATCTTTACTTAAAAATTTGCAATTTTTTTTCCCCAAAAAGAGAATGGATAAAGGAACAAAAAAATGAGAAGTGCTAATTTAATTTGGGTGGGAAGTTCAAATGAGTCTGGGTACTCAGGTCATGTCAGATTGAGGCAGAGGTTCTCACAATCAAAGGAGAAAATGCCTTTTATAGAAGTGAGAATTAGGTTATAGATGGAAACCTGCATGTTCCCCCTCTATTTCAGTGTCTCCCATAGGTTTATGGACATCAAAGTCTTGCTTTTGTAGACTTTAAGTTTTCTTTGAACTTTTTAAAGACTATTTAAATATTGGCTTTAATTCAATGTCATTATTTTAGCTTTGTAAAAAGCACCATTTTGGGATAAACAAGCCAGAGAAGATAACACAGTCCCCAGATGATACAAAATTTCTGCTGAAGACTCTTACTCAAATTAAATCTAATGTGTCTGCTCCAAACAAAAAGAAGGTAAAGTTTGCTACTGTTTTCTTTTTTGTTCCAAAATGTTGAGTTTATAATTCAAAGGCTGTGATGAATGAGCAAATGGAATACAAAGACCCTAAAGAAAAAAGCACAGTGGAAAACTGCAGAATGTGGAATTACTGTCTTCATGCCCAGTTTAATTTTTTTGATTATTTAGCTGTGGCCCTTCTGTGATTTTTCATTTTGTAATTACATAATTTTGGCAGAATTGCTAATAGAGTTCTTTTTTTAGCAGGATTAGCTCCTAGTGAGGTTGTAAACTTCTAGAAATTGCTTTGCATAAGTATCTCTTATAATACAAAATTGGACACAAAATTTGGTGCCTGGTTCCTGAGAGAACACCATGCAATCTCATCTGAGTGCTTTTAACACAATAATGGCTTGGATTAGGAAGTCAAAACAATAGTTATAAAAATCAGAATTAAGTTTCTGAGGCTGCTGTCTCTTGTGTTTATCTCTGCTGGAAATTTGAAGGGCCTGCTCATCACTGGGAAAGTTTGTCCTCCAAGGTTAGAAATGGAAAATGTGACTGGAGTGTTTTTCACTCACAGAGACAGACATAAGAATGCCACTTTTTTTCTTTCAGATTAGAGAAAGCAAAGAGAAAGAGAGACTGGAGAAGAGATTATTGGAGGAGTTGTTCAAGATGTTCATGGATTCAGACTCCTTTTACTACAGCCTGAGCTATGACCTGACAAATTCTGTGCAGAGGCAGAGCGCTTGTGAGAAAACCAACCTCCCCCTGTGGCGAAAAGTGAGTGGTTTCTGTTGGTTTGCTTCTTCCACCTGGGAGATGAGCTGTCCACTGATGCTCATGCTCCAAACCTGGCTGGCCACATTCTGCAGCAGCTGAACACCTTGGCCTGCAGCCAGCTCAGGTGCAAGGAAACAAAAGTCTGCAGCAGCACGACCTGAGGTGTTTGACTGAAAGCTCTGACTTGTCTCTACAGCTGTAGGGAATAAAGTGATGGACTCTGGTGTCCTTCCCACAGATATTGCCAAACCTTGCTTGTAATGCTGCAAAAACTGCCCTTTTGTCTTCTGAACAGGTGGATGACAGATTCTTCTGGAACAAGCACATGATTGAAGATCTCATCAGCATCGATGTGAGTCTTATTTCTGACATGTGGATTATGAGAACCATTCCTTAGTTGTTTTTAGTGGAAATGTTTCCTTAAGGCCTTGTAAGAGTTTGATTACAAACCTGCTTGGCAGGCAGGTCAGGATCAGGGCTGTGCCCTCTGTAGCTGGGCAGCTACACTGCCTTCTTCCCCCATCAGCCTGTGGTCACTTCTAATGAGTGAACTTCAGCTGAATTAAAAAATTATTACAGTAAAGCAATGTGGAATAACTTGGTGTGATATGTTTGTGCTGATTTCTGAAGGTAAATTCGAGTTGTATTCTTATGTGAAATGGATTATTCCTCATCAGAGCTGAATTTGATGATAAGAAGGAGCCAGAAAAAAAAATAACCTCTGAATTCCAAAGTTTCCTTGAGATAAGATTTTGGTCCTCCATAGTGTGGAGAGCAGTGGTTTTTTCTCCTTGAGCAGAGTAGCTGATCAGTGTGAAAACAGAGTAGGACAAGTTGTTCTGAACAGCTGCTCAGAGTAAATAAAACATTTTCCTGGCTAATGAGCACATAAAGAAACAGAAAACCACCACTCTTTCTTCAATATATGATCTTCCATCATTTTAAATTAACCTTCTAGATCAAGGACTAAGTTGCTAAATTATGTAGGCCAGTTTAGGCCAAGTCTAATTCTCTTTAGGGATGACAGCAGACATCTTACCTTGTGCCCTGCTCCTCTTTCATTCATAGTTACTCATAATGGAATGGTTGTGGAGTCACAGCAGGGTAAACCTGTGTCCTCTGTGGAAAGTTGTCTGTAATGCAGGAGTTTAATGAGTTGTATTTTACATGGCACAAGATATAAATGGATAACCTTGAATTAGTGGGGAATTTGGATCTCAATTCTGTTTAAGAAATCAATGTTTTAGGGTGCAGAGCCCTGAACCAGTTGTCTTGGGGACTCAGTTAGCCCTTATGAAGCTTTATGCTGTTATTTGTTGCTGAAAACAGGCTAACATCTACCTTCCTGTATAAATGTGATACACAGTATATGTCCACACAGAGGTTTTATAAAACTGCCTTAAAGCAGAAACTAGGTAAAAAAGTTGCTTGTTTTCTTCCTTCTGGTTTGAAAGCCTTGTGACTGATGGAGGAAAAATGCTGGTACCTCTTACAGAAATAAGGATATGGCAAAAATTAAAGCATGAAAAGCATGTGAGCAACTGTTTTCTATAAACAGGAGAAATGGCAGAAATAGTTGTAGGTAACATCAGACCAACAGGAAAATAAATGTTTTTTGTAACCTTCAGAATGCTGAAGTGGACTTCTGGATAATACCCATCATTCAAGGATTTGTGCAAATTGAAGAACTTGTGGTAAACTACAGTGAATCTTCTGATGATGATAAGAGCAGCCCTGAAACTCCTCCTCAGGAATCTTCTTGTGTGGATGACGTTCACCCAACGTTTCTGGTGGCACTGATCTCTCGCCGGAGTCGGCACAGGGCTGGTAGGCAAACACACTGCAAGGCACTGGGCTGTTTCTGAGCACTGGAGAGGCTGCACTTGGGCACACTGGAGCTGTTCAGCACATGCTCAGCCCCTGTCAGTGTGCACTGCAGCCTTCCCTGCTGGCAGGAGGGAGAGGAGAGGCTGCAGTGCCCACAGCACTGCACAGCTGTCACCTGGGGAGGCTGCTGAGAGAGCTGCACTGCTCTGCCCAGGAGCACTGCATGTGTCCTTGCAGGTCACAAGTTCCATTTTTGCAGAGATCCCCCTGTTATGACCTTGCTTATAACTCTGAAGTGATATATTTCAGCAGGCTGGGTGTGAGTTAAATTTTCAGAGGTCTTTGAGGGCTTTGACAGCAGCTGAAGAGACTTGAAAAGCTGTGTGTGTGCATGCCTGTGTCCCAGGAGATGTTTGTTAGGGGCAAGGTGTGAAATGTGGCCATGCTTTGGGCTTTACCTTGTTTGACTTAGAGTAGCAAGGCAAACACATTATTTCCTGTCCCTAGGATCTCAGAAAGAGAGATTGAATCACTTTACAGCTTAATAGCTCCTGTTCAACTCCAGGCTTTTCAGTGTATCTGATTTTTTTTGAAGATACTCTCCAATGTCTCCAACTCCTTTCTTACACAGTTGGGTTTTTAACATGTCAAAAAACCCAGAAAAAAACTGTTGTGCTTACCCTACTATAGGACTGTACCTCTGTACCACAGCTCACTTGGATGCATTCAAGGAAAATGGTTTGTCAGAAAAACTTGGAGTAAATACTTGAGGGTTTTAGAGCAGTATCTGGTTTGCAGTCTGCCTTTTATACTAAATTTTTACACAGATACAGCGACTGAATTCTAGAGGGAAAATTTCTTACTGTTTCCTGCTTACTGTTAATATCACTTTGCTCATCTGATTGTTGGCCCAGAGCATAAACTGTAGAATTTTCTCCCTGTCTGATCAAAGGCTGTAATGCTGCTCTGATAATTTCTCTATAAAGGGTACCTTTATAGGTATTTTGCATTCTTTTCCCTTCCCTACTTTTAACCTCTCCCCTTCTGTGCTGTCAAGGTTCAGATCAAAAATTTGATTCAGTGCTACTTCAGGACTTGGAACTGAATTTCCATGACCTTGAATATTTTTCCAACTCTCTTATTCCTTTCCCCTCCTTTGCTACCACCTGCATCCCTTCTGAAATAATGATGTACTCTCCTTTGAGTCAAGGATATGCAAACACATTTCTGTTTAATGAGCAGTTCAGAGCTGGGTAGGCATAAAACTGTAGTCAGAGGAGCATTATCTCTTCTTAATGTTCAGAATTATTTGCACTGGTTAAAACAAGGAGGGGGAAGTCTTCTGTTTTGTGGAACTTGCAAATCTTTTTGGGCTGCTCATGGGATCTCTGTGAGAGGTGGAGCCTCTGTCAGTAAAAGTGACCTTTAGGTTCATGGAAAATACTGAGCACTAAAATAAAACCTTCTGCTAAATGTGACAGAACAGGAAGAAATGTGTCTTAAGGTGGAGCAGAGGTATTTGTGACTTTATAGTGGCATTAAACTGCCTTGCCCTTCTTATGTTCTGCTGCTCATAGTTTATCAGTAAATAAGCTTTATCCATATATCCAAATAGCTTTTGGGGAATAAACTAGGGTAGGAGTGACTTGTACCATTGATCATGGATTTGGGCTGGAACTGGGGTCTTGGGTCAGCATTGCCAAAAACAGCAATAAAAAAAATCATTGATGTTTAAGATAAATACTTGAACACGAGTTGACCATTCTCGTTCCCCCAGGAATGCGGTATAAGAGGAGAGGTGTTGATAAGAATGGAAACGTGGCAAATTATGTGGAGACAGAGCAACTGATCCATGTCCATAATCACACCCTTTCCTACATCCAGACACGAGGCTCTGTGCCTGTTTTCTGGAGCCAGGTTGGATACAGGTACAACCCACGGCCCCGGCTGGACAAGAGTAAGTGTTTGGGAGGAAAACCTCAAAATCAGGGGTCCCTTGGAACTCTTCCTTTGGAAGAGATGTTTATGTGCATGTGGTGCATGTGTAGAAGGATGGATCAGGCTTATTAAAAGTTAAATTTTTGTCCCCTCTACACAAAATGCAGCAAAATTCAAGAAAGTGTTTACTGTACACTAGAGTATAACAGCTGAGTAATTTGGAGAAAGATCTTTAAAAGTAATTTTGTACAATGTGTTATTTCCTTTAAGCTAAGGTAGCTTGTTTTTTTTAGAGTGCAAATTTAGGCATGGTTTAATACATCAAGCAGGACTTATTGCTGAACAGGCTGTTTGTGTCTAACACTGCTCTGCCTTGTAGGTGAAAATGAAACCGTGTCCTGTTTTCGTGCACACTTTGAAGAACAGCTGAAAAATTACAAAAAGCAGGTGAGTGCTATGTGACAGAATAGTAATCTCATGAAAATGCAGGGGATGAAGGTTAATGTTTTTAGGTTGTTTTTCTTGGTGATGTGTTGTGGGCTTTTTTGGAAGCTTGTTGACAATTGGAAGGTTGGTACATAAATAGAATTTTGCTTTAGGTTTTTCAAATAAGTAACCAGTAAAACCCAGAAATAACTTATGGAGAGATGTGTAAATCCTATTTCTGTGTACCTGTCCTGTGCATTCAGAGCTTCTCTATATGAACATTTGTGCAGGCAGGGAACTGTTGGAGCTTCTTTGTCTTAGGTACAATCCAGTTAAGATTGTAACTTCAGCAAGATTGCTACAAATCTTTAACTCTTGAGCTATTTGTTATTGCATGGTGTAAATCTAAGCAAGTTGTGCAGCAGATGATGAGTGTTAAATAATTAAACTTTTGAACAGGTTATTATTAACTTGGTGGATCAGACAGGCAGAGAGAAGATTATTGGAGATGCTTACCTTAAACAAGTTCTTCTCTACAACAATGCAAATCTGACTTATGTTTCATTTGACTTCCATGAACACTGGTAAGAAACCTTTTAAAAATGTCACTTTGCATCTTTTTTATTGGTGTAAAAGGCGAGTAAAAAGGATGAGAACTCCCTCATTATTATTTCTGCTTCTGCATGAAACACTTTTCTTTTAAACAAGAATACAATTTTTAAACTAAAGCACTGTAAAACTTAAATTTTGCATAACCAAGCACTGCTGTTTGTGATCTTGTGTCCCTGACCTAATATGCAATTACTTATTGGGCAAAGCTTAATTGTCACATACTTTAAGAGGTTCCTTAAACATGCCATGAATGTAAAGCTGTGGCTGACCTCCTTTTTCAGGCTATGTAGCATTTTCCTTTTAATTCTCTGTTTCTCTTGCTTGTTTCTGTAAAAACATGATGGGTTCTTTCAAGACCCTGATGCTGTTATTTCAATACAAAATACACTGGATTTTATCTTAATCCACTGTGAGTAGTTGCTGTTTTCCTGACTCCCCTCTGCTGCTGCCCTGCTCTAGAGCAGGGCTCACGTGCCCAAGCATGTCATCTGTCACAGGCATGTGTTTCTCTTGCTCCCCTCAAGCAGGCTGCATTTGTGTGGGGTCTAAACTGGTTTAATCTTCATTTCCAAACTTAATCTAGGGATTGCAGCTGGCCTGGGAGAGCATTACTGAGTATGGCATTAGTAGATATTGTCAGAGGGGGTGGTGGAAGGGAAGCCCCTCTCAGAGCAGTACTGGCCTTTGAGAGTTCTGCAGGACTCTTGGTACTCTGGGTTGATTTGACAGTTAATCTTTGTAGGAAGGAGCTTTCATTTTCCTTCCTTCACTTTTCTCCTGTGAACAGCTGTAGTGACCAGGACTGTTTCTGCACTGTGAGCAGCAGTGAATGGAGAACAATCCTGAAAAACAACCTGATGGGGTGGAGGGAGGAGAAGGTGATATGTCTATAGGTGGTTTTCTCTGTACAATCACTGGCAAAGCTGGACTCACCATCCCAGTTCCAAATCTGTAGCAGTTACTTTTTCTGAGTCTAAAATGAGAAGAGAATGTTGCACATGCCTGAATGGCTGCACACTTATTCTTCCTAATGGAAGCAGCATTAAAAAATGCAAATCCCAGAGAATTTAATGATCTTTTAACCTCTTTCCTTGGATTTGGATGTTGAACTGTACTGTAAAATAGTTCTGAATATTGGCTCCTGTTTAAAGCTCAGTGCAGGAGAGAGTGCTTGTCTCTCTCATTTAGCCAAAACACCATTTTGTTAATATTACAAATAAGATAAAGTTTATTTAATAAAGTCACTGCTCTAGTTCAAACTAACTTCTGTGAAATTCTGTGTTTCAGCCGAGGAATGAAGTTTGAAAATGTTCAAACACTGACTGATGCCATTCATGATATTATTCTTGACATGAAGTGGTGCTGGTAGGTACTTCACTGTTTTTAGATTAATAGGGAACATTTGTAAGAGGAAAACATCAACAAAGAATAGATGTTCAGAGGCCTTAATTTTCTCCTAACCAGTATATTTTATATTTCTCTTTTGGTGTCCAGCTTGTTTGTCAGAGTTTTTGTGTTCTGAAGTGTTGGTGTTCTACCCATGTAACAGCAAAAATTCTCAGGTGCTGTTTCCTTCCTGAGAGCATTTCACACTTTTAGGGTCACTCACATTTGATGTGAAGCACTCTGTATTTGACTCAGAAACCCTAGAATGGCAGCCTTACTGTTGACAGCATGCAGAAATGTTTGACTTTCGGTTTGAACTGATTAAAGTTTATACATTTGGGTGACAAGTGTGGCTGCAGCCTCAGTCAGTTGCTCTGTATTGTTCTCTGTTGCTGTCATTATCATGGGCTTCTCTGTTCTTGAAATTAAATGTCTGTGCTGTTGACAGCTTGTATTATGTATGTATGAGTTGAATTCAGCATTTGATTGCATCTCAAGTTTGTGGCCCAGCAGGATTTATGTCTGATATCCAGCCCAAAGAGGAGGAGAAGTGTGGGAACAAGAGGAGTTAATTCAGTGTGGGATGTGGGGGTGCTGAGTGCAACCATAAATAGTGCTCCATGTGTAACATCTCCCACTGTTGATAGGGGCTGATGAATTACACTGGATTTTAAGTGTCTCAGAGTGCTTTTGTTCTCTTCCTGTTGAAAGGGTTGACCAAGCTGGAGTGATCTGTAAGCAGGAAGGAATTTTCCGGGTGAACTGCATGGACTGCCTGGATCGGACCAACGTTGTGCAGGCTGCTATTGCCAGGGTGGTCATGGAGCAGCAGGCACGTATGGCTGAGGGGCTGGGTCAGGCACTGAGTGCCTCAGAACTCCAAGAGAAATCTGGGTGTTTGCTTGAAAAATGCCACATTGGTCTCTACTGAAAGGAATCTGTAAAATACTTGAAGAGCCAAGAGCAATAATGTATACAGGGTAAAACTTGAAATTAGTATAGAACAGTGATGCTTAATGTCCTCCTTCAGAAAGGACTGACTGTTCACATCTTGGAGAGGATTGTCTTGCTTGGATTTAGTAAATTCAGTGTAAGTTATGTGGGAATACAGAGTTTAGAAACAAGACACTTCCTCCCTCACTGAAATGATGTTAAAGAACTAAAATAGAGCTAGAAGCTGGATGCTATTTTAGGTGCTTTGAAGTGGAATACTTCAATGATACAGCAAGTAGGGAGATTAGTTGTCCCTTCTGTGTGTAGAGGAATAATTAATTTATGATGTAAATAGCCCTGGTGGCTGTGACTGTTGTCCTGTGGACTAGGTCTCCCTGTACAGGAGAGTACAGATTGAGAGTATTTTCCTCTAGTTTTCCTGGTTGCTCTGGCCCTCACTTGCCTTTTAGAAGCTCAGTGGTGACTCTCTTCCCCTTCACTGACACAGTGCTGCTGTAGACAAAATGCAGCCTTAGTGTCCTGTAACTGAAACATCAAAGCCCCAGTCACAGCCCAAAATGAACAAACCTGATTATGGTTAAAGTGAAGGAGAAGGGATGAAGTGGGTCCTTCATTAGGGTGAAAAGTGAATGGCTCTGACCATTGTATCTGGCAGTTCCTCTCTGTGATCTGCTTTTATGAGCTCCTGACACAGGAGGAGCACTGAGGACAAGGGGAGGGATCAGCAATCCCACAGTCATTATTTCAGAATAGGATTTCTATCCAGGGTAACTCTTGAGTTCAAAGGCAATTCTTTCAAAAACAAGAGTGTTACAGATTGTTGTGAAGAGGCTTCACTAATCACTGCTGAAGTGTGAGCTTGTGATGTGCTGCATCATTCTCATACTGGAGCTGAAGAACTTGGGAATCAATCAGTTCATGACTGAGAAATGCCCTGAGCATTGCAGGGTCAGTGACATGGAGTGAAGGACTGAGAGTTACATGTACCTCACACTTCCCTCCTTGGAACCACAGGACCTGCTTTCCCTCATCCAGAAACTTGATAGGGCCTTCAAAGTTAATGAGCAGCTTTGTGTTAATTTTCATCTAACTTGCAAAGAGTGCTGGAGCATTTGGTTTCAGTTGTAAATTGAAGTTTGCCTGTGATTTATTCCAGGTTATCTCTGTAATTTGGTGACTGCAGTTGTGTGTGTGCTGCTCTACCCACTCAGTGTGTGTACAAAGGCTGACATTGGTATTGTACCCCAGGCTTATCTGGGGAAGGCTGAAGGACTGGTTGTTCTGAGAGGGAGATATCTTCCTTTAGTACCAGTGTCAAACAGTAACTGTCCAGAATGTGCAAGCACTAATAATAAACCAGCACAAGAAGTTATTTTTCTTTGTTTTCAGACCCTTGAGGTCATGAATGCCTTTGCAATAGAAGACATATTAACTTGTTTATTTTAAAATTCTGTGATGCCTTTCTTTTGAGGATTCTCTATTAAAAAATTTCCTGTATCTATAATCCACAGTAACTTGTTTTCCTTCAGCTAATTTTTTTGATGATTGACTTAACATCCATAATTAATGTTACTGCTGCCTCCAGTGATATGATGTTTAGCAATAAATCACCAATTCATTAATTTAATCTGACAAATTAGCACCATGGCTTCGTCTCCCTGATCACACAAAACCTAACCCATTAAACACTTGGCAAGCGTTTCCATTTTCTTCACCAAGCTCTGACACTGAGAATGACTTTTACTTCAGGCACTGAATTAACACATATGTCAAATTCCAGCTCAAAAAACTGGGTGTGATGCCCCCAGAGCAGCCCTTGCCAGTGAAGTGCAACAGGATCTACCAGATCATGTGGGCCAACAACGGCGATGCCATAAGCCGGCAGTACGCGGGCACGGCGGCCTTGAAGGTAAGGGGGGACCCTCCAGGAATGTCTTGTGTGGCAGGGCTGATGTGCCTGGAAAACCCTGGGGTATCAAAGAGTTCACCAGGTATTCTGTGTGGTTTTGCTCTGGAGAGGTGAGGCTTTGCAGCAGCAGAATGTTGTGTGTCGCACTTGGTGTGAATCGAAGAGCTGAGTGCTGCCTGCACTTGGCCTGCATTCTGTTCCCTGCGTGCTGGGAACAGAGCACAGCAGAGCTGGGAGGGTGAGATACATTAAATTGTGTGGCCATCCAGATTTTAACATGGCTATAGCACTTACAAGCAGTAGAAGTATTAAGTACTTCTTAGTACTTCCACAGTATTTTAAAAATACTCTGAAGATTGGGCTGTGTAGGTAGCACAGTGATATTAATTAGTTGTATTTTCGAAAGATTCTTCTTAATTACCTATAATGCACTCTGTCTACCAAGATTAAACTCCTTACTGTTTACTCCTGCTGCTTTGAGAAGTCAGAATTTGAGTATTTGCCGTGTGTGACTGATGGAACAAATTTTACTACTATAAGAAAAATCATTATGGTGGAAATGCTTAATACCTAAATCTCTCTTTAACTATCTCTTCTGAGCTTTGATTAGTTAATTGCACTAATATTTAAAAAAAAAACCAAAAACAACAGCCTGACATACTTGTTTTTATTGAGTATATTAAACTTTAAATCTGAAATATAGACCTCAATTTATAGATTTAAATTTTCAAGCCTTCTGCTGGAAGATTTCTCTACTCACTGTTGAGGTTCATGGATTAAATTAATTTTAATTGTGGTATTTCTTTTAATTTGAAAGTGAAACACTTGAAATATTCTTTATAGGAGTTGATGTGGCTTTTAGAAATGCTCTGTGCCAGTGTTCAGTGTCTCTGAAAATAGAATCCTCTAATGAAGTGTAACTACCAAAACAGCTTTTTATTAAAATTCTAAGCCTTACGTGGCCTAGAAACTTTCTTTTGTTTCTGAAGTTGTGAGGATATGTGCTGTTTTGCCTCATGCTTGTCATGTTTTGGTAGCAAAAGCAGAGAAGATAAAAACCACTTTCCAGTAAGGTTCAGTCCTCTTTATTGTTCCAGTACTGTTCCTTTTACATTAAAGGCCAAAAAATAATGGGATTTTTTCTTTTGGAGGTATTGAAGCATCACAGTGATTGATGTCTTGAAAGTCCTGCTTCAATGTTAGCTGGCTTGCATGTCCAGATTTGTTTTCTATTGTAATTTCCTACTGGAATTTTAAGTCTGTCAAAAGCAAAGGGTTCTCTGCAGTCAATGCCAGAAGATGCTCTTTGAAAAACTCAGTATTTCCAACTTCTCTATGAAATAATTACTTGAAGATAATTCCTGAATTGCCACCTATTGAGGTCTGAGTTTCAGAGTGCCAAATCCTTTGAGCTGAGCCTGCAGCTCCAGAGTTTGACATTTGCTTGGTTTGCACGTTGTTTGTGTGACAGGGTGACTTCACAAGGACTGGTGAAAGGAAGCTGGCAGGGGTGATGAAGGATGGAGTGAACTCTGCTAACAGGTACTACCTGAACCGCTTCAGGGATGCCTACAGGCAAGCAGTCATAGGTAAGAGCACAGTTCCAACCAAGCTCAGCTGTGCTATTTAGAAAAGATTATTAAATCATATTGGCACCTTTCTGACTGGTTTGCTGCTTTTTCTTGTTGCTTAAAAGCACTGTGAGTGGGTACAGTGTTCATGTCTGCACTGGACACTGTAAGGAACATTTTACTGCCTTGGCAATTTAAGCAATACTTAATTCAGAGGGATTGCATGCAGTGTGACTCATTGGATACTTCACCCCAACTTCATTTTAGCATTAAGTGTCTTGTACCATCTCTTTTTTTTTTTTTTAAGACAAAATTAAATTGATGTAGCAAGTGTCTCTTAAGATGATGGGGAACTCTTATTTTTCACTGAAAGTATTGTACCTACTGAGCTTTCAGTTTCAGGCAACATTCTATTCAGAAAGACTATCAAGAGCATCATTAAAATGCAGCATTTGAAAGGGAGTTTACAAACTATTGCCATGTATCACTTTTAACTGTTTCTGGTTTGGTATTTTATGGATTTTTTTAGATTTGATGCAGGGTATCCCTGTAACAGAGGACCTGTACTCCATATTTACAAAAGAGAAGGAGCACGAAGCCCTGCACAAGGAGAACCTGAGGAGCCACCAGGAACTGATCAGCCAGCTGCTGCAGAGCTACATGAAACTGCTCTTGCCAGATGATGAAAAATTCCATGGAGGTTGGGCACTCATTGACTGTGACCCAAGGTTTGTTGAACAAAGTTAAAATTGACCAGCAGCTACTCTGACCCTTCTGTTAATTCCTACTGCTGTTAAAAGGTTTTAGTAGCTGATGTGTGAACAGAAAACAAGTGGACAGTTCTGCAGAAGGACAAGAATGCTTGAAGAGTTTGAATATTTGTGAAGGAAAAGGTCCTCTGAACATGTGCTTTTTCCAAAGTGCTATAAAAATGGTGGATGCTGGAATTACCTTTGAGACATCATCTGGAAATGGATGCATTTGCTTAATATTGCCAAAATGTGTCAGGTACCGTGAGGAGAACTTGCAGAACCAAGGATGGTTAGAAGGGAGTGCTTGGGGAGCTGTTGTTCCTCATTGCTTTGTAGGGAAAGTGTGGCTTGACTGATGAGAGTGAATCCCTGGGCAGTGAGTCAGCAGCAGGGCACAGTCTGGATTTCTGTTTGTGGAAAGGAATGGCCATGAACTCTGAACTTCACTCCTTATCAAGGTCAGAGTTCAGTAGCTTGCAAGAGAAAAGTGGATCTCCTGCAGGTTAAACTTCAGCCTCTAAAAATAGCAGAGCAGGTTGTTATGACAGCTATTCAGGGCACAGACTCATCACCCTCACTGAGTCTGAGGTACTTTTCCATTTCTCTGGTAGCATTTTTAATTGCTTGTGGCCTTTCTATTTATTTCTGGATCTTCTGCTGACGAATTTGAGCCATTAGGTGGCTTCAGGTTTGAGAGAGAGTGTTGCTTGCATGGATCCATTTGATAACACACTGTGATTGAAGCTTCTTGTAACTTGTGTTCAGCTCTTAAAGTGTGCCCAAGACTCACTGGGTTACTGGGCATGGGTTACAGCTCTGCAGATAAAACCTTCTACCCTGTATTTATTGTTCTTCCCTTCAGCCTCATCGATGCCACTCATAAGGATGTGGATGTGCTGCTCTTACTTTCAAATTCTGCCTACTATGTGGCTTAGTAAGTTACCACTTTCCCTTGCTATGTGTAGTTTATTTTAGTAGCTTTGCTTTAGATTAGTAGGAAGCACTAAATTCTGTTTTCTTTTTTTCTAGTTACGATGATGAAATCGACAAAGTCAATCAGTACCAAAGGTTAAGCCTTGAAGCTCTGGAAAAAATAGAAATAGGTAAGAAAACAGTCACTCTGTCTTTTTTTGAATGCTCTTTACAATGGCTTGAGCAGTTATCAAAGTGTATCCTACAAATGTATTGAAGCAGCAGTCCTTGAAGTGTGGCACTTACCCTGGGCAGCCCACCCAAAAATGGCCCTTCTGGCTGACAAGAGATGCCAGGCTCTTCCTTCTGCTGGAAATGGAAGCTTTGATCACTGGAAGGATTCTAAAGTTTTCCCTCTTTCAAACCCCTAAAAGAACCCCAGAGTCATCCAAATAAGTTCATTATTTATCAGATGGCAGTAACAGTTTGATCAGTCTCTGGAATGAGTCAGGTTTGTGCATTCAGTGCTCTCTCCTTTGGTCCAAGCACAGCAGCTGGCTCAGGACTGGACTTTAGGTCTGTTCATAGCTTTGTAAAACTTCTTTCTCACAGGCTGGTAACAAACATGCTATTACAAAAGCATCTTGTTATGGAGATTTAACTTGTTTGCTATAGAGTGTAACATCTGCAGGCTAAATCCAGCATTTTCTGCTGGAAGCATTAAAATGTGATGTCTTTGAGTCATGAAAAGGTGATCCAGTTGGAGAGAAGGGAGTGTGTGGCCCCCTGACGGAGTTTAATCCTCCATTACACAACACACAGGGATTTTATTTCATCATCTCCTGACTGTAACTTTCACTGTGTCTTTGCAGTTTCTAAGAGTCCAGGGGAAAGGTCTCCTTCACTTGTGTGTTGTGGAGATTTGTATCCTGAGGGACAGAACAGGGTTCAAACATCTGCATCTACACCTCATTTAATGCTACAGTGCACTGAGAATTGAAGTACTTGGTCTAAATCCTGAAACTTAAATTACATTCTCTTGATAAAAATTTATTAGCTTTCCCTTCAATCCTTGCAGGAGCATTCCCCTAAAAACCCACAGGATGCATAAAGTGTAAAACATTTTTTTTCCTTCTGTTTGAAAGGCTGACCTGCAATAAACAATCAGACTGGATTGTAATAGACAGAGTCTAATTGCTTTTTGTAAGTTATTGATTGTTTAGTTAATGTGAAAATCTTTCATTTAAAGTGTCTGTCCTGCTCTAATGAAAACAAGAAGCCTCTTAGGCTGAAAAAGACTGTCAGCACTTGCATGCCCTTAGGTACAGCCTCTGCAGTGTCTCTTTCAGAGTCTGGTTAAAGATTTCTAAAGGTTTCTCCTGGTTTCTCTCTCAGGGCCTGAGCCTACTCTCTTTGGCAAACCCAAGTTCTCTTGCATGAGGCTGCATTACAAATACAAAGAAATGAGTGGATATTTTCACACTCTCAGGGCTGTGGTTCGCAGCCCAGAAGAAGATGGAAAAGGTTTGTATCCTATGTAAAAGTTTTAGACATAAAAGTGTATTCAGTTTCTCTAAAAACCACTTTATTCCATTGCCTTTAAAATTCATCCTTCTTCAGAAGTCATTCTAATAAAATCCAGTTGTGTGAAGTGGGAAAACAATTTTTAAAAAGCCACTCAGATGTTACTGTTTTAATAGAAAGAAAAACAAGTTTCAGAGATGTGAAGCAACACATTCTCTGGAACTGGATTAATTTCCCTGTCCAGGCCTGGACCAAACTGCTCCAGAGTCTTGTAAAATGAAGTTAAAATTAGCTCCTAAAGAGGTAAAGAAATTGATTTCTTGAGTGAAATCAATGTCTGGAAATGTTCTTGCTTGTTGTTTAGCTGAATTAAATGAACACTAACAAGGGAAAAAATATCACTTTGTACCTGGAGCACTGAGTTTTGTCAAGAAGGATTAGAATAAATAAAATTGCTTCTCTTCCTTCCCCAAATGGAGCAGTGATTCACTTAATGCTGAGTATTTAGGGCTGAGTTTATTCTTTAGGCTTGTTTTGTAAGTTTTAAATCAGAACTGCAGCTTGTGGGGCACAACTGTTCTGTGGAGTGAAAGAAAAACCAAAACCCAATAGAACCAAACAAACGTAATTATGTTAAAATTAGACCTGTTTCTTTGTAGATTGTGGAGTATGTGCTTTTAAGGGTGTTTTTAAGGGTCTGACAGGCTGCTGCTTGGGTTTCAGACACTCTTCAGTGCATTGCAGAAATGCTGAGAATCACAAAGCAAGCAATGGGAATGGATGTGCCCATTATTGAGAAGAAGCTGGAGAGGTGAGTACCTAAATGATGTGAACTTTCTGCATCCCACTTTTACTCTCAGCTCAGCTGCTTTTCCCAGCTGAGTAGAAAGTGTAGCAAAAAATCCTTGTTCTTTTTGACAGGTATTGCAGACTGAATATTTGCTAAATCTGGCTACTGAGTACAGCTTACACAAAGTCAGGAGAATGGAGAAAAAAATTCTCCACAAAAATGGAGAATTCAAATCTTTTTTCATCAAAAACTAAAATGCCTGCAGAAACTGCCTGTTCCCATTGTTTGGCTGCTGTTCTGTATCAACCCTCCTTTGTTTTTGTTGGTTTGAATTTGATTACCTTATATGGGTAAAATATTATTATGTAAAAAAAGGATTAAATTTATTATTTGTGTAAGGAAGGGGTAACTTGGAAACTAAAACGTCCATCTCTGTTGTGGAAATAGACTGGAAGACAATGAATACTTGGTACTTATAAAAAAGATTGGCTTTGATTGTACATTAAAGATCTTTCTTTTTCCTCTTCCAGGAGGAGCAGCAAACCTCATGAAGACATCATTGGCATTCGGTCTCAGAACAGAGGGTCCCTGGCCCAAGGCAAGAATTATTTACTGAGCAAGTTCTCCTCTCTCAATCAGAAAGTGAAACAAACCAAATCCAATGTAAACATCAGCAACCTTCGGAAGCTGGGCAGCTTTGCCAAACCTGAAGTGAAGGTGAATTTTCTAAAGCCAAATTTGAAAGTGAACCTTTGGAAATCCGACAGCAGCCTTGAAACCCTGGAGAATGCGGGGGTGGATCCCAAAGGCCCCAGTGAATCCGACACAGAGGCCTCGGACAACGACTCGTTCCACTCCGATGACTTCCTGAGCAACTCCAAGTCGGACGAGGACTCCCAGCTGGCCGATTCCCTGGAGCACATCGGCCCCACGGACTACGTGCTGCCCAGCTGCGGCATCCTCGCCTCGGCACCGCGGCTGGGCAGCC
>VZRX01021468.1:355605-461498 GCA_013398075.1 Notiomystis cincta | reverse complement strand
TCTGGCAGATGGATTGATTTTAGCAACATAAACCAATCTCTCAAGCAATATAGTCCAACTTAGAAGTTTCTGTGAAATCCTGTGTTGTTATTTACATTCCTAAAAATACCGGAATGAAAAATTATTTCAAACCCAAAGTGACAGCAGAATAAAACTTTCTGAAATCCCTAATCAGGATTCATTCCTCATGTGATAGGTTCCACTGACAGTAGAGATAGAGCTGAGGCAAAGTCAACTCACATTATTTTCATGTGACAAACAGCCCTGATCATTTCGAACTGACTGATTTTTAATTGTGTTGAGTGTTCACGATTAAAAGAAAAATTATTGATGTGTATATTAACTACCTTTCACTACAAAAGTGAATATAGGCTATCCTGTTCCATTTTCTTTCACATCAACTTCTCTTGGCATTTAGCAATTCCCTTTTCTAATGAAAATTAGGCCATTCTGAGTGATAAATGGCTGTTAGAAATACTGAACACATGCAGTCACAATAAAAATAAAGTTACCATCATCAGAAATGTGAAAGTAATAAAATTCCTTGGTTCAAAAGAGATCACCTAATGGAAAGACTTTTTTTTACTAGCTGACATATCCCCATGCTCAGCAAGATTTCATTCCATGGGAGCTGCTCTCTGGTGTGCCAGTACTGCTTTCCAGTTTGCTCTACGGCTACAATTCCCAGTAGTTTCCAGGCATTTCTAAATGAGGCCCAACACTTTTCTGCATTAGGGTTCTGCCTTACATCAGACCCTAGCAATTTTCACTTAAAAAAAAATGAGGGGAATATCTGAGAATTCTCTTAGAGCAGAATTTAAATTAAATCTCCTTATTAATGATGTATGGATTTCTTTCATTGTTTAGGAGGCCTGTGAGCAGTTGAAAGAAACAAGAAGGCTTTTAGTAATGGGCACTAACACACCATTGTCCTTGCATGGAAGCTCTTGGCCATTCAGTGTCACAGGGTCAAAAACAATCCAAGCTCCCACACCAAAGCAGTCTGTAGAAGGCCACACAGACCTCACAACACTGATTCTTTAGAGCTTGGGTGGGTTTCTCTGAGTGATGTGTTAAGCTCAGCATTGAAAGGCAAAGAAATTAATTTTTACTAAATTTTACCATCATTCAGACTTCCCAAGTCCATTTTTGATTTTCTGAGTTAGCTTGGAAGCAGCTAAAGTGTGAATTAGAATTATTGTAAGACTATTCTCCTCTAACACTTTTACTTCTGGCACATTCTCTGTCAAGCACTGGGCATAGTGTTACTGCCTTGCAAATAATGGTGATAGAAATCATGGAGGTATACAAAGCAAGGGAAGGGGGAGAGAAAACAGGACTAGGAGAGGAATTTGTTTGACTTTATGAACCTTATGAACTGTTGTATTTAACTGCTAAGAAAATATTTGGGTCTCTTTTTATCTGGTTCTCCTCTCCTTTTCCCAGCTTTTGCAATGTGTGACCTGGATGGATGCTTTAAGTTGCACATGGAAATCAAGGAAGCCTCATGTACTTCAGAGGGAAGCTAACTGCATATCCCTGCATAACTGCTAAATAAAACAAGTTCTGTGTTTTTCTGCATTTTATCAGCCACAATTAATATTGAGTAATACAACTCCACAATATGTAGCCGTGCTAAAGCATGGAATCGTTGTGCTGTCACAAAGCACAGAATTTATAGTGTTTTGTTTTGTCAGTGAAAAGAATGTGAAAACCTGAGAGCCCAAGTGTTGCCAATACACCAACACATTATAAAAACTTATTTTCAAAAAAGCATGCTGTCCCATTCTCACTGTCAGAGAAATGTAATAGGATGGGAGAAATGAAAAGCTTCTCATGCACAAAATACACATCAATATTCCTACTGTGAATGCATGTAGAACACAGTGCTATTTTTCTGGTTTACCTTCGCATTCACAAAGCTTTACTTCTCACCTGGCTTCACAACTCCAGCAAGACTTTCTTTTCAGTCTTTATTCTTACCCTATCACAATCTTTACCACATAATTTGAGAGAGAAGTTTTGCTTCCTGGGGGTTCAGAGATATTACTCTAAACCATTATTTTTTTCCAATCTCACACCAGAACCACTCAGGAGGCACTCGGAAGCAGTGGGAGCAAAGTTGGTAACTGAGGACCTCTGTTTTTGACTGATGTTTTAATGCAGAGAATGTTTACCTCGTGTTTTGAGTAAAACTAATGGCAAACCACAGCAGTTCTGTTTGTGTTTTGTACAGTGATGTTCCTAGATGAAGCGAAATTTCTTTGTGAGGGGGCTAACAATACTGCAGGGGGCCATCTTGCTTCACTGAACTGGAACATCCAGTCTTTTGAGAACACTCACACATTAGGTCCTAAGATTGCTCTCACTATAGCAACCCCTCCACTACGATCCTTTTTTTCCCCCTGATTTTGTATTTTTCCTTTTAAAAAGACGGCGTTTTATAAATTAACTCTGCCACTACCTATTATCTTCCTCAACACCTTCTGTCCTTTCTTTTCCTAAACCTCCTTCCCTTTGCACCCAGTTTCAGCTGGTTTTTTCAATGTTTGGCTGCCACACTTCAGTTTTTACAGAATTGATTTAATACAGAACGTGGTGTTGCTCTCTGTCCAGCAACATCAGTAAAAAGTCAAATTAAAGAATTCAGAGCACCTCTTGATCACTTTGATTCTCACTTTCTCTGAGAACTAGGCTTTGTCTCTGATTGAGTAATGGGGCAGTTGTGAATGAAAAGCAGACACTCTATGAATGGTTTCAGTGTCATATATCTGACAAAACTGCTGCACTATTGAAGGTGTCAGGGTAAAATTAATCAGCTGGTTGGTACAAGAAAAGAGAAAACCTACATATCAATGAACAGCTTGTCTCTCCAAATAAGAACATCTGAAACAGTAGCATGACTGAAGCCTAGGAAAGAAAAAAAGGGTATATCTTCAAGCAGTCTTTGAAAGTCCAAGAAAAGCTGTTGGAGCTTGACCTGATGCATGGAAACTTCAAGGCTCATGGATCCAGTACTCATATCCAAATTCGGCTTCCTGATGACAGGGGGAAAAGAGCCTCATCTTGCATGAAGACATACTTGCAGTTAGTCAGATCCATAGGGGCAATGATGGGTACCTGTCCTGAATACAACTGTTCCTGAATATTAGTGATCCTTCAGTCCACAGAGATTCTTCAAAGGCAGGAAATGGGACAGAGAATACAATTTATGTCCCTGTTTCTATTTTTGGCACAAGCACATAAAAAGCCAATAAGGACATATTTGTAGCAAAACACATTAGATGTAGCCCAAGAAAAACATAGATTGGTTATTACAAAAGGTGAGATACACTGTAAGTATTTAATACAGAGTAGTTTATCCAATAAAGATTTATCTTTTCTCTGACCTTTCTAGCTGACAAGTGAAATCCTGTTAAGAAACTGTGTCAAAAGAACAAGCCAGACACATTGGGAGCGTTGTTTGTTTTAACTGGAATATAGTGCATGTCTGACCCAAAAAGAGAAAGCAAAAGTCTAGGTTATGCAATGCACCTGAGAAGAGCATTTCTAGACCTCAGTCACTGCAGGAAGGGAGGGTCATTATGTTAGTGGTGAAGTCTGGTTTCGTCCCTGGAGCAATAAAAAAATGAGCTAGCCAACTACATATGAGCTGGATTTAGGTTGCCGACCCTTGACTGGGTGTTGACAGAAGTTGGGAAGAGGAGGATGATGAGGCTTTCTGGGTTTGAATTGTATGTCCTGCCAAAGCTATCTTGAAACTAAGTTGGAAATTTCCTTACGGCACCATATGTGATAACAAAAGTGACCTTATAGGCAAAATATTTGGGTTGCTGCATCAGGAACCCATACAGCTGCTCTTATAGCTCATATAAAGAGCAAGAGAAAGAAGGCAGTGTATCGTGCTCTGCAGCACTGCAGAACTGCACAGTGCTCTCAAGACTTAAAAAGATTTAGTCATACATCACCAGTATGCAGTACCAAGGCATCTTGGATAAAATACCTAGTGTATTCTTCATTTCATTCTTCTTTTCTGTGATCTTTTTTTGTGATCCTCCATCAAATTACTGGAGCAACAAAAATGGCCCTTTTAGCAAGAGCAATACAGTCTAATTTGGGGTCAGTAATATTAAACTGAAAATTGTCTTTTGCAGCAATAATTTTTAAGTTGCTCTGTAAATGCAGGGCATACTTTCTGCACTACAGCTTCTTCTTGCTTCACATATTCTTATGCCTGATCAGGATATCACTGTTCCTTCTCCATAAGAACAGTGCACTGAAATGAGATGGCTGGTACAGCTGGCTCAGGAGCTGGGCTGCCCTCAGCCAGCACAGCCCAGTGGAGCAGGAGTGGGGGAAGCAGAAACACTTGTCAATGCTGCCACTGCATGAGTCCAACCCATCCCCATTGCCATCCAGAGAACAGCTCCATCAGTCCCTGGTACAGGCCACAGACTTTAAATTATAGTAGAGCTGGCACTGGCAAATGCCTGTTGTTTCCATGTGAGGAACAGTTTGGTGACCTCAAACCATTTCCTAAAAGAGAAGCCACACAGCACAGAGTGACACCTAATCATGGGCAGACTCTGGGATGCCTATGACTGTACAGAGGAATTTATCTGTTAACCCTAGGGGTAATCCATGGCAGATGACACTCCAACAGCTGGAAGGGCAGTGTGATAAAGCCTGTTGCCCTACCCTAGGGCCTATTTGGTACTGGTTCTGTGGCTCAACAGAGGTGCCAGTGTCAATGTTACATTCAGAGAAAGAAATGTTAAAGCTCCGGTCAGTAAAGGCTACTGATGCCAGACACAGGCAGTTTTATTCAAGCACTAAACTTGGAAGTCTTTTCCCCCAAGGGCTTCCCTTTTTGTCTCTAAAACAAAGGAAAGTGAAATGAAAACAAGAAATCCCCACTATATAGCAGTGCATTATGTGACTAAGCCAGATGTTGCTCTGATAGTGTTACTGCTGTAGCTCAGCCTATTTGGACTGAAGGAAAAGCCTAATTCTTCCTACCAAACCTGTTGCTAAACAGGGCAATATATACTAGCATGGTATTCTTTAGCCCTGTGAACCTACACACATATGATAGGAAGTCTGAGCTGCCAACAGCATATAATGGCTGAAAAAACATTTACTATTTATTTACCCCTACTAGCAAAAAGGACTAGTGGGAGTAGTTTGACTAACTCTATTATTCAGGCACTCTTTCATTAGGTGCTTAGTTACTTTTAACACTTCCAAAAGTGCAGAAAGTTATTTACCAAAGATTCAAGCAAAGATGCCCTCTAGCCCTGAACTTACAGCTATTCATGCACTGGTGTTTTAATGAAAGCCAGGCAAGTATCTAACAGGGCTGGGGTGAGGCAGCTGGGGGGGGAGGTTTATATTAAAATGCAATACAGCACCAAAGACAGCGGTAGAAACTAAACAAGAGGAAAGTCTTCTCTCCCTGCACTCATTTAGCAAGCACATGGAAATAATTGTTGGCCCAGAGACACATATCCATAATTCCCATTGTGCTTGGAGAGCCAGCACACCAGCCCTGCACACCCTTACAGAGCACAGAGAGCATTGGAATGCAAATCCGCACACCAAGCATCGGGATTTCATAGCCAGGGTTCTCACAATGAGCAACATTATCAGTTGGAACAAGGCTCCCAGACCAGGTCAGCAGCCATGGAGCTTGCAGGAGTTCATCAGCATGGGAAACACTTGTAAGCAAAGCAGCTCTCCTGTCTTTAAAATAATTGATTTACTATTCATGTTTGATGAATCCTGAGCTTAATCCAGTGTGCTAAAATAAGGAGATGTTTGTTGAAACAAGTAAGGGCTCCTCATAAAATTCAATAATGTGTTGTTGATATTTTGATAGACATTAGTTTTTAAAAGTTCATGGATAGTTCAAATAAAAGTGTATGTTGCTTTTGACTAGGTCATAAAATGACCAGAGCCAAGAAGTTTCTTCTAAGAGCTGTGCCAAGGAACTGAAGGCTCAAAGCTGTGTGCCATGTTAAGTTTTTCTCTGCACATGAGCCAGATCACTTGAGATGAAAAAAGCAAGTGGGTAGGGGACAGGGCTGGGGAGGGGAGCAGGGATGCTCAGCTCCTGCCAGGAGACCTGCTGTCCAAGCTTTCCTCTTTTTCCATCACATATGGGTGGCAGCCAGCAGCAGCTCTCCATCTCCATCCCCAACAGCATTGCCTCCCTACTGCTTTCCAGCTCCACAGGCTCTATGTCATGACTGCATTGGTAACTCACAGACCAGGCTGCCACACTGCCTGATGTTGTGAAAGAGGAGAAAGACAAAGTTATTGCAAAATTAAGTGCTATGGACCCAGCTACATGAATCAAAATAGAAAATGCCCAGGTCTTGATCCTAGACTTTGCTCGAGGAAGGCAAGACAGACTGTTTTATCATTCAGATTCAAAATCAAACATTTAATAGACTGAGGTTAAATTTTGGATTGGGGGCATGGAAGTTTACTGCTTGGAGTTGAATCAAGGTTCTGGAAAATACTCAAATTTACATCCTCAGCACCAAAACACATTGCAGACAGCACTCAGTTAAGGGGTGTGTGAAAGTCAGCACCTTCACCTTCAAGAGGGTCTCTCAAACTGGGACCCTTTACTCACCCTGGAAAAACAGGTGGCACTTGGGAGAGCACAGTAACAATAACTAATGGAAACAGAAGATTCATACTCTGACCCAGACTCTTATGTGCTTATTTGAGGAAGAAAGAGATGTAATTACTCTGAATTTAGGCCTTTAGCTTGGCAGTTTTTCTTGCTCTGGGGTAAAAACAGAAGGATCATCCACAAAACAGCTTTGCTAAATTCAGATTAATGACTCGAGGCGGTACATAATCTATATAGACTCACAGTAGCTGTATTTGAAAGGTGCCAGTGGAAGAGTGAAAACCTGTTTTCCACAGAAACATAGAAATATTACCTAGATTGATGGGGAAATAATCAATTTTTAACTAGAATTATACTTTCAATGTTCCTTTTCATATCATACCGTTTCAAAACAAAAATTAAAAACTGGAAGAAATCAGTTAACACCATATATATAAATTTATATATAACACAATAGAATTTTGAAATTACTATACTGAACTGGGTGCATGTGGAAATATAAAAATAAAAATACTGATGCTTTTCATCAGAAAACAACACAGGAAATTAATAATGCAAGGTTTTATCAACCTTCCTGACAATAGAAAAAACAGATATCACAATGAACTCTTCTGGTAACTTCCTAACATGGAGACCATTTTCAACAACTAAGAAGAAGCAAAAGCAGTGTCCAGCTGTTTAATTTCTCCCTGCTTTTCTGTTACTGATGTTGCCTCACTCCCTAGATCATAAATTGGAGTTGTTTATAGCTTAGAGCTCATCAGTGCTGTAAGTTTTCTTGACAAGGGATAGTTTTGCCACATCCTTCACAGCCCTCTCCTATTGCTGGGGTGCTATGACTTGAAAACAATAAACTAAAAAAATTACAGTAGGAGAACTATCATTGCATTTCAACAGGATCTACAAACTGAGTCACTGCTAGGATTTAGCTGTCAAAAAAATGATCCCAGAACCAAAAAGAAGAGTTCTGACTCTAAAGTTGTGGTCTTGTTGTATGAAAAATGTATGATTGCATACACTTGAGGGCACACTGTTGGGCTGCTTGCTCATAAGCACTGAAACTCCAGCCTCTGGTAACATGCTAGTGCCCTTACAAATGATCTATTGTACTTTCTGCTGTTTACAAACAGCACATGCAACCAGCCAGGTTTCAGCTTGAAGCTGAACAAAGAACTACCAATTAAAGTTCTACTAATGATGATGCAGTTTGGCTACCTGCAATCAAAGTTAAAAAAAAAAATAGTCACAGTTCAGTCTGTGATTTCTTCTTCATTTCCTATATAAAATATTCTGCACTAGATCCCTGAGTGGCGATTGAAGGTCTACTCTCACAGCCTACAAGTATGCCAAAGGGAACATCAGACCTGGAAAAGCCTCGAGTTTGTCCCCTCTGTGTCCCACACGCAGGCAGCACAGCTAATCTGCAGCAGTGGACAAGCTCCAACTGAGCCCAGCAATGCTACACCTGGCACAAGGATGTGGAACACCTCCCCTAGAAAGCACTGAGGTGTGAGGAATTGCTGCATTCCTTCCTCACCACAGTTTCCTTCCACTTTTTTTTTCTTTTTTGTGCCAAGGGTGTGAATGCTAACCAGCAATTTCAGCTGTATGTTTTTGTAGCCTTCTAGGCCTCCTTCAGCACAAGTTCATTCAGAGACGACTTGGAATCTCTGCTGTCACTGCACTTCCAAGGCCTTATTGTCTTCTCTAGGCTCAGTCTTAATGCCTGTGTAGACTGCAAGTCATACCAAAGGTATTTTGGGTCACTGTTTGTTTTACCAGCTATCAAAACCTTTTAAGGAGCAAGATGGGTTAAAAAAATAATGTAACGAGCCACTAGCAAGTCTTTTCCTCTCCCCCACCCCTAATCTGCAGAATAGAGACCACTGAACCATGCTGCAAATTCACTGTAATGAAAGAGGAGGGGAAGGGGGAGACAGAGAAGCAAAACATTAAAAAAATCTACTCTGAGCTTCAGAAAGGTCATTTCTCAAAGGACTATTGACATTGGTGAGGAAAGAAAACACATCAATGTTTTTAAGGGGTTAAATAAATATTTTCTAGATGAATATTAGGCATCCATTAATATCTCTCTGTGTAGTCCACCGTAGTACCTATGCTTTATAGTTATCCTGTTAGCAACATGAGGGGAGGGTGGAGGAGGGCGGAGAGAAAGAGAGAGAGACTTTCCTTTTAATTTGCTTTGCACTCTGATGGTTGAAGACGAGAAAAAAAACTTTTTCTGGCTCTTTTGAATGAATGGTCAAAGGTACCTTTGCGGCTCCTTCGCAGGGTGAACTAATCTGTGACAAGTGTAGCTAATCTGATAAGGCGGCCCAAGGGCGCTAATGTGCTAATATGGGGGATTCCGAGCGGCCTGGAGAACGCTCCGCTTCCTAAATGGGGCCTGGCCTGCAATGGCCCTGCCAACGTATGCGCATTTTAACACCCGCTTAACAGGGACACAAAGCGGCGGCCTTTGTTGTGCGACACAGAGGCGCGATTCCCATGGTGGGAATTTCTGCCTCACAGGCGACATTCTTTCCGATGGGATGCAGGGGCTGGTGGCCTGGGACGGCCCGGAGCACGGCTGGGCGGACGTGTGAGAAAGGAAAGTCTCACTCCTGCGCTGGAAACCTGCGTGTTTCCATCACGAGTCTTGGGGAGGGAGAGCAAGAGGCAGAGAAAGGTGGGAAGGAGAGAGGAATTGGTTTAAACACCTTGGATCAGCTCCCTAGCAGGGGTAAAACTGGCTCTTCGATTATGGTGCTTTATCTAAAAGAGAGGTTAACACCAGTTTGTAATGTTGTGATATGCTCTGTTTTATATATTTCCCTTAGAGGAGAATTCTTAAGTTTTCCACTGGAAAGACTAAATGACATTTTCTTGTCCCCCTGATTGTTTTACTGCACCCTCAGGAAAACCCGTGTGAGAGAGGATTAGCAATTTGCTTTTAGTCTAGACCATGCAGTAGGGAAGAGGACTCCATGGACACCGGCACCTCGAGAGACAGGCTGTCGAGAGACTTCAGCACTGGTCACGGCTGTGGTGCCTCTCTGGAAAAATATGTGCCCTGCAGACTGCTCTGGATCCTGGTCAGTTCCCAGCCTTCCTTTGTTTCCAGGTGTCCCTCAGCCTAATGCAAAATGGATACAAGAGTGTGAACCAAGGTCTGTCTGGAGACAAAGTCCACTCACCTGAGAGGGGAAATTTGCCAACAACGTCTTTGTGAGTGGGGCACAGACCAGGGCTGACCAGCCACACTTGTGAGTGTGCCTTTGTCTGCTTTCTGGCATGACTGGTCTCAAAACAGCACAGTTACATGAGCCTCACCAAAGCACCTGGACAATGAAAAAGCACAAACCAAAATACAGAAAATTCCATTCAAACAAAAGAGCAAAACCTTTTTTTTCTTCCATGAAGGTGAGCAAACACTGGAGCAGGTCACTCAGAGATGTTGTAGAGTCTCCCCTATCTGGAGGCAACATTTAAGTGGACAGACAACATCTTGGGCAAGCTGCTCTTTTGACCCTGCCTGAACCAGGTTGGATGAGGTGATCTGCAGAGAGCTCTTCAGGCCTCTGCTATTCTGTCATTCTGTCACTCTGTCACTCCAAGAGCTCAGACTATTCCCCATCCACAAGTTTCTTCCAGAGTTATTTTGTTTGACTGACAACACAATGACAAAGGCAAAGTAACATCAATATTAGCTCTTTTTACCTCAAACAATATTCCTGCTTTATCACAGTAAAGAAAGTAAAATTCTAGGGACATTTCAGCTGCACATATGTCCTCAGAAAAGTGCTCATCCAGAGCAACTCAGATTCAGAGCAGTTTGGTCCACAGAACCAGCTTGGTTGAGTATTCCCATAGGAGCACAACTCTGATTTTAAAGTTGCAGTCTTTTTAGCCTTCTTCCATTTAAATCATATTCCCACATCAGCCACAGACAGATAGCAGAGCTGAAAAAGGTGAGATTCATGAAATACTGAGTAGTGTGTTTGGAATAAACAATATTATCCCAGCTACTCAACTTGTATGATTTTTCTCAGCTCCCTGAAAGTACTGGTGAGCAAGAATAACTGTGGCACGTTTCTAAATATGTAAATGGACAAATCTTATTTATTCCTTTCCACTTTGTTGAATTCAGCGATACTATTTTATGTCTGAGTTTTGAAGGCATAACAATTGACCCCTACTGAACAGTGACGACATTTCCTCTCAGAGGAAGTCCTGAGGGAAGGAAGGTCCCGCATAAACAAACTTCCACTCAGTACAATAGAGTAGCCCACGAATGTGACCATTTTTTCAGGGCATGGGTGAGGCTGACACTCTCTTCCTGCTCATGTAGTCCAGGGCTTATCGCAGTCCTGTTTCCCTGTAATTTAAATGCTTGCATAGCTTCTACTCCATTTGTATTTTTCCCCACAGAGTGCAGATGTATCCCATTTTCCTGTTGCTGTGGAACACAGCCACAATTTCCAACCATGTTACATAAATGACCATCTGTGGTAAAAAAAAATGCTGATGCACAAGATTGCAGTGTGAGAATTTTAGCTAGCTAGCAAAATTTAGGCTATTAATACTTCTGACACTTCCTGACAATAAAGGCAAAATGCACTGCTCCCTCTGTTTTAGTGTGCTGCTGTTGTATGACAGACAGCCACAGTCACTGTGTGTAGGGAAGAATCTCCAGGGAAGAGTTAAATAAAACCCAGTTGCCTATGCCTAGCTTTCCTTAAGCTTTTCAGTGTAGCAAAGGCAGACTAAACTAATCAAAAGTTATTATACTGATAATGAGAGTGGTATCTAATTACATGTAACTAAGGAGGAATACTAAGATTTCATTAGCATGTTTTTTGGCATCTTTGCATTTGCTGGCTCCCAGAATCAGCAGTGCTGGAAATACTGAAATCCATGGCACAGATCTCTGCAACTAGCACAAAAGTTGTAATAGTAGATGGTGGCAGTAGCAAATTGCCAGTGCTCTTGTGGATGGGCATAAGAGGAAATAAAGATCCTCAGTGACTTTCATAGACACCTGGTGGATTCCAAGGGCTAGAGGGGCACAAGGATGGTGTTTTTGTGATCACCCCAACATCGACACTTGATGCCTCATCCTCTTCAAAATACTGCTGTAGCTATCTTTCCTTTTCTCTGCCTCTGCCTCTCTTCTTGTCTAAAGTTCACCCTGCCCAGATATCCCAGCCATCCACTAGCTCCATATCAGATTTCACTTTCCCCTACCTTCCTGATTTCTGTAAGTTGTCCTAGTTTTCTTTAAAGTTCCCTTCAGCCCACTTTGCTATTTTGAAACTTAAAAGCCACAGTGATCCAAATTAAAGCTTTCCAGGATAATTGATTAAGAGTGCAACAGTGCCTGTTTTCTCAGGGTTTTGTCTATTTTCAACAAACATTGCACTATTATGTTTAAAATGTGTGGCCAAAATAAAAGGGCTGGCACACATACCCACTGAATAAAGTCTGTGAAACATATACACCAGAATGAGATGTGCTTGGGTAACTTTCATGACTTGTCCTGATGGGCACACACAGCAATATACACACCCAGGCTTCTGATAGTCATGCCTGAAGTACCTGCAAAAAAGCAGCATATTCATGCAGCAACAAGCAAACCTGTGTACAAAACAGAGCTCTGGGTGTTGCATGTACCTGCATGCACTCAGGTACTGCCTTTCTCCAATGTGCACTTTGCACACACACACTTATTTTTCTACTCTTACAAAACACTCTGAAAGCATCTGTCCTCACATACGTGTAACTTCTGAGTCCTTTTAGCTGCAGCCCTTGAGGACCCATCAAAGAGTTTTCAACCCTCTGTGAGAAAATTTTTCTATTGTTGCTTTCTAAAGTTGATTTTCATGAGCTGCAGAATGGGATTTTGTTCATTCATAAATAGCAGCAATAGGCAGACATCCATTAATAATAGATTAATAATAATAACAAACAATACATGGAGCAGAGCAAATCTAGCAATCTAGAGAAAATTAATAAAAACAATGAGGTTTTCTTTACCAGTGAAATTTAATTTGAATTTCATTTGAATTTTTTCCTTTTCTCACATATTCTTCCTGTATACAGGAAACTTTTGCTTTGTGGTCCAGAGGAAAGAATGTGAAAGAAAAGTACATACTTCACATAAACAAGTATGATCACACACAAGAGACTAGTAGTATGAGTCTCTCAAAATTTTAGGCACATCTCCTCTTTGCAAATTAGGCCAGATTTCTTTTGAACTTTACGGAAGTGGTTACACAAGTTTCTCCAATTTTCTCAGTAGCCACTGTAAGCTGCTTGTCATAACCTTAAGAGATTCTGAGAAATCAAAGCACTTACAAAACCACTGCTTTGATATTATTTTGAGTAAAATCAAACATTCTCAGTATGCAGGTCTGGAAAAACAATGAATGTGAATGTCACATTCAGCCATTCACTTTTAGTTCAGAATGCATGTTTTTCTGCCAAAGGACTGTACACGGTATATAATCCTTAGCTCCTTCAGGATTTTAATCTGCTGTGAAGCATATGGTAAAAAGGTAAGTGTTCTTTAGAATCATTAACTTGCCTAAAGCAATGTGGATGTTCTTTATTTCTTTCTTGAAAGACAAAGAGCATCTGAAAGTAGTTAACAGCCCAAACCCTGTAGTTTGCTGAGGCAGCAAGAAATGAACCTGGAAATGTCCCTGCAGGGCTGAGCTTTATGTTAATTAGTCAATTCCCATGGCAGTGCTTGTATCGACAAGAGTATGTTATTGTTCTGTTTCCTCAGTACCAAGAATGTAAGAGCACAAAATATAAATACATTTATTTATCATCACCAGAAGCATCAGGGGGATTGTGTTTTAGCAAAGCTGCAGCAGACAGAAAAATTGCAGAAACCCCAATTCTGCTCTCATTCCAGTAAGAGAACAAAATTGTCCTTTGAATGCAATGCTGCTCATTGCAAAAGGGACTCCTTTCAGAATCTCAAAAGTCTTAGGTCAAACTTTAACTTCTAGAAAGCCCATTCAGAGGCATTCATGAAGGGTGGGGCTTTTAAAAGTACTGGACACACCCTGCTCCTGATGCTGAGGGACTGTAGACCAGAAAGCAGCCCGGAAGAAAAATTGCTGAAGATTTGCATTCTTCTAAGGGAGCTGTGGAGCAGCTCAGCCTGGAGGACACAGCACTGCTGCTCACCTCCTGTCCCAGCCAGGATAGTGCACTGCCCAGCAGTGTCCAAACAAGACCTGGAAAAGCAAATGCCTGATTTCCTTTGTGTTTCCTCATCCTGGATTGGTGTGGCCAGCTCCTGGAAACATAGTCATGGTGTGAAATTTTAGGCACACAGCAGAGGATCTGGGGAAGACAGCACAAACTCTACATAATGCTGTCCACTGCAGTATTGTTGAGCTCTCTCCATTGCCATTTGCTGCTGGGATCAACCTGCATGCTGAACAAGGGTAGGGGAAATTGAAAGGGAAATGAGAAACTACAACAGAGCTCCAAAGTAAACCCAACTGAAAACAGAGACTTCATTGAAAAAAAGTGATTTTTGGATAAGAGTTGACAGAGGCCTCCCTTCTGCTAAATCTTTGGCCTGTTATTATGTCCAGAACCATCCTCCAGCTCTGAGGATGAATGGCATTAGAATGGTCTGGACTCACATACCCAGACCTCCTCTTTGTACTTAAATCCAGTTGCCACATCAGTGCTACCTCTTGGGAAGAGCCTTAGTTCCACAACCACAAAGTCACCCAAAAAATGGTCACTAACTGGGAGGAGGTGGACAGTGCAAGCCAAAATGGGCCAAAAAAAGTGCAAAGAAGGAAACAGATTGTTTGACAGTGCTCAAAACAGTCAGTTTGCCATGATATATAGAGCCTTTGGAGCAGCATAACAATGTACTTTTCAGTCCATTCCATATACTATGTCCAGAGGCTGTTCTAGAAAGAGCCTAATTCAAAGCACATCAAAATTGCTTTCAGTTTTCCCAGAGGTTTTAATGGGCTTTGCAACCTAGTCTTCCACATTTGATAATAATCAGCATTTTTCCTAGAACATACCAGAAATCTAAATTAAAAATGTGTTCTCATAATTTTGAAATCCTCATCTGGATCTGTTTCTGATTTAAAAGAAAAAAATTAAATCAATTTTTATTTTGCTCCAATGAGTACATACATCTCTGGTTATAATAACAGAAAGCAGAAAAAGATTTTTGAGGTGATATTTCTAGTGATGAGGTCCAAATTTTTTGTAGGGGGTAGCATGAAATAATGGAGCATGAGGGTTTTTTTAAATTAAAATGACAGTTAATCTACTTTGAATGTTAATTGGGCTGACTGATTTCTGTCTGAGCCTTTCCAATATATGTTCTTTCAGCTTGTGGACAGTATTTAAAGGTTTGTTACAAAACAAGTTACACAGCACAAACCCCAGCTGTGTAGCCTAAGTTGTTAGTCTTTCTTTTTCTAATGCTAAACAATGAAAAGCCACTTCCCACAGAACTGTGATGTGCAATATTTCTGTAATCATAATATAATTTAATTTTAACCACAGACTTTGTGTGTCCTCGTGCTTTTCTGGGATAAAATTTTCAGAGAAACAAAATCCTTAAAAAAGTAATTAATCATCTGGTTCTGGTTACACAAATGGCCCAATTCTGTGACCTTCAAACCTTCCTCCCCCTCAAAGAAAGCAATAAGAATGTAAAGCAGAGAGACAGATTTTTAGAGGTATTGAGGCTCTGGCTCCTGCTGACTGTTAAAACAATCTCATTCTCAGCACAGCACAGAATATGTGCTATGCCATACAGCAGTGGGCTCTCAGTTTCCACAAGCACTTTGATTTCCTCTTATTGATAGATGCAAGTCCTTCATAACTTTACTTTTGCAGTCTTTACCTGTATTCCAGGCAAACATTCAAGTACAGTTTGAAAGTTCAAGATTATCAGATTGAAGTTTGCAAATCAATGTTTACTAAGGACTCCTTGAGAGTTACACGCTTTGCTTGCAAACTTAAATTCAGTAGCAACGTGCCACAGTGCACTTCAGGCATGACTGAGTCTCCTCCTTGCCTAAAGCTGATGATCCCATGTGCAAAATCTTCACCTGCCCCACAAATTCTCAGTCCAATAGGTTGCTAATGATCACTTGTGTACAATCTCCACTTGCCCCACAAATTCTCAGTCCAATAGGCTGCTAATGATTACTTGTGTACAATCTTCACTTGCCCCACAAATTCTCAGTCCAATAGGTTGCTAATGATCACTTGTGCACAGTCTTCACTTGCCCCACAAATTCTCAGTCCAATAGGTTGCTGATGGACATCACTGATGCCCTCCTAACTTTCCATTACATGACCCACTGCGAAGCACCACAAGATGATGTTGTTCTCTGAGAAGGAGTGGAGGACAAGTCCTGGGAGTGATTTACTCACCAGGAATGACGGTGATTCTACCAGGCCCATACTTGGTCCCAACAAGGGGAAGCTTCCAGCACAGTTGTACAGAGAGGATTCAGACATCACCAGGGCAGCCCACAGCCATTACCAACCACGGCCGGCCATGGGAACCAGATTTAAATGATGCTGAGCCAAACTACTTGCTTTTCAAGAGTGGCAGTCAGAAAACGTGTGTCCTTCTGCCCACAAAAAGTACTGCTCAAATCCAAACACTAAACATTTTGCACAATAAGAGAGAGTTTCAAGTAATCTCGCTCCCTGGATACTTTGTTTTCAGACAGCCCTTCTACAACTACTGAAGGAGACATGGGACTCAGCTCAATAGGTTCTCCAGGAACTTTGAAATATTTTTACTTTGTATTTTCCAATGGGAAAACAAGGAATCACCATCATTGTGGTGCTGCACTGGGTTGTAATTATTCCTATTGAAATTAGGCAGCAAAATATTGTGAAATAAATCGAGTTGTTGTGCCTGTTGCATTTTAGGGCAATCAGATACTTTAAGAGCCTGGTTTCTATAAATTCCAATCAAAATTAAGGCCTTGCAGCCAATGAACTGAAGAAGTTTTAAAAGATTAAAAAATTTCTACACTGTAAGAACCAATCTAAGCCTTTTAGACTAGTGTAAATAAGTCTCAAATAAAATCTTCCAGTTACCATTTCTTCAACAGGGAATTGAAATATAGGCAGTATAAGTTACTTACTCAAGGATCACATGGGAATTGACTGACAGGAGCAACAGTCAAACTTTGATCTTCTGCATCTCAAATTAGACCCACAGCTACAAGACTATGTTTCAAATTCCAACCAAGGGCTACAAATGAATTGATCTTTCAGAGTAGTTCTACATATCCTCTCTATAACCATTCAATCTGCAGCAATATGTTAAAAAAGTTATTAATGGTTATGCCATAAAGCATTTCCCTTAAATCCCATTATCAGTAATTCCTGCTCTCACTTTTACTTGGTCCTGAACCATTGCATGAGAGACACAGGATGCATGAAAGCAGGATGATACCAATAGTTTTATAACTGCACATCACAACACATTCCTTTTTATTCTTTTCTCTTTTTGTGTTTTTTGGTGGTTTTTTTTTTTCATATATTCCCTGTGTGAACTCATGCAGAGCTAAATTACCCCTTTGGGAAAGGAGATACGTAAAAAAAAACTTCTCTCCAGATGTCCATATCATTTCCAGTCAATCTGTAGACTCCTCTTTGGCATTTCTAGGCCTGTGCTTTCTCAGAAGTTGTAACATGCTTGAGTGTTGGTGACTGCCTTATTGTTTATGTGATTAGTCACTCTTGGACTATTTTAAGGAGGTGATGTATATTTTTTGTAAATTTTAGATAAACTTCATTTATATTCTGATGATTGATGCAGAACAGTTATCTGGCTAATTGCATTTTCTAGTATATTTTCTCCAGAATCTGAAAAGAATTCAGAATGGACAAAAGCTTTTCTTGCTGGTCTGCTTGCTTTTTCTTTTCTTTTTTTTTTTTTCTTTTTTTTTTTTTATTTTTTTAGGAGGGGAGCTGTTGCAATAAAGCTAACAAAACTCTAGCTGAACTACAGCTTTATAATAAAGCTTGTGACAAGTTCTGGGATCCAAGCCAAAAATCAAACCAAATGTACAGTTTACGAGGGTGAAAGGTTTTACTGGCCAGTCTGGTTCTCTTCCAAAATGCCTTTATTTCGCATGTAAACGTTAATAGAAACAAACAGTGGTAGTACCATTAACTTCTATTTTTGCATCACCACCTCCATGTCATGCAATAAGCCAAAGAAAGAAATTGCAAGTAGGAAATCATAGCATGGGGAAAAAAAAACAGGAGAAAAAAAAAAAAGAATGAAACAAAACTCTATAAGATCCCTCTCTTTGAATTCCATCTGGCCAACTGAGACTTCCTCAAAATTATTGGCAAAATGTGTTATTATTTTGGGAGGAGAGGCGGAAGGTAAAGGAAGGAAAGGGGAGGGCTCAGGCTAACTCAAAAAGATCTATAATTACAAAAAGCTGTGCTTTTGTTTCTTCCAAGCTTGCTTGCCTTTTCTTTTTTAATTTTTTTTTTCTGGCAACACTAAGCCAGCCTAGTGGGAAACACATTGATTCATTTGTACATACCTGAGCGTCACTTTGTGACGAGCCCCAATTTCCCCTCCATAGTCCTGTCTAAGACAAAATCCTTTCAGAAGTCTGTGGGAGCTGTGCCTAAATGAGCCACAACACGAAGCAGGAGACTCCCAGGGCCCCCCCTTGCTCGCTGTGATATTATGCACACAAGCATGTCCATGAAAAAGCATTCTTGCACTATGCTTCCCACATCCTTCTCTGTTTCAGCTCCCATCCATTTGTTTGTTTCCTTCTCTGATTGCTTCTTGTCATAAGCCCAAGACTGATAGCTCATTAAGGCAGTGGCTTTCCATTTACTTCTTGTTTACAGTATACTTCTGCCAAAAGTGCATCTTTGTGTCAAGGTTATGTATCAGTGCCTTAACGTGATATATTTTTAATTTTTCATTTCAGAGCTTCTCTAAGTAATTGTAAGTAATCACATGGTTTCCAGCAATTAGATTTTCTTACATTTAAGCAGCTTGCATGACTTTCCTGTGTGCAAAACTGATGCTGAGACTGCAACACCTCTCACTCTTTGGGTCATACCAATGCTACTTCTGCTCTGCACAGTCGTTTTCCCCAAGGAGGAGACAACATAGAGAACTATGTGTTCTCCTTTTGAGGAGACATTAAAACACTTATAAATATTACCCACAATTACATTATCAAGACAGGGCATTTCCATTTAGCCATGTGCTGTAAGCACAGAGTATAGGAACCCTTGAACTAACATTTATTGTCTTTTTAAATGAAAGAATTAATTGGTTCAGATCATCTGTCTGGAGTACTGCATTTGCAGAAAACTGAGTGTAGAGATATAAAAGATGTCAGTTCTTGTTGTATCCTGACCTCTTAATGCTGGGGGTGACCGTAATGCAGTATTCATACATGTTCAATAACACACAATAAATACCATGACAACCCTTAGTTCAGAGGAGAGTTGTACTACTTCATCCTTGCTCTGCCTGGTTTTTTTCCCCTCCCTTTCTGGGTAAAGTTAACAGCATATCTTTTCCTGGAAACTGAGTGGAATTTGACAAAATTATGCTTTCAGCAGAATACAAAATACCAAAATACATTTTGTGACTGGAATCAACTTTAAATCATAACGAAATGACATCTCCTCTACTGACATGTCCTCATCTTGCCTTCCTTAGTATTAAACTATTAAGTACGTGGCGCTTTGTTTGCAGAATGGTTATGTCATCTTAAAAAAAACCTTTATTCAATCATTCAGCAGCCTTTTAGACAAGCTGCCAAAGTATTGGTGGCATCTTCTTGTTGAAGACGCTTCCCAACACGTCTCCAGGCACAGACGTGCACCACGGCACGACGGCACCGGGCGCCCCGCGGTGCGCGCTGCTCTGGGCTCCCCCGCAGGATGACTCTCGGCTGACTCACGCCGTGTCCACACTGCAACCAGGATCTGCAGTTCCTAACAGCTCTCTGGAGGCTTCAGTAGATCGAGCCTACTCTGAAAGTGTGGGGTTTGTGCCCCTGAGTTTTAGGAAACTTGAACCTAAAGGAGAGGCCCGTGTCTCTCCTATGCAGAGACTTGCAGGACCTAGCTAGGAACTTCTGAGTGTGTAGCTACAACACGTATGAGAGAGAGCAAACAAGGGCAAATAGGAACAATGGAACCTTCTAAAATCACTGATGCATGCAACACTTGCTGCTTTCTTCTAAAGAGAAGGATTTATAATATATAACAATGTGCCTGACTTTACTGAACATAAATTCATGCAATTGGCAGACTCCATATACAGGATTAATTTAAAGGAAGTGAGTTTAATTTAATGACCTATACCTGATACAGGCTTACTCATGATCACTTTTCATATAGCTAAAAGACACACTAAGTTACAAGGATTAACTTCATTTTCACAATGTCCTATGCCTAAATTATGACATTAAAAGCTGCTGGGAACCAGCAGCAGGCATACCTTCAGTGCCAGTCTCATTTGCCACTCTGCTAGAGTGGATTAACTGAATAATAGTAAATGATCCAAGGCAGGATGAAAGCAACATGTGGGAAAAAAAAAAAAAAAAAAAAAAAAAATACTGTGGAAGGCCCAGCAGAAGCAGAAATTTGGTGATTAACACTCAGATTGCACAGTAGCAACCTGGAAAGGAATGCTGTAGTGAAATCTTATAGGTCAATACAAAAGTGAGCAAGAGGAGCTGCATGCATTGCTGCAAAAATTGTTTCTCAATAAATGTAATTTAATACTGTCATAGATGTACAATTAAATTGTCATGTCAACCCCCAATTAAACAGCAGCAAGACAAAAAGAGTTCAAGTTTATGATGGTTTGTTTTGGGTTTGGTTTTTTTTCCCCCCTTCTTTGTTTAGTCATTGTTTGAAATTGTCCAAGAAGCTGAAATAATTTCAAAACTGGAGAGGGTAAGTGGTAAAATCAGCTTCATGTCTACTTTCAAAAGGTTCAACCATTTACATTTGGATCACACTGAAGGTTATTTGGACAACCATATTGGATCAGACCCAAAACATAGCATTTTGAACCAGATTTCTGTGGGCTACCAACACCAGCCAGCTCAGGGAAGTTTAAGAGCTCAAGAGGAGGCTTGTCAAAGGGGTGGGCAACTCCCTTCCCTTCTGGCTCAGCACAGCTCTGATTTCAGCACGATTTGCTCAGGTCTGGAGACCGAGGCTGCTGCAGTGGCATTACTGTTACTGGAGGTAGATCAGCTGACTGCAAGTGGACTGGTTTGATGTAATGGGGCTTTTGAATGACAGAGTAGACTCCCTCCTTAATAACTGAGTGGTCCAAGCCCCAAATTTGGCTTCTTGATCTAGACAATTATAATTGGGGATATGCTTATTTAAACACAGCTACTCAGACTTCCAATGCTCCAAAGGTGTATGCATGTTCCCTGCAGGTCTGAGGAGTCATTTGTCCCTCTCCTTATATTATCTTGGGAGTTAATGAATGTTGTATTCCCTTTCCATGCAATAAATTCAGTTTAAACAGAATGATTCACCTCTAACTCCCCTGTCCTTGGAGGTCAGAAATAACTTTTAGAACTCTAACTCTGTGCAAATATCTGCCATACAAAAGACAGGTGGGAGCAGATAACTGCTCTGCAGCTTTGGAGAGAAACCCCTGCCTTTGCACAGACACTCAGCAAAGAGAAGTTGTCAGAAACAGCCCTCTCTTCTCCATATTTTCTGATTGGCCTGTGGTACCCAAGAGTCTCTTACTGAGGAAGGTGACTCACTACTAAATAGGGCTCACAAGTACTTTATTTTAGTGTTTAAATATGACCCTGTGAGCCAAATGCTTAAATTCCTTAAAGGATATGGACCCTACAGCTCTTGTCTGGCTGCTCAAAAGAGATCTAATTTGTTTTAAATTAAAAAAAAATCTATGTCTCTATTAGCTCTCCTGGGACCTGCCTTCAGCTACTAAACTAGACTTTCTGTATAGACCTAGCTATAGATATCTATTCCTAGTTCATGAGGCATAAAATCATGTCTGTTTTTCTTTTTTAAAAAAAGGGAAGTTCACTTTCAGTGTTAGTGGTGAGAGGATATTAATGGAATATTTTTTCCATGATTAGAAAACAACACAGGCCCCACTCTTAAAGGGACGGAGAATCCATGGCTCTACTTGAATACAGGGGGAGTGATAGCAAAACAATGAGTGTTCTTTTAACTCTGTAAGATATACAGGGAAAAAAGCCTGAAATATGAGCAACTTGACAAGGTGTAAAAATACTAATGTCAGGTTTGTTCAGTTTGTTCCTGTTACCTTTTCATCTTGGACAGCTCAATTCTTCCAGCCTACACTGGAACGCTTTACCCACAGTGTTGAATTCCTAAAGGTTTTGCTGTTTCTCTATTCTGATTGCCCCAAGAGTGTCTGATGCCAACAGTCCCCCAAGGGAGAAATAAAAGGTGCTGAACAGCAATGCATCCCACAATCTCATCTCATCAAGGAACCTGGGCAGATATTAAAAGCAAACTGATGCCAGAACCCATTTCTGCATGTTAAGAAGAGGCTAAAGGTAAACCAGAAAGGTTGAAAAGGGAGATAGAAATTAATATGGAAATAAAAGTTCAAGTTGCCAATATTCAGCCTAAAGTATTCAGCTCAGTGTTTTCTTTCAACGTTTTGTTTTTAAAAAAAACCCTAAGAGAAAAATTTATGGGGTGGGAGAATGGAAATCCTGTTTATCAGCATTCATCTTTCATCTTTTCTTCCTCAAGGAGACACTCTTCATCTGCCCCGAACATCAGTCCACTTGGCTGGTTATTTCAGTTCTGTGGGTATTCTGCTGATAGCTATAATGTAGATTCCCATGCCAGATACTTGAGTTAATTAGCTCGTGGGCTGCTAGTGTCAGACTTGTTTAGTGCAGGAAAAATAGCTGACAACAAATCATCACTGTGTGAGATCTTGATTATTGTTTGGATGCAAACAGAAACATGCTGGCATCGCCTTGCAAGTGTTTTCAATCACAGAAGGATGTACTGCTAACACAACGAGGACGGCTTTTCTTACGAGAAACGAGTGGGATCATTGAAGGCCCCTAGTCTAGCTCACTTACTTGCTATTTATTCAAACTTAATTTAGGTAATCCTGTCTCCTCATGGGTGGCCATAGGGCTGAGGGCCAAGATCCCCCGTTTCTAAAGGGGTCTGTAGTAACTTGTTGCCAGAAAACAGGGATGACCGCTAAGCGTGCTTGACGTGCCGCATTGTGATCCACACTCACAGAAACATTGATAGGATCATGGAATATCCTGAGCTGGAAGGGACCCAAAAGGGTCATTGAAGTCCAGCCCTCAGCCCTGCACAGGACAGCCCCAAGAATCACCATGTTACATACATGCATTTCATTGCCTAGGGAGCTTAAACACAAAACTGAATACAATACTCCTGCCTCCTTTATGTGTGGCTTTCCAAATTACCACTTCTTTCCACACTGCTTAGCTTCTTCCAAAAGTGCCACTATACTTTTGAAGGAAATATACATTACTCCCTGTAATTATCCTTGCTTTATATCTCCCCACTCAAGCATGATATCCCCATGAGGTACAACACAGAAGAGATGCTCAAAGTCTGCAAAATACAGTATTGGAAAGACAATACAATGCAGGAGCTTCCTGCAATTCATCTCTTTGCAATGTTTCCAACTTTGGGGTTAATTTTGGAAAGGTATGGTTATTTTAGATAATATCAAGACATTTAGATTCAGTGGTGTTAAGATCAAGAAGATATGCAGAAAGGTGTAGTTTTGCTTTTGCACTTTGATCTGGACATTCCTGCAGCTGTTTGTTGTATCACTCCAAGTGTTGTGATTCTCAGATTCCAGACAGTAATCTGCCTAAGTCCTAGTTAGAAAATGAAGGGACAACTATCATCTCATTAGGTAAATTATTTTTACAGCTTTATCAAGATAGCATCTTGAAAATAGTTTCATCATTATGTTACTTTTGTAATAGTGTCACAAATGAGTGTTTATAAGTTGTTATCCAACTTCTAATGAAGTGTCCTAGCACTGAGGATCTCACTGACTGCAATAAAATTATATGGAAAACATGCTTCTCTGACACATACTTCCCAACAGCATTTTGCAACTTCCATGGTCTAATCAGGAAAACAAAGGAAGGTCATGAGTCTGAACCAAGAATCAGAAACCTGGCTGAGTCAGGATGTAAGAAAGCTGCAACCTAAATCTCCAAGGATACTTCAGTGACCTGTACTGACCTTTGGAAAAGTTGCATCTGAATCACCAAACCTCAGCAGTCTGATAGCTGGAGAATCATGGTACAGATAAAGGAGGTTCTGTGCTTTGCAAACTTGCACAAGCAGCAACAGGCAACTCTGGCCATGTAATTTGCCTCTTTATATGTAATTAGTACAATATGTAATTTGGAAGTCTTGGAGTTAATTATACAATGTGCATACCTGGATTTATTCTGTGGGTAGCAATTTGTGCGCTGTGTTGCATATCTTGAATCCGTAAACAGAAAGTTTTTGGTGATGAAGCATGTCTAGAAGTATGGAAACAGACTGAAAAGGAGGCAGGGAATTCTTCTGCATATCTTTTAGGAGAAGCAGCTAAAGGCAGATTTTGAGATATGGAAATGCAGTGCAAAATGAAATGCAACAATCAACCTATTCTTATTACATTCAAAGAAAGTATTTTTATTACATTCAATAGAAGAGCTGTAGCAGAAGAGCAATGAACATGATAATAATTTTAGCTGGGACTCGTTTGAAAATATCTTGATACTGACTGACTCAAAACTTTCCCTGTTAATTTTTAAGCCTCCTACATAACTCAAAATACAAGCCCAAATTTAGTGTCTTCATCCCAAGGGAAATAAGGATATTCACTTAGATTAATCATGCACTTTCAACAATTACATTTCTCCTAAAACATAACCTTTTCAGATCAGGATTGGTGTACCTGGATTGCTAAACAATACCATGGCATAAATCCATTTCTTTAAATCACGTGGAAATCTGTGGGGAAAGTAAAGAGCTGGAGAATTCAGAGGGGTTTGAATTATTCATTGCAAACATTTGCTCTATCAGTTTCATCAGATTACAAGGATATAGCCAAACAGATGTGACCAGGCAATTGGACAGGGGAAAAGGAGAATTTTTTTAAAATACCAGCTTGTCAAATGTACCTTCTGGGCTGATTTTCTATCACAAAGCATGGCTGTTTGCACCAGCTCATCACTTGGAACACTCAAAAGTGTCTGAAAAGGAGCTGATGGTTACAGAAAAGTTTCTAAGACCAATGTTACAAAAATGAGAGCCAAATAGCCAGGTATTCTAAGCCTCAAAAGTGATCCTTGCTAGTCAGATCAGTGCCAGGTGCTACACTGATGATGTTAAATCCAGTGATAGAAAATGTTTAGAAAGCATTTGCTCAGGACAGTACAAAACCAAGCCAGCTAAAAAGGCATCACATACCAGGTGCTCAGAGCACAAAAGGAAGATGCTACTGTTTAGAGAATATAAAGCAGTGTAAATCACCATGAAAATTCCTATGAGATGAAGAAAATTTGATAAAGTCAAAGTTTTTAAATGGAAATAAATATACCAGTACAGAATATGACCACTGTCTAATAGTGGGGTTTTTAAATAGAAAACTCCTACACTGAAATGAGAACACAATATAGTTCAACACCTACTAAAAACACAGTATAGTTTAACACCTACTGAAAACAGCCATCAGGCAGAAAATCTCGTGTGATCTCTGCAGCTCTATCCACCAGAGAGTTGCAATTTAGGTAAATAATTTCCTTTAATTAAACAAAGACACCTATCAAATTCCCATGTTGCCTTTTAAGATGCCAGGTCTGCTGCTTTAGGACAACTGCTTATAGGAAGGACAGTCTCTGTGTGTTCAGAACATTAATGTTTCTTTCAAATTACTCATTTGCAGTCTAGCCTGCTTTTTTAGAAGTAAACTGGGCAGATATATACTCTTTAAGCTCAGGCCACAAAAAAGGCAAGCCATTTTGATCATTGGAAGCTGTGATGCTTCAGACTGTGTAGAAGACCACAGTTTACCCTTGAGAACTCTGTTTCACTTCTTCCTCACAGAGTTTTCAGAGGAACGATAAACAGGAAATTTGTGTATGAGGTTACCCAGTAAAGTAATGGAGAGCTGTTTGAACTTTATTGCCGAGGGTAAGATAACCATGTTCGGTCTGGAACTAAATTAATAGCAGCCCTTAATTTAAGTGCAGAGATCAGGAGTGAACTAAAGACACTTTGGGTCCCCTTGCACAGAAAACAGTTTGAGACTTAGCTGCAGAGCTGTTAATTATGGATCCCACTGGAAACTCTGGCTTTCCAGTGCTGAAACAGAGACTGCTCTGAAGGGAGAATTTGGAAATAAGTGATAACCCATGATGCTTCTGAAGCAGGGTTTGTGCTGTGAGAAAGAAACCTTTTAGGCCAGGTGGTATAGTCAAAAGAAAACTTTCAGGCCTACAAATGTGTTCTTAATGTGTGGCAAGGATTTGTAGCTTTGTCTCCCTTATATTAAAAAACCCTCTTACTTCCTATACTAATGGTAATTGATGCATCTGAGTCTAGAGAGAATTGTCAAATGCTTTAGATACTCAACTTTAATCCCTCTCTGATAAGTGGGCAGCGTTGGTATCTACTTTCCTGCACATTACAGAATTGGAGGCCTGAGCAGTCAGCAAGTTAAGCATTATCTTTTGTTCTGATAAACATCAGAACTTTATATGAATTGTTACCATAGCTACTTCCCCAAGCTCGGCATTTCCTCCTCACCACAGAAGTTCACAAGTCAGGTAGATAATCACATAGCATATTGAGTGAATCACACACATGAGCAGAAGGGTCTGAAATAAAATGCTGGTATAACACAGCTGTAATTAGGGATAACCTCCCACTCACCTCATGAAACTGTCTCTTCTGCCTGTGATTGCTGACAGAGGCTTTCCAAATACAAGTGGGGGAGGGGGTTCACAGCATAACAGGGTGCTAAATGCAGAATTCCTGTAACTCAGGACGGTGTTAAACGAGACCTCTGACTAAATAGCTGAGTGGGCAGCCATCACACCTTTCATTCTGAAACAACCACCCTCCTCAAGTTTCTTTTCCTTTACAGTCTAAGGTGCAATGGCCATGACTGGAAATGAGAGACTGCAGCTGAACTTTTTTGGTGCCACTAAGTTAGAAAGATTCAAAGACCTTTAGAAAAGGGTTTTCCGAAAGACGCGATAGAGTCTGCGTAAGCAAAAATAAGGAATCAAATCTGCAAGCTTTGCCTAAATCAAACATTTAGCAGCCTGTAACAGCAATCATGATAACTATTTTCCTTCCCAGCAAAATGCTCCTAAGAGGACAGCTGAGAGGGAGGTGTGGGGGGAACAAAACCCACTTATTTTCTGTGACTCTTAATATTTTTTTGTTAAGCTTTAACTGTTGCTGTGCCTGGCCTGTTTTTATGACTGGTGTCTGCAAATGCTCACAGGGTTGAGTTTTACTGGCAAACATGCTAGCAGAAAGCAGGCCATGGGGGAGAGGGAGAGTGGCAGATGTGGCTTTCCAGAAGCAAAGGTTTCATTTGCATCCTCCAGCCTGCATGCCAGAGCAGCATGTGAGCACACGTAGGCGGAGAGCAGCAGACTGCACAGCTCATATTTCCAGGGCTTGGAGGTTGCTCATCAGTGTAAAATAGTCGTTACCAAATAAATTTTCTTGAAAAGATCTTGAACCTAAGCAAATGTATCATAATAATTCACTGTGTCATTATTCACTCAGCTCAATTTCCGTGGGAGTGCTCCCATCGACATTTTGAAACAGCTCAAAATAATGGAGTCTACCTATGAGCACGGTGTGAGCTTCTGATTCATGAAACAGTTTTGAATTCAGAAACAAGTATGGTTTTAAAAACTGCTTTCTACCCTTATTCTGGAGCAGATTAGCATAAAGTGCCCCTATCTACCTACCTAACAAGGAAGGTTTTGACACAAGATTTGACAGACTTTAAAAATCAGCTTTACTGTTGGCTACTGCCCAAGACAGCAGCAGGAATGTTCCTATAACCACTGCAGTTCCTCACTAGATCAAAATTTCAGCTTTATGTGTGCACACATAATGGATTTCTTTAGTATGAAGTTCTTGCTGGTTTCATTCCAGAAAAGATACAGTTACAGATCCCTGACAGTACAATTATAGTTTCCAAGGAATTTCACAGAATCACAGCATAAGCTGAGCTGGAAGGGGCCCTCAAAGATCATAGAGCTCAGCTCTTGGCCCTGCACTGCACCATCCCAAGAGTCACACCATGTGCATTGTCCAAATGCTTCTTAGGCTCTACCAGGCTTGGTGCTGTGAGCACTTCCATGGGGAGCCTGTTCCAGTGCCCAACCACTCTCCAACTGAAGAACCTTCTCCTGATATTCAACCTAAACCTCTCCTGACACAACTTCAGGCCATTCCCTGGGCTCCTGTCACCAGTCACCACAGAGGAATGATCAGTGCCTGCCACTCCTCTTCCCCTCACAAGGAAGCTGTAACTGCAATGAGGTCTCCCCTCAGTCTCCTCTGCTCCAGGCTGAACAGACTTTAGCCACTTCTCATAAGGCTTCCCCTCAAGGCCCTTTGCCATCCCAGAAGGATCCTGCCCTCCTTTGGAGACTCTCTAATAGTTTCATATCTTTCTTATATTGTGGCACCCAAAACTGCCCCCCCCACTCAAGGTGAGCCTGCCCCAGCTCAGAGCAGAGTAGGACAATCCCCTCTCTTGACTGGCTGGTGATGCTGTGCCTGGTGCCCCCAGGACAGGGCTGGCTCTCCTGGCTGCCAGGGCACTGCTGGCTCACATTCACCTTGCCATGACCAGGACCCCCAGGTCCCTTTCCACAGTCTCATTCCCTGATCTGTCTGCACATCCAGGTTTGTCCCATCCTAGGTGCAGAATCCAGCACTTCCCCTTGTTGAACTTCACATGGTTGGTGATTGCCCAGTCCTCTAATTTGTTGCTCTCTCTCTACAGAGCCTCCCTGATTTTGAAGGAGTCAACAGCTCCTCATCCTTTGATTTCTATTACCAGGTGTCACTGAGGACCAAGCACTACCAGAGTAGCACTGACGCTAAGAATGAATTTAGCCCATGACAAATGCCATGGACTATTTTGGGTGCTGAAAGTATGTCAGGAGACCAGCCAGCTTATAATTTGTCATTCTTCACAGCGTGCATCTTGCCTTTGGGCTGATCTGAAAGAACCAAAGGCAAAACAGTAAGGCAACATCTCAACAGTAGAAAAACAGTAGAAATGTTGTAGGAAATCTTCACCTGAAAAGATTCCTTCTCAGTTTTCAAAGCACAAGAACATGCCAATAAACTTGCCAAACCAAAACCAGCACATACATTTCTTTGCTTAAATACCTTTATCACCACTCTGGTAGATCTTGTTGACCTGGGTCAAATATGAAGAGATGAAATCCAGATGGCAGATGGTTTAGTCCCTACAACAATTCACATTGAATCAGAGGAAGTCTGATACATCATTAAAAATACAAAAGCCAGTATTTATCTCCAAGGCACAACCTATATAGTCCCCAAAACCTACAAAAAGAACATATTCCCTCCCCCTTCCTTCCAAGTTATTTGATTCCCAAGGAGCTCACTGGATGGCATATAATAGATAGTACAAAAAGGGCATTTATTATGAAAACATTTGATGAGAGGAAATAAGATGATATCTCTATGCAACTTAAGGATCTTAGACATATAATATTACAAGCAAAAAGCATGGATGGCAGGCAGAACTCTACATATCCTTCTCAAGAATATTAAAATCCAGCTTCTTCCCTGATAGCCATCAATGATCAAAAGGCATAAACAATCAGGCTTTCTATGCTAATGATTGCACTGAAATACTCTGTTAAGTAGTTTAGCCAATTAGAAGGAGCACCAGCCATTAAAAGGAATCTTAATGATGGATTAGTTATTCAGAATCCTTTAAAAGAACTATGTACCTTTTTATCTCTGTGTGTCCCTCATTTTTTCTCGATTTTGGCTGGTTTCCATTTTTTAAAATAATAAAAAGACCTTCACAAACTCTTAGAAAGTATGAAGCTACCAGCCTCCCTGCCTTTATTTTCATCGGCATAAATGTGTGAACCATTGAAAGTTAGTATATTTGTGGTTCATACATAAAAAAGACTTGAAAGTTTAAGTAATCCAAGTCTCTCCTATGTGGGCTCTAAGGCAAAGGATTTCTAATTGCTATGAACTGGCTAGGACAGAGAAAAACCTCTTAAAATGAAATCACATTTCTTTAACTAGATTTCACGAAGAAGCAATATCAGGGTTAAAGACTGTTTGAAGTAACACAAAAATCTCTCAATAAAAATTTACTGTGTGTTATTCAGATGGGAGTGGAGAAACAGCAGTAGTTTATTGCTCAGGAACATGTTGCCTGCAACATATTTCATAGAAAAAGTATTCTTAGCTAAACATGTCCTCCAGCACTGATTAGATTAATAGCTGGCAAAATTTGGCCATTATACATGATGTTAAGGGAAGGTCACACTCTGCTGTTAACTCTGTTGAGGCCCTCTGTTATGCAATCAGTGCTACACTGCAGAACAGCATACAGGGTAACATCAAGCCAGAATTAGCAGGAGAATCACACATGTTATTGTTAGCAGACTGTTTAGAGGGTGTGCAATTCCTCTGTCAGCTTATTGAGCTCTAGAGTTAAGCAAAACCGGTTTAGCTTCATCTTTGTTTCTCATTTATATGGGGTGATTGACTTTGTTGTTAAAATAAAAAGCAAACAAACAAAAACCCAAACCAATGCAGAGCCACACAACAGATTTGTCCAGGGCTTTTTTTCCTGGAGGGCTTCCTGGCAGCTTTCTGCTGTGCCCAAATTCACATGCCATGGTGGACTGGCCTCATCTGTGGCAGCTCTGCCTCGCAGCTGCACCTGCAGCCCACTGCCTGAGCTCACCTCCTCTACAGAGCACAGCTTCAGCAGCTCACACACAACTGCCCTGGAGCAGGTGGGACATATCAGTCAGGCCCAGCTCGAAAAACTCCCAGTGAAGTCTGGTGTGACAGCTACAGAGCAGGTGACTGTGAGTCTCAAGTCTCCCAAAGCGAGTTGCTTCCCAAGGGGAATTCAGTCCTCGCTCAGCCAGGCTGCAAGGTGCGTTTTGAAGGCAGGCAGGCTAAGTACACGTGGAGCCATGCTCTGTGTTGATTTCTACCAACTTCAGACTTCTCATGGCCTTCATATTTACCTGCAGAACACCCAGCTGAAGGGCAGTGCCCTGCTAGTATGCCCACTCAAGGTCTGGAGAGAGAATGAAATCATGGAACTTTTTATTAGCAACTTTTTCTTTGGTTGGGAAGAAAATGAGATGCTCTGAAGCTGAAACTTCTGGGGGGGTTACATATCACTCTCATAATGCTAACAGCCATGTAGCAACACAAGCAGAAGTACTCCTGCCTTTAAAGGGGCTTGGTTTTGTCTCAGAGCAGAACAGGAATGCTTAGGAAAACACTGAAGTTTCTCAGGTTAGGAAAGTATTTCCCACACAGCTTTAGTTATGGGAGGCCTCTAATGGTATTTAATATTTCAAACAATTTTGGTTTCAATTAAAATAATAGATGGGAAAATAAAAAAGAAAGGGATGGAAGGGGAGTAATATTTTCCTATCCTGCAGGAAAATTCCAATTACTTAAATTATTCTTTTGCAGAGAAATGAAACAATTGCTGCAAAGGGGACCACTGGAAAATGTCATCCAATCTGCTTCTGAAATGCAGTTTAAGCAATGAAGCAACATTTGTGTGGATTTCACTAATTCACTCCATTTTAGAACACCAGCCAGACAGCAGTTTCAGTGACACTGGAAAACTGTTAGGATTGCTGACAGGCAGGGTCCACCTCCATCCCCTTTTCTGGAAGCACCTAGATGTTTTAGGGGCATAAACCAGTGAAGTTTTAGGAATGATCCTTCACGAGGCAACACAAGCATTTTGGTCCTTTACCCAGAGGCACTTTAGGCACACAGGTTCCCTTGATGCCCCAAGAGAATGTAGGGGCTGCTCTGGTTGTCTAAGTCCCGGTGTTGAAGACTTACAGCTGTAAAACACAAGACTGCCTGGAGTATTTATGGCTAAAGACACAGTGCAGCTTTTTAAAAATGAGCATTAACCCATACAATCATAGGACAGGTTGGAAGGGACCTTAAAGACCACTCAGTTCCAATCCCCCTGCCAGGGGCAGGGACACCTCCCTCTAGACCAGGTTTTCCAAACCCCATCCAGCCTGATGTCGAACACTTCCAGGGATGGGGCATCCTCAGCTTCTCTGGGCAGCCTGTGCCAGTGCCTCGCCACTCCCACCATAAAAAGCTCCTTGCAGCTATCCAGCCAGCTGTTGGATATCACAGTACAGCAGCATTTAACACCAAAGCACTGAATTGCTGTTCTCCAAAGTTCTTGGGTCCTCCCAAACCACACAGTCAGTCGGGGGCATTAGTAATACCTGAAAAACGTGGTCTGAATGTGATCCCTGACTTCCTACAGGCTCTGGCAGGTATCACTTTGGGATTCTCCAGATGGTTTTGAAAATGTTACTCAAGATCTTGTCCATTGTCTTCTGTAAAACTTAACACACAATAAAAGTAGTTTCAGAGAGATGATTCACTTTCCCCTTGCTTTTGACAACAACTCTGCTTGTAGCTGGTAGGAAAAGCACTAGGAACTCATGCAGCAAGTCAGGATTTTTACTCCACAATATGTGAGTACTGTTTCAAAAAGACAGCAAATGAAACCAAAGCAAATAAAATGAGTACTGCAGTCAACACCATAAGAAATATTGCCACCTTCAGCTGGTTATTGTCCTATGGATACTTGTTCTATCACAAGTATCTACTGGTGATACTATCTACCACCAGATACTACTTTCTGGAAACTATAACTAATAAGAAAAACTCCAAGGAGAAAAATCTTAAAACATCCTCAAAGAATTATGAAAAATTTAGACCACTGTAAGCACTCATGTTTCGGAAAAAATAATCTAGTTTTCACTAAACCAGTACGTATATGTAAGCAAAACATGTCTCCCAGACTTCAGCTATAAGCACAGCCATTAATTTTGTTAGTTTCACTAGGCTTTGTCCTCTCCTTGTCTGAAACAGCACATTTGCAATGACAATCCCGTGCCACTAAGTGAATCTCACATTTACACTGAAAGTGCCAGAGTGCTTTTCAAATCTTGACTCTGCTTTATCTGCTTCTGTCATAAGTCTGCCTGGCAAAAAAAACGAAAAAACCCAAAGAAACCAACCAACCAGAAAAAAAAAAAATACAAAAAACCCACATGCCACTGAGACAGGGGCATGTTCACTTTCAGAAGTCAGTGAAAGGAAGGGGGTGTGGAAGAGAAACTCTTTAACATTGCTCAAGAAAATAGTTTTCAGTCAGACTCCAGTACTGCCTAATTCCTGTCTGCATCAGCCCAGTTAAAGCTGCCTGTGCTTAGGGGCTATTGGCAGTCTGCTCTGGGTTCCTTCACTGCACTGCTAATCTCCACTAATACTCTCCCATGCTTCATTTAATTTCACTCTCAGGGCTCTTTTTCAAATTCTTCCTCAAATCTTAAACCAATGCCCTCATTGTTTAGGATTCCTTTACCCTGACAAGTCTGACCTCAGATATCCTTTCCTCTTTCCTGCTCTGTAACTCAGGCAGTCCACTTACTCATTCATATGGTAACCTCACATAATGGTCTCCACATTAATTAAGTAATTTTGGTTCTTTAAGGTACTACAGAGGGGTTTTCAATCTCCCAGTGCCTTTCAGGCCAATTGAACTAATTTTTTTGTTGAACAGACTGGAGAGTACATGGAAGAAGAGCCAAGGAGAACATGCTCGCTCTCCCTCTGGGCCATTCCTTTCATGCTGCTTCAGGGTTAGGCCAAAACAACATCAGCAAGTCTAATTTGCCCCAGCAGCGGATGGGAAATGACTAAAAACCCTGCAGATTAATTTGTGTCAGATGTATGCTTTAAAGCAAGTGAGAGCAAGAGAGAATGTGAGAGCATTTACAGAGAAACATGCTCTTTCTCTGGGATTTAGAAGGGCCCTCTTGTTTCAGACCTCTTGGGAGCTGAGTGGCCCCAAGCAAATGAAAAGTCCTACCTTTGCTTTATGTTCCTCTTTTGTATTTGATGCTTTTCAGTAATCAGACAATTCAGAAAATAAATGAGAGGGATAAAAAGAAGCAAAACTGTACAATGCATGATTGGGTTTGCAGTAACTGCTGATTCTTCCAGCAAAGATAGTTTTGTACTATACAGGTGAGATGGTCAGAAAATTAAAAAAAAAAAAAGCCTGGGGTTGTTTTTTTGAGGGCTGTGTGCCACATCACTCCAGAAAAGCAAAACGTGTTAGAAACCTCATGTCACTCTGGAAAATAATAATGATTAGTGTTACATAATCAGTACCCTGACAGGACTGAAACTGCAGATCAATGCATGATCCTGACTAGGAAGCACAGGTCCAAAAGAGTTTTTCTGTTGAAACAGTAGACCTCAAGGTGCTCTCTGATGTGATCACCCAGCTGTGATACTCTAACAGGACAAGTCCTGGAGTGGCCATGGAAATCCAGCAGCTCTAATAGTTTGGTGCTACTCAGTGTGACTTAGTAGGGAATAATATCTTTTTCTGTATATGACTAACACATGAACTGAAAAACAGCATGACTGGCAGTGGCTAGGCTTCTTACTGGTATTCCCAGCAAGGCCAGGAACAGTCATCTCTGTGTCCAATCTCTCTGGTTAATGGTGTTGCAACACTGGAGATGAGTCACGTGTGTGCTATCACTGCGCAGTAACATTTCTGTTGCTAAATTAAATAGATTTAATTTTGTACATTCTTGGAACTCATATCTAATCTGATCTCCTCACCACATCTAAAAGGATTTGTTTACTTTTTAGGCAGCCTTGCTGTTTAGATCTCAGATGACTGCCTCAAAAATTCTAGAGAAGCTCCAAATAAGTCTCAGAAAAGAAGTGCAGCATTAGCATGGGCTCGTTTCTAGTGAGAGACAGTTCTGCTTCAAAAACTTCAAGCCTTACTTTTCATTCACACTGCTCCTAATCCTTGTTTTATCATTATTATGAGACAAAAATAACAACACCCAAAGTCCTACTCGAAGTCTGAATCCCAATCTGATTTGGCAGCATAAACATAACCATAGAAAAATCTTCCAAGAGAGACAAAAAGCCCCAATCCAAAAAGAGAGCAAAGAAATTTTGTGGAATTAGACCTTAAATCTCAGTTTCAGAACAGACTAGCACTTAGGAGCCTGTCACAACTTTCAGTAAGATGTCAGAAATCGTTAATACAACATTTAATATTGGTGCTGTTATACTGGTACTCTTAGCAGTATCACCTATTTCAATCTAGAAAGGAAATAGCAGTACAGGGAAGAAACAACATAGGATGTCTTTATATCTATAAAGGTTGTTGTACTGGGATGTTTTTCAATAAAAACACATACCAGTAACCTATTTGGTTGTACTGGTGCCAGATCTTCTGTATGAGATCAAGAGTCTCAGAAGATTTAGATGTCTGTATCACACCAGTTTCACTAGTGTTCTGGCAGGTAATAGCATTTCCAGGCCCACATATAAGCACCAGATCAGATCTGAGAAAGAGTGAAAATCTTCAGTTACTTGAGCATTTTGAAAATATTCTTTTTAAGGTTGCTGAAGTATATGAGAACTTGCAGGTTAAAAAAATAAAGCAATCCTCTTCAAAGGGAAAAAATCGAACAAAGCCATTCAGAAGATACAGTAACAAAAGGAAATAGAAATCTGTGTTAGTGATGATTATATTGGCAAGGCTTCTCTGTCCATAACACATACTTGTGGAAAGTGGTAACTACATCTATAGCAATTCATGTAAAGCTGTCTGCATATTTTTATCTGAGACAAAACTGTGCTGTTATCTTCATGTATACAAGCAAAAAAGGTCTGGAGAAGATTAATTCAATAATATTTAGGTGCCTAATTCCCTGGTTTAGGTCCCAGTAGAAGCTTAGACACTTTCAGTGGAAGGAGAAAGAGGAATTTCCTTATTTTATCTGGTCCATGGGAAAACCTCAGGTTCATTGAGGTAGTCTATCAGTTTTAGGGTGCCTAGTGCTGGAAAGGACAAAAGGCAGCCCAAGCCTGCAGATAACCTGTTTGGCTGACCTCATTCTGCAGCTCTAAGTTTGTTCACCACATATTCACATCACTGCTAGTTCCAGCTCAGGAGAGCAGCTCTGGCACAGAGCCAGGGGTTTGCAGGGCAAGCCTGCCCAGCCCTTGCTTAGAGCAGTTTTGGGAGCCAGGAACCACACCCTGGCTTCCTGTCATAGCAGAACAAGCCTAGAAGTCACAAAACCTATCTACTGCTTACCCTGCCAGAAATGTGCACGTGTGCACCCAGTCCAGCACTAATGAGCCTTTCTGGCACAGAAGTCCCAATCATCTATCCCAGAACAAACAGCACACTATGGGAATGTCCAGCACTGACAGTCCTCCTGGAGATACACACAGGGTCTGGGAAACATCATCAACCCTTCCCTCATCTCACTGGGATGCTCTCCTGCCCAGATAAGGGCTGTGACTATTGCTCATCTTGGGCTGGGGGAGCAGTCTCAGTGAGCACTTTGGAATATTTGATCCTCCAAGACTAGGAGGATTCATGAGATCTGAAGCTCATGGTAGATAAAAGCTCAGTGAGTCTTTCCTAATCTGTGCCCAATCAAAGCTCAAACTTGCAGTTCCTGGACAGTACCAAAAATACAATTGCAGCATTTCTGAGAGCTCATAGTGCTGCACTGAAGAGTGGATCTTTGTGTATGGGAAGAAAATTGTACATGAGGAAGGCAATCTGAATGATAACTGCAGCTCTCTCAACCTTCCTCCTGCCAGGAAGCCCTTCAGCCCTTCAGCCCTACAAAAATCTGTGTCTGCTGCCAAAGATTAGCCATCACTGTCAAAAAGACTTCCAGTATTTTCCTGACTTAAATATCTGAAAGGCAATAGAATCTCAGATAATTACTCATCATTGCTATATACTATGATATCTGCATTATATTTCTAATAACACAAGAACGTTGAAATAATTATGAAGGCTACAGATAATTTGAAATCTGATATCCCTGAACAGCTGCTTGTAAATGTTTCCTCATTTTATTCCACATTTATTTATCCTTTGAAATAATTAAGCACATAAACACTATTGTTTTCTTGCATACCAATGCACATTTCTGACATGAATAAACACAAAATGAAAAGTAACAATTTGCTTATCAGGAAGGTACATTTGTTCTACATTTTGCAGAACATCTGTAAAAGTCTGAAGGGCAGAAATCAGATCCCTGAAAGACAGTTTAAAACAGGTCATTCTTGGGGGGGAAAAAAAAAAAAAAAAAGCTAACCCAAACCATTCACATGTATTTAAGATAGCTAATAGACTTAATTTTTGCTGTAAGCGCAAAGATTTAATTTTCAGAGAACTCAGCTAAGGATTCTGCATTCTTAACAATTCTGAATAATCAGGTTCAATTGTCTGAAGTCAATGATTATGAAAAAACAGACCCTAAATTTTACCCAATTGCTTTACATGAACGCCTGATATTACTTTCTCCTCGTTTTTGATTTTCAGACTCAGTCCACTGTTCACTTTTCTAGGCATTAGGAGACATTTGACTGTTATTTTCCCCTTATGTTCAAACTTTTAGGTCCCAGGCCTCAGCTGTGCAAATGTAAACCCAGCAACTCTATTCACTTGAGTGAATTTCCATTAGCAAAGGCAGAAGCAAGACTTGGCTCTCACACCTGATGTGCCTTACCACTCTAATAATCTCATGTTGGGATCTCAGAAACAGAAATACTCAAGTGTGCATAACACTGTGCTAAATATGTGTCTAAGTCTATTCCAGCTCAGGCTTTTACTGAAGCACCATTTAAGAACTGTTTGGCAAAAAAAGAAAAAAAAAAGCAAGCTAGATTCTTTGACCCAAGGTTCTAAATTTACCATTTGATTATATTTTTCTCTAAGTGTGCTGTGTCTCAGACATGCATTCAGTGCAATTTGTGTACACAGGTTTCATATGCTCAGCCTTGTTTGCTTTCTGTGTAAGACAGAAGAGGTCACTGTATCTGAAACAAACCTGAACTTACAGCTAGACTAATAAGTAACTTGAATGCAAACAAATCAAGCAATCTTGCTCTAAAGTCAGCATGAACCAGTCGATTTTCCTCACCAAACCCCTGCAAATGAGCTAAGTGGAAGAAGGAAAGCATCTGCTTTGAGGAAGACAAAGAGGAGCTTTTAGTCTGATAAATGCAATCTCACACAAGACCCCCTCTGCCTGGCCAGGTGACCCCAATTCTCCCTCCCCAAGGTCTGCACGCTCCAGCAAACTCTGAGTCCCTTCTCCCAGCCTTTGGAAGGAGGGAGAAGTTTGCTATAGGGAGAAGGACTTTATAGCTCACCAGCTGTGTGAACAAACTCAGACATATTTGGCTTCTGTGAACTTGGCTAAATCAATGAAACATCAGAGCTCAAACTTGATGCTTTATTTCCTTTAGTCTGAGGTTCTGCTCGCTATAAACGTGATCTGGAACAGCACGTGTGAGACTGTAAAAGCAAAAAAGAAATGAAAACAAAATGTGATTGTACATGAGATCAATTCCATGCTGACGTGATAATACGTTCAAAATTCTCATTTCTGTAGAAAGCTGACCACAGGCACTTCATCAATCAGTATTTCGATTTGTAATGTGTTCCGTATGGTTCCCTGTCATTACTTAATGGGGAACATCCCCTCTGAAAACATCTGACTCCGAGCTCTGCATCGAGAGAGCTGCTCGTGTTTCAACCACGTTTCCCAGAAACTGAACACTCAGCAACATATTCATTTTAGTGACAGCCACCACTAATGAGAAACAGCCATGCGTTCGTTGAATCTTTTACAAGCCAAAGAAATTTATATGAGCAACAACAAAAAAAATACTCAGATTAATTTACATGACAACTGAATCTTGAGAGTCCCCAAAATCTCGATTTTAACATCCTAAAGCTCATACTGGGTTGGTGTTTGTACTTCTCTATTTTTTATTTTATACTTTCTCCATTTTTTTGGTTGTGTTTTTGGGTTTTGTTTTTTTAAATCTCTAGTTGGGCCAGTTGTTCTGACATGTGTTCTGCATACCAGGAACAGGAAGCTGGAGCATGAATTGGAGGGTTTATCACAAGCTGAGAGGTGGTGGAAAAAAAATCAGTAAGTCCATCAGAAGTAAAAAGCTCATACAACACTCAGTGATGGCATTAGATTAAAAAGGGCCTAAAGAAAGTAATTTGAAAATCTGTGGCATTTTATTGGAGAGATATATTATTTTCTTGCACCAGTTTTCTTTGCTCAGAACATCTTGTCAAAACATCTTGGGCTTTGTTATTTTCTTTTAGGTATGGGGTTTTGGGGGGGGGTTGGGTTTTTTGGTGTGAGGAGGTGTTTGTTTGGTTCTGTAATAAAGAGGAACAGCTGGGCAAGATTTTGAATTGCCAGTATATGAAATTTAAAAAAAAAAAGCAGACCCACAACACAGGCAAATTGTGAAGAAACCAAAATTTCAGACTACATGTAAACAACTGTTTCAGAACACTGGAGGTAACAAGTGCTGTACCTTTATTTAGAAGAGTATCTACTGGTTGCTCAAGGCATTACTTTGAAATAGTCATTAAAAGCAAAATAATAAAATGACTGGATGTTCACAATGTCACAGAGTCAAATCAGCAGAATTTCTACAGAGCAAAGCTGTGTCTCACTAATCTTCTAAGACTTATTTAAATCTACCAACAAGACATTGACAAAGGATAATTTCCATAGTCAGCCTAACAGAGACAAAGCAGGATACCAGGCAGGGCACATCTATGGTAAGAATAAGATTAGCAGCTCTCTCAGATCATGGGCCAGATTGTCCCTTACTATCAGGGACTTCAGCAGGATTTGTTCCAAGAGCAAATGCTTAGAAATGGAAGGAAGGACTTCACAGCTGCCTAAAAGTATGTTACAATCTTCTTCAAGGCAGCTTACAAAGAATTTCTTTAAAAAAATTTAAATACTATTATAATTAATAATATTTTGACAGCTAATCTAGTCAAAGTCAGAGATGAAAAATCAACTCATATACTAAATTTAAAGCATGATTAATTGAAACTGCTCATTTTTTGAAACATACTTCAAAGGAATGCATTATGTTTCATCACACTAAAAAAGATTACATTTTCCTCCTAAATTCACTGCTTTTAAAACACTGGTCCCTCCTGAACCTCAGTTTAACTCCAATGGCAATATTTCCATCTTCACTATAGAAACTAATGTTCTTGGTTGTTTGTAAATAAACAAAGAAATTAAACCCCAACCTCACAAGTGACACCAAGGCCATCTAACTTTTTTTAGATTACTTACTAGATTCAAAGGGAAGAGTCAAGAATTCCATCTGTCAGGGGTAGTAACCACCAAAATAAAAAAACTCAGAAAAAACATGGTATGAGTAGCTGAGTCTCTGAAAAAGCATACCTAAGCAAGGACTTTAAAAAAGGATCAGAATGTTTCAAGCACTTTAAAATATAAGAGAATAAAATTAGAAAGTAAAAATCGAAAATCTTGCTAGCAAAAGAAAAACATTTGAGACAAAAGATGAGGAAAATTCTATAACTAGAAAGTAAAAGAAAGCAAATCAGAGAAAGACATTAAACAGAGATCAAAGTATGAGCATCTGCAGGTTTACATCAGGGACATTTACTAACCTTCAAGACATGAGCAGTATTGTTTTACAGAAGAAGAAATGGTAGACAATGAAAAACAAACCAAAAACAATTACAGGTTTGTGGATAATTTCTGGAAGCAAAGCCAAGGGAAAGGGAATACAAATGCTGTAATTATGAAGCAAAGAACACAGGACCCTAAGCCCCAGCACCAAGGCCAGGCATCCACACTGCCCAAGCAAAAAAGAGAGCAAACTCAGGGCACATGTTAACTATCAGGCTAATCAGGTAACCACCTTGCAGGTGCAAGAAATAAGGTTGATATTATGTTTTCTCCAAACAAGCAGCTGATTGGAAGCACACCTGAAGTTGACTTCTGCTGTGTGCCTCACCACGGTGCTTATCACTCAGATTATTCTCTTGACCTTTCAGTTGCCTTCATTCAGAAGATTCATGCATGTTGAACTGGGTCTCTTTTGTTTCATTTCATCTCTTGTCTGTCACGGAATGACTTTTCCACCTGGTAAAGAGCTTGTAGGCTTTATGCATCCCTTGTCCCTGTGGGGTGTTTCAGTGTGGTTCCCAAAGATGTTGTCAGAGGTAAACTTAAACAACTACATGTGTTCAGGAGCATTTTTTTTCTAAGCATCCACATGTTTGCCTCTGAAAAATAGATTATGCCGGATCTGATGCTGGCTAAATTTTGAACTGAAACTTTCAGAGATATTCTGGGTTTTTTCAGTAGGTTAAAGCTGTCAGGGATGCACTCAGTACATTTCAGCTGTTTGGAACCTAAAAGCTGTGGGGTTTGGTAGCAAAAAACTGTGGGCAGTGGTAGTAAAAGGTCTGCTGCTACCAATGACCTACCTGATCTGGTGCAAACAGAAGAATTATCCCAATCCTCCTGCACTGATAGGGAGCAAGGTAGAAGTGTTGGGCCATGCATGTGCACAGTACTTGTCTGTCAGAGAGAAACTATTCAATGTTTAGTATACAAAAAGGTAAAAGTGAGATGAATCACAAATTATTTTAGTTACACTAGTAAATGTAGCTAAAAGTAAATGTTTAGCTGGCTTGCTCAGACATAATCCTGTTCCCATTTCTTTTGACAAAATTAGAAAGGCTACATATATGTATGTATGTATTTCTAAGTAACAGCAGCAGTAAATTATAATCCCTTGGTACCAGAAAATGTGCCCAAACGTTTTATTTTGCTTTTCTTTGGATTGTTGCATTGATGTTAAATGTCATAATACTGCCATCCTCATAGGGAGTGAACAGATTGAGAGGGCCAAACTCTAGCTAGTTGCTTGTGGGCACAATTTCAGAAAACTGAACTTTGCCTACTCAACCTGTCCAAAACTGTCTTCCTGATGTTAGGTGGAAGGTAGAGTTCAGGACTTTATTTCCTGCAGGGAAAGGTAAAAACCTGGTGTTGGAGTAGGTAGGCACACTGATCCAACTGATAAGAATGGGAGTAGCATCAGGCTTGAATTTGGAAAAATGGATTTCAGTTGTTTTTTCTTTATAGGGGTTCAAGGCTTCTTACCACAAGTAGAAAAGAACTTGCAAGGACCCATTTTCAGTTTAATGCTGAACTGAATGAAAGCTCACCTTGCTCCTTGTGACAGACAGGGGATAAATGAGTAGAAAGAAGCCTTTACAATGCCTTGAGCAAGTCGTTGCCCTGTTCTGTTTCAGCAGTTTACACCCCTCACTCAGCCTGGCGAGGGGAGCACACAGGGTGTGTGCCTTCCACATCTCATTTCCAGGTACCTGCAGGGCACCAGCCTCGGGCTCCTGCTGCTACCACAGGCTTCCCATCGCTGATAACTAATTATTTACAGCTAACGAGAACCGTCCCTGCGCTCCCATTAGGATTATTGCTGTGACTTCGCTGTTGCAATAGGCTAAATCCCCGCTTCCAAGTTGGTTTTTATTCACACAGAATAATTCTTAGTAGGCACAGCCTGACTTTGGCATGATTATTCAGTCAGCATTACTTTTCTGTTTCCAGAGTTATGCGGCTACATCGTTCCACACCACCGGTAATAAACTTACCTAGTTGTTTTGCAAGGACAGATGGGCTGCCACTCTCTTCCTTGACTCTGAGGGTAGGGAAAGTAATTTCTAATCATATTATTGTTTTGGTTTGGGTTTTTTTCATTCAAGAGTGAGGGAGAGGGTGACTCATGTTCTGTTTGCAGTTCAGCAGCTGCCTCCTACTGTCCCCCTGAATCATCAGTTTTGTTACAGCATTGCTGCCTTGGTCTTTATCATTTGCAGAAGGGGCCTGATTAACCAGCCCTTGGTTTCATAGCCTTATAAAACATTCTTGCACAATTGGGCCAGCCAGCTTTTGTTAAGAAGGGATGCAGTAAAATCTGAGAATTGGATTGCGAGGGGAATTTTCAGTGTCAAAAGTAATTTAATCACAATTATCATTTTCACTCCTTTTGGCACTGATTTAAGTACTCACTTTGATAGGAGGTTAGTATAGGAAAGAAAAATGGTCATTTTTGAAGGGATCTTTCTGCAGTCATAGCTGAATATTTTAAATAACTGCCACTGATGACATGTCAGCCTCTTCAATTTTCTGAATTTTCACTTAGTGTAGAATATCCTCTTAGTTCTTAAAGATCAGTATATATCTGCTGTGCTCCAGATTAATACCAAAGTGGCATGAAAGGTGGGTACATAAACTATGAAAATGTAAAAGCTTTGAAATACATTTTTGAAATGGGAATTGAAAACTGTCCGAAAATTGATACAAAATTTCAGTGTGCCCTCCTGTCTCAGCCTTATTTTCCAGGGCATCACCAAAAAGGAATCCCTGCAAAGGGGTGCTGATGTCATGGATGAGCCAGAACGTAGGAAGGGCAGGTTCAGGCCCCACAGGTGAGATTACAGAATGTCATTTTGATCTTCTTTTCATGAAGCATATTGACAGCAGCCTCCTAAACTTCTGGGTCCTACCACAAGCTAAACTTTGTGGATGCAGCTCTGAGTGCACAAAGTGATTTAGGGACTTACTAAAGACATCCTGATTTTCAATACTTCAGATGTTTACTCTGGGGATCTGAGACTTATGCCCCGTTATTAAGCCTGACCTTTAGCACTCCCTGATGTTCAGCAACCTTCAGTAACTTTGAGAGAGAATTTATGCCATGCTGCTTGCCATGTGTGACTAACATAGCAATGGGGTTGATTTTCACCTCTTGTTATAGGCCATCTCCTTAAAAAGTGCTCTACAGCAACAGTTATTAGTGACAAAAATAAGAATCACCACCCTAATTTATGTTATTAATTTATGTTATTAGCTACATGAAATTACAGGGCATTATTTAACACTGGCTCTCCCCATAAAAATTGTACCTGTCTGCCAAAATACAAATTAATTTTATGTTTAAGGAAGACTGCTAAGCAACAAGAAAAAATGCCACATTTATTAAGATTAGCCCACTTAAAGGGAATACATGAAGCTTCATAAATCTTATATTACTTAGGCAAATGCAAATACTGATTTTATATCAAATATGTGACATGGCATTAACCTTTTTTGTGTGTCAAGGTACGTGTCACTATCAAAGAGCAATTATTGAATATATTCCTCGAAATATGAGAAACAGAAAACTGACTTGGTAAAATACAGATAAACATCTTCTTGGCTCACTGTTCTACTGATTTAACTCTAATTCTAAAATACATAAAAACTTATGCTATGGTATATAAATATATCAGAATTATGTAAGTATAGTTATAGCTATTTCTTATTTCATATTGTCCTTCCACAGGCAGTAAAAGCAGAAAAGTGTACAGATCTCTATTTGTCCTTATAGAATTCAGCATAAGATAACTAAATTGTGATGAAAAGCTTGATCATGCTTGATCAACATGGCATATTTTAATATATAGGAAGCATGATACTTCTGACATCTTTTAATCATACCATTCTCTGTTTTCAAAATGTTTAGATATTTAAAAAATGTGGTGTCAGGTGCTTTAGTTAGACTGATGTCACCTAATAAGGTTTATTGGAATTCAAAACATGACTTTTTTATATATCTTTAATCATTCCCTGAGCACAACACACATATGAATCATTTGTTATGATAAATAAAGGAAATAATTTCCCAACATGGTGCATATTTATTCAGGATTCACAATCCCTTCCATTAATATCTGTAAGTAGAATTCGTTCTGGGGAGGTTAATGCCCCCAAATCAGCATTTTCCACAGCAGCCCCATGGATGGTGCTCAGCCAAAGGCACAGCTGTTTGAGCAGCTCTTTGTGTGGGTTACCAGGGAATGCCCACAGAACCCTGTTTGTGTGCTGCTCTGGGGGAAGGGCTTCTGCACATGCACTGAAATGTATTTTCTACTCATGTTGTACAATCTCCTTCCAAGTTTTGAATCTCCTGGCACATTTTTATACTTCCTGATGACCTCATCATCATCATATAAAACATGACTTGAAGAAAGAGAAAACAGGTGGAGGCTCAATTTTAGTGCTTCCCATTCTGCCTTCACCGCTCCTTCCCACCAGGCTGCCCTCCTTTTCCTCCTCCCTCCCCACTCCAGTTACCCAACAAAAATCCAACAAGTGAAAAACTAACCAAGGAAATGTTTCATAAGAAAAAATTCCGTGGCACCCTCTCCCTGACACACACACACACAAAAGGCAGCTTTAGTAATAACCACAACCATCCAGTAAATCCAAAAAAGCCAACATAATGAACATACAAAAGTGTGAACTGCTAAACTGTGATATTCTGTTAGTTCTTGGCAGAACAGTTTTGAAATAAGTAGGGTTGACATTTGATTAGAAATAAACACTTTTTCTTTCTCTTTTTTTCTTTCTCTTTTTTTCTTTCTCCTTCTTTTCTTTCTCCCCCCCCCCCCTTTTTTTTTAACTAGAAATGAATTATATTTGAAGCTCACTGGAGCATAGATAAATGTGAGCTAACATATTTTTAACTTGATTACATTCTGCAGTGATATATAGAGGCACATAGCTACAGTAAGTGATTCCATGGAGAGAGAGGGGGAGGGAGAGAGGGAGGGAGGAGGGAGGGGAAAGCCCTCTGCGAATATGATAAGGAAAGCTGGGATGAATTGTGGGCTCTGTTCTCTGTTATCCAAGGGTGGCTAGCTGCTGCTGCACTAAAGGCCTTTATTCCCTGCCTGTGGGAAAGTGGTGGGCGAAGGCTGCATTCTCAGTTACACTGCACATGCAGATTTTAATTAGCTGGATTAAAAACAAGACCGTATCATGTCCTTTAGCAGTATTCTATCTAGAAACAAAAGATTTTCTTTCCTGGCTTCTGCAAGCAGCACAGTACAGCATTAATAAAAAAAAAGGTCATGGCAGTTCAAGATGAAAGGTCACACATGATAGAAACTCTATGTGAGGGGGACATCATGTTTATCTCTGTGATAAAGGAGCTCTGTCCAGGCAGGTCAGCATGCCATGCCTCAGCAATAGGAAAATATAAACATATGGAGTGGATAGATGGTGGAATGGGGAGTTTGGGAAAGCGAGTTCAGTTGTGGAAGCAGAGAAGGGGAGGGGGGGAAGGAGAGCGAATTGATAGAAAGAGAATAAATATGAACTGAAAGGATCCAGCTTTAAAACAGCCAAAGAGGGTCAAAAAGAGCCTGAGATGAAGCCTGGGGTGGAGTCTGGAGAGCACAGCCCAGAGCCTGGGCAGGCTGATGAGCATGGAGCAGGCAGGGATGAGCAGCCCAGACCACTGGGCTACGTCCTTGCACACCAAAGCCCATTTATGCATGGCCAGAGCCTGCTCCCTTCTTCCTCAAAGAGACTCATCCCTGGGTCAGGCTTCAAATTCTCTAATTCCAAAGCCTCCTCAGACTGAGTGCTTGGCCTGAGACTGGGGTTTTTTGTTTTATTTGGATCACCACAACTATTGTGTTGGGGGTTTGTATCTTAAACTTTNTATTTAATGCAGAATATGTGACTTCTTTCATAATGACAAAATATGTTTTTCCCTGCAGGTATTGGCAATATTATGCAAGAAAGTCTAGAAATGTTGTTTTCTTTTCTTTTTTTTTTTTTTAGTGGGGAGCCAGTCTTTCCCCCAGTGAAGGCCAAAGGAATCTGCATGTACTTGCAAAGGAGAGTTAGCAGCTCTGTAACCCACAGCTTCCAAGGCTTTGCCCTGGAATGCACCAAGCTCTTTCAACACCACTGTTATCAGTAGGAGGGAGATGCAAGCCCTCCACAGTTTCTCACAAGATCAGACTGCAATAATAAACACATTATGTCCTTACAAACCTTAACTGATGCACTGGTCTCAGTAGATCTGAGTAGAGCCACTGCCATATGCAAGCATTTATGGGAGAGTTCTTCAAGACTGAGGGGCAAGACAGAAAAGGGAAGGAAAAGGGAGGCAAAATTAGATAAGGTCAAATGTTCTTCCTCTGCTTTGCCATACTTCCTGCTTTTCAAAATCCAGCCCAGTGAAAAAAATACCCATTTCTGAGTATATCATTCTGGGCAACAACTTGATTTATTGCTTCATAACATTTTCATTAAATAAGATTTGCACAGCCTGGGCCAGGTATGACTATGCACATGTAGGGCTCTACAACCTCCTTTACAAGATTAATCCACAAATTGGTAAATTAAGAAACAGAATTTTACCCAAAAATGAACACTGGGTAAAAGAACATAACCACGTTATAGTAGTTCAGCAAGGTGCTGCATATCAAATGAATACATTAATTAAGAGCACACTCACCCTTGTAACAAACCTGAGGCAAAATATGCATTGCTTTAAATGTTGTTGAAATCAGTACCTGTCAGCTTCAGAAATTCAAACATAGGCCTGAGGTCTAAGAAAAGTAAGGACTAGTGCTGGAAACTAAAAACCTGAATAAAACAATTCCCTTTTTTCCATTCTGAGCAGCAATTCAGGATAGTAGTTACCTACCAAACTGATAAGGCAATGATTAAATTGCCCCAATTCTGCTGCTGCTGAGATCATTGGAAAATCACGGTTTAATTCAATACACGTAGGTAATTTTCTGTAATCTCAGTAATACAGCATGGCTTAATACAATAATTTTGTATGATGAGCTTTTTAAAACTACTCAGCCTTCGCTGCCATTTATCTTCAAAATAGAGAAAAAGATTCAGGCACGAATTGCCTGATTCTGATTTATGTTGCTGCAGGGAGAAGTATAACACAGTACTGTGAAGTACAGTGTTCCATGGGATAATTGGGGTACCACAGCACAGAGTTAGCTCTAGAAACACAGAGCACCAGCTCTCCAAACTACCTCATACTGTATGAAGAACATATCAGGCTTATCCAAACCCAGCCCCAGTGTTCTGACTTTGAAAAGGTTCCAATACAACAAAGTACTCATGGCCTTTTTGCAGGGTTTAAAATAAATTGCCTTCCCAGACATGTGAAATAAGTTGCCACAGAAATCAAGGGGAGTTTTATGTTCACATCAGTTTAGCATGCTTATGTGACCTCAAGCACCTGGCATGTTTGTACCTCAACACCTCACTGCTTTTTACTCCTATATCCAAACAGGGCACTGGTCACACAAGTTCTTAGCTACTTGCTCAAAGCCATAGGAGATCCTTCATCAGGGAGAAAAGCTGAAGCTGGCTTTTCCAGAAGCTCAGCTTGTGTGAGAAACCTCTTGGTAGTTCAAAACTAACAAGTTTTGTGTGGGCAACAACCCAGTTTCATTGCTCTATGAGATTTCAAAAGTTTTCAGTGCTCACTTGGTACAAAACAAAATGAGAAAAGGGATCCAAATGTGGAGGAGGTGAACAACCTAATGATTATATTTCTCAGCAGCTTCTGGTCGCTGAGGCCAGTAGGGGTTTCCTGTTGACTCCTGGCAGAATTACTGAGGTTTCCCTCTGACACTAAATAAACTAAACAAGACTAGCAAGACATGGGCCTGAAACTATCCATACTACTAAACTGGTCCTTGGCAAGGTTTCGGGGTAAGCCTGCTAATGCTCTTCCAGACAATGCCAAAGCACAGCTTGGGTATTGACCCGGGTCAGGCACCATCTCCAATAGATATTTTGGACGTGGCCACTGTGATTTGGAGGGCAAGAGGGTTTAGCTGCGTGGATTCAAGCTCTTTCATGCCAGTTGGCCTCCAGGAAAAGTCTCTGACTAATTCTGTTTAATAGTTTAGACGAAGCCAACGTGTCAGGTCTTCCTTTCCTTCCAGTCTTGCCGAAGCCAGCAGTCAGTGCTTCCAAGAGTTGGCAGTGTGACATGGCATTCAGCAGGGCGACAGAAGTGACATCAGTTGACCATGCAGCTCTCTGAAATGAAACACAGTTCATTATATTTTGAAGAAAAACACTATAATTCAGGGAGTGGGTCAGAACAGGCCTAGAAGCAATAAAGAAACCAAAACAGAGAAGGATACGAACAACTGAAAAATGAATAGGTCAATTAATTCAGGGATAGTTCTCTATTACTATAAAGCTGTCTGTACAATAAATAAATAAATAAATTGACAGTCTTTTTTTATAAATAGAAACTGTGATATTATATAAATTCCAGATACACTGTTAAGGACATTAAAAATAGAAAGCATTACCTTAAGTATAACACAACCTGGTAGATTTTAGATGGAAGAAAACATTTTTAAACAAAGACCTTCTAGTTTAAAGCAGTAATCATCAACATGAGGCTTATATATAGTATGTGGCAGCTGTAACAACATTCATATCTCAGTGTGCCTGGTCTTAGGCAAAGCAAGGGAAGTGCTGAAAACAGTAGCATTCCTCATGGATCTGCTCCAGATCCCACAGAAGTCAGAGAGAATCTACACTCCATGCTTGCTTTCACACTTGGGCAGCACAGCTAATGTTGAGCAAACAGACCACAGCTATGTGGCTCTCCCAGCAAGCCAGGCACATAAGAAAAAAAAAAAAAGCCTGTTCCCTCCCTAAAGTCAGGATTTGGGTGAGGGGGAGGAAGAGAAACACAGAAGTGGCACTATAGGTACCTGGTTCTCTCAGTAGAGACTGTCTTGCACTGATCTTGACAACTGTAAAAGCCTAGAAGCCCCCCAAGACAGAATGGGTGAATAACCACGGTGGAGGTTGTTTTTTGGGGAGAAAAGGGAGTATGGTTTTATTTATTATTATCATTAATATAATGTTGCAAAACATTGTCCCTGCTAGAACTAATCATAACAAAATATTAAATCATCAAAACGAACATGAGTCTTGGGCTCAGCTGGCTTACATGTTCTGGAAAGGTCATTAGTTTAAAGTTTCTGCTGCTGGGAACTGAGAAACAATGCCATCTCTCAGGAAACAAATCCTCCTTTTTAACGCTGCCCTACCCTCCTGATGTTCCCACCACACTTCAGATTGTGTTACAGGGAAAGAGAAGAGGGCTGATCTCTTCTCCAAAGAACATGGCCATTGCACTGGATAAGAAGACAAGGGCTGGCTCACAAGGACAATCATTCTACAGCTTCCCAGTGATGGACCAAGGACTGTGAAAAGTGAACTCTGGCAACTTAAGCAGTGCACCAGAGAGACATCAAAAGCACATGTGCTCTTCCATACCCTCAGCCTACATGAGCTAAAGATCCTAAAGGAGAACTCCAGCAGGCAAGGTTGAATCTACCTAGCAGTGAAGCAGACTGGAAGTTTATTGTGTTCAGCTTGCTCAGCTTTCCCACAGTATTTTGTCTCAACGTGAGTCAAGCTAAGAGCACAGATTCTCATTGCTTGATCAAATGCATTCACTCAGATGTTTTTTCCTGCCTGCTCTACACTAGGAAGTCAATATGAGGTAAGAAGCAGCACAGGAGACCTCCTATGGTGGTGCATATTAAATTGAAGAGATGGTAGTCCATTGTGTGCAAACTTACAATCACACTTAGGAGAAATGACAGGAGGTACACTAATTTCCAAGTCATACCTAAAATTACTAATTAATATCTTTTTAGTTGCGGGGTTTCTGTTTTTAACAGCATCTTTTAGACTTAATTTTTTAGATTTTAATTTAAATTTGATGGTATCTGTTCCTACCAAAGTTACAAACAAATATGGACTTTGTAAACCTCTGACCTTTATCTCTGATCTGAAACCCCAGGATTACCTCGGGAAGTGACAAATCACTGGAGGAAAAAAAAAAAAACAACAAACTCCATAACTGATATTAAATGATAATGTCACAAATGAAAAACCAAAATAATTTTTGCAAAATGTGTTTTCTGTGGATCTAGAACTGATAGTACTGTGGCAAGCACGATGAGAAGACACTTTGCTCCCAAAGACCTGACGCCAGCATTGCTGGTTTTTAGCACAGCTTTAAACCTGCACTGAAGCAATGTTGTAAATCAGGACTCATTCCACCAAAGTCTATGGAGCTAAATGACCATAAAACTGGTGTGAGAGAGAAATCAGGTTGTTAACCTCCAAGCAGAGCTTTCACTTGTCTCACAACCTGTGTTTGGTCAGGCGGTATTTTATTCATTCAGAGTGTAAAATGAGAGCCTCAAACTAGGAAATAAATCATTGATTGCAGTTGAGCTATGCTTGATATAACTTCATGATAGTTAGTTTAGCATAAACTTCTCGGCCCATATCCAATAATATTGCCTGAATCTGAATGGAGGTGTCTGATTCTAACCTCAAACAGCAACTTGCACCATCTCCTGACCGCAGCCTAATGATATGAAAAACCAAAAGCAACTGCAGCTTCCTTCTCTGACCTGGAAGAGAAACCTGACAAGGCTTCTCCAGAAACAGGAGAAATTACTTATCTCTCAAATAGTGGTAGTAGACTGATTCTGGTTCTTTCTCTTGGAAAGAGCTAAGTATTTTATATTACCTTTCTATTGAAAACAGGAAACTGAGGCCAGGATCCAGAATCTCAGAGCATCTACCATCCCCTCTACTTTTTGAATATAGGCTTTATTTTCTGTTTTATTGCTCAGAAGAAAAATTTTGCCTAAATTTGCAGTGGGCTGAGGTGCATAATATTGACTGTTGGTTGGCTGGAAGGCATTTCTTGTTCAGGAGCACTGAGGCACCTTCATTGCACTGTAAATTCAAAACACAGGTATGAAATTCAGGTCATCTAAACTGCCCTGCAGAGGACATAAAATCCTCTGAATTCAGGTAATGTGGCCCTATGAATCTGTGGGCCAGGAGAATAATTCCTCCTTAAAATGGACCTTTAAACTCCATGAGAATGTGATCCCACTGCTTGCTAGCAGTCAGACAGCACACAGCATTGCAAGAGTGCTTTTGAAGGGAAGAATGACAATGTAAAGGATGTTCAGGGTGAATACTGAGCACACCTCTGACCCCCTCACCTCTGAAAAGGCACAGCAGAAGGAGGAGAGCTAAAGCAGGGTGCAACAAGGATTAGCTGACATGTAGGAAAGCTTCTCTACATGGAGAGTTTAGGGGGCAGAGGATTCCTTGTCTTGGAAGAAAAAAAGATGACTAATGAGTAGTTGACATAAAATTGTTAAAAAATCAAGAAAGTACACAGGAAAGAATTATTCAGCATTTCTTAGACCATAGAAGTTAGGAAGACTTACTTGGAGGACTAAGACTTTCTAGGCTAGGAAGTCTAAGGGACACACTGTTTTGTTTTATACAGACACTCAGTGTTTTAAAGGCCAAAACTGTAAAAAACCCAAACAATATATAGTCAGATATACCCTAAAAAAAAAGGCCCCTAAAGAGCTACTAAACATGGACTTATGGATTCCTTCATTCTTCCTTTCTTTGCATGGATTTTGTTGAAGGGATCATTTCACTGATTCCTAGGTCTGTACAATTTGATTAATTTTCTTTTAATTACTTAGTATTCCCCACTGTCCAAATTATATATTAAGATAGCCATCTTACATACATATTCAAAGAAAAAATTATTAACTACATATTAAGAAACTGGCACATCCCAATCTGGATTTCTAGTTCTTAAATGTTCTGAGGTATCTGGAACATATTTAATTGTTTGTGTTATTAGCTATATGTTGTGTAGTAATTTAATACATAACAGGGAGTATGTGCCAAAATGGTTAAGGAGCTCCTGATTTCTAATTTCCAGCTACATTATAATTTTAAGGCATTTATTCATTCTCTTTGGTTTTGGCCCTTGTGTTGGTAGTGAAAAATCATTATGAAAGAGCCACCAAAAATGTGAAGAAAAAATCAAGGAAAATACACTTGTTTTTTTTTCTTCAAGCAGAAATCCTAAAGAGCAAAGGTAAGCCCAGAGCTTTTGCAACTCCAGCCCATAAGCCTCTGTCACTGTACAGCAGGGAGAAAGATGCTGGAGAGGAAAGGGAAGGAGCCCTGGCCTGGGTCAAGCAGGTGCATTTCAAGGGTTTCACTGAGCTTGCACCAAGGCTGCCAGGCTGCCCTTACACCAAATGCCCTTTCCACCCTGTTTCAGTTTCTGTTTTCTCCAGGTGTTAAGAGCTTTCTGTTTTATCACAGGGTAAATCTGGGTTTGGCAGATACAAACAAAAAAATAAATAAATGTGCATTTCATTTTCTCTGGGAAATGTAAACAGCATCCACCCAGCCAGCACTACCACTTAGTGTAACAGCAGAGAAAGCTCTGGCTGAAATCTGGATTTCACCTCCTGAGTGGCACATACAGATGAAAAAAGTAAAATAATTACTTTGGAAACACTCATCCATTTATCTTGCTGGCACAAAGACCTCCTTTACTTTATTTTATGGGATCTTAAGGATCTCAATTCCCTTTTTTGATTATGATAAAAAAAAAAGATGCTACTGTGTAAAAAAAAAAAAAAGCAGCAAACTCTAAAAGCATTCAGAGAGGGAGCAGTAGCTTTAGCCTTCTGTTTGTGCAATTCCAATAGGTGTATTTAAATGTAAATGCTACCCTTTCACCCTTGAGCCACCTATTCTTGCAGCCAGCAGAAAGAGAGCATTCATGGTATAATGTCTTTATGAGGACAGATCTTATACTTAATTTCTCATGTGAATCCAACTCTTTTATAACACATTTTTGTGAGATTAAAAGAACAATATTAGTCTAGTGGCTCAGCAACCAGATCACTGCTCTGTCACATGGGAGACGTGGGTTCAAAGGGATGGCAGGCAACTGTGCTGGGAAGTGCTTGATGGAAACTGCAGCCACGGAAAGATCCAGTCCTCCACTCTCACAGAATTGTTTAACTTCACATTATCTCCTCCCTCAGGCCAGACAGAGCCTCTCTCCCTCCAGCTCCTTACTGGAAACCATCCAGCTGCTGCTCCCTCGCACAGAACTCTTAGAAGGGTTTGAGAGCCCAGCTCTTTAAACCATTTGCATTAGCCTGCGTTTGCACAGCAGGGAGAATTTTCAAGAAGGAGAAGAAACTTTCTGAGGATACATTCCCAGACTGCCCCTTAGCCTGCCCAGTCTTGCTGGGTGCCCATGCACTGTGACAGTGTGCTGGGGGTGCTCGTGGCAGGGCTGCACTGCACAGCTCGTGAGCAGAGGCACGATGTGCTGATAAGAGTGACAGAGCAGCTCGAATCCTGATGTGTCACAGAACCGAGGGAGCCCTAACTGCTCTGCATTAGGAGATTTATCTCTCAAGTGGGGAAGAGCCTCAGTCCATTTTGGCTAAGCAAGTTGAGAAATAAATTATTTAAGCACAGGCCAAGAAAACTGTATCTTACTTTGTCTCTACTGGATCAAAATAAGGCATAATTTTTTTTTCCGAGTATTCTTTTTGCCTCAGTCTGGAACATGGTTACACGTGACAGACATCAGACTTTGGCTTCATGACACCTCCATGCAAGAATAAATACATTTTGGAGCATGGCCCTAAGGCAGCTGCAAGACAGCTGTACTGTGCACCGGTGTATGTTCAGCCCTCCTGATTAGTAGAATTATTATTCCTCTTGTGATGCTGCTCAGAGGACACAGTGATAAGGGGTCTTTGTGCAGAGTGACATTCAAATGCTTAACAATATGATATTTTTCTCCTTGGATCTTACAGCCCAAGTACAAGCCATGTTATTTTCCCCTTCTTTAGCAGCTCTGTGACGCAAGACAGAGAGGTCTGTGTGTGCCGCAAGCACCAGCACCAATGTCAGGCATCCCACTTGCTTCCCTCACTTCCCCTTCCCTTGATACAGAGCATATGTTTCATTGTGGCACCAGGCACAGGAAAACTGAGGGGAAATAGCCTATTATTTTAGGAGGTGCAGGACCAAACACCTGGAACAGTGAAATACTTGGAAAGCACTTCTGTAAATGTTTTAGGCTCTAATATATTAAACAATTAAGAGGTGTTGGTATTTCTCTGCTCAAGGGCATTTAAACAGGGAAGTCCCCTTTAAAGGCACCAGAGCAGAATGTGTATGGTCATGCTCTTTAAAACAAAAACTACCTGTTTTTCCCTCCCCTTTCAGCAAAATGTCCAAATTTCAGCTGACTTGCTCTTTCAGCAGAGGAAATGAAGCCAGATTATTTTAATGCTGCTTTGGATGGTTAACTCCTCAAAAAACAAAAAACAAAACAAAACAAAAAAATATGGGGGGGGTGGGGAAGGAAAAAAAGTCCAAAGAATAGAATTAGTTACCTTGAAAGCTCCATTCAGGTAATTTAGAAAATTGTTCTGCTAATAACCTTAATGCATTGCTTGTGTACCCAGGACTGTCAGCACTACAGGTTACTACAGGTTAGTCAGTAAATTGCTGATACCAGCTACAACCAACCCTTAAGAAATCCTGTATCTCTTACGTCTTTACTTCTGTTTTCCTGATAACAAAACGAGTCGCTATGCAACACCAAATTAGCATGAAAGCATAAGATTTTAATGCTGACAATTCTTAGCCAAGAACACAGTCAAAATTAAGTGCAGTTAATAAATGCTTAGCTAATTCTTAGAAAGCTCTTCTTCATGTCCTTTACAGCACAGTGAAATGCAAGTTCTTTTAGACAGGTACAGAGAGAGAGACATTCTTACACACACATACATGCCCCACACATAGGTAGCCTACATACACATATACACATATAGATTAATTCCAAATAGACAAGCTCTAGGAAGCTTTGTAAGAGAAAGAAGAAAAAAAAAATTACCTACTGGTCTCTATAACACCAACAAGTCTCTGGAAAAAAACTTCAGAATTACCTGTCCAAATATTTTCTAAAATTATGTTAGCAATCGTTTTCACCAAAATATTTTTCTGACCAAAAGAAAAAAAAAAAAAGATGACTTGATAGAACTTAAAAATTGTTAACAGGGTAAAATGCCTGCTTCAAGTTTCTTGTAAGAAAACAAATACAGGAATTGGCAACTTCTGTGCAGTTTTAGCTCCGAAGAAATTATGTCAGGCTTTTGCTTTAATCACTTATCTCAGGGCAGCCCATCAGATTAACAAGAAGATGACAAAAAAAAGTATTAAAACTTAGTGAGTTACTGGAATCTTCTGGAACTGAAAACTGTACAGATGGTCTGCAACATATTTGTATAGAAGATGCTCAATTGTTGATGGGTTCCCAACTATTATAGTGGCATGGTAAGGAGGCAGATACTGGGCAGTGAGCACTGAGCAACTGTTGTCACTGAGCCTTCCCCTCTTGGCTGCATCCCCACTTGCCCAACGAGCAGTTTTGGTCTCCCAGAGCAGAGACAAAGGTTGCTTTGGAGAAGCTGGGAAGCCTAAGAACACCATGTAGATTTAGGACTGGATAGGAGGTATTGTGCAGAGGCCATGCCCATTACTCATCCGCTGGCAACGGGCTCTCTTCCTTTTGTCTGGAAAGACGGTAAACTTTCAATGCCATCTGAAAACAGAAGGCCTTTCACAGAGTGCAAGAACTCTGCCATCTCAATCATGTGAAAATATTGTAAACACTTTCCCAGCCCCCATTCAGCTGTCCAAAAAGCAGAGCTAGAAAACACCAAACAAAACAGGAAGGAAAGAAAAGGGTGTGCATTGCGCACTTTGGTTTAATTTATATTTTTAACTCTGAATAGGAATTTTTCTTGGAATTTTCTTTTTTTTTTTTTTCTTAATGTTAATGAACAGGGTTAAGTAGCTATTATGGAGAAAAGGCAGTTAAAAGCCTATTCGATGTTTTATTTAGAGGAGAAAAAAAGGGTCCAGTGCCCAGCAGTTTCTCTCCAGCAGAGCAGCTCTCATATTTCCTTACAGCCCCTGCAAGAATAGATCTCAAATGTGCTATGGGACTTGAATTTCTGTTTCAGTACTTAGGTTGACCTACCCCTACAATCTTTTTCCAGGAGGGTCTTCTCCCCAAGCATTTAAACATCACGAGTGTTGTACTACTGATATACCACAACATGTACAGAGTGGGAAGGGGCTCACATTCACAAAGGAGAGTATGTTCAGAAAATACCTGCATGTGTGTGCATATATATTTTTACATGTATATCAAACATCCAACATATGCAAAAGTATACATGTCATTTGCACAAAATTCTCAAACTGCTGCTTTGCCTGATGACAACTTTTATGTAGGTTGTGCTCTTGCACTATACCCTTAACTCTGGACAGCTGTTTTCCACAGGTATTTTCAGCTCATGCCTTAGCTGTGTAAAAGTGATGTAGTTCCTTGCTCAAAAAAGGTTGTGTTCATCCTGCTGAAGTCAGGGACTACTTGAAATTTTGCAGTAACTTTGAACCATGGTAACGCATTAGCACCACAATTCTTCACTATTTGAAGTATGAGGTTTTCATTTAGACTTAGAGAGGGGCAAAAACAGCTCTGCTGGTGGGAAATACAGTTTGCTCCTTTTTCTTCAGGTCCTGAGTCAATTCTGAGCAGAGCACAAGTAGGTGAGCCTGGATGTATTCCTGCTCCCTCAAGGGCAAACACTGCTCCTAACCTAGGAAAGGGTCAGCAGCCATCAGTGATTTCCAGCAGGATACATCACTGCTATCTTATTTCTTATGAGTATTCAATAAGTAGTGCACACAGATAGAAACCAGTGCCTGGCAGGACAGTGAGAACTGACAGCTATAGGAGCACATGCACAGGGGAGGCTCTTTTACCTGATTTCAACCCACTCTCTACAAATGCAAACAATTTGCATAAATCAGAAAGAAGACTTTCTTATTTAAATAGACTGATATGACTCTGCTCCATACACACCACAAGAACACAGGACCATAGGATAGAGAGTTATGAAAAGTAGTTGCCAATAACTGAAGCAGGGGTTGATAAACTGCTCAAAGTTATAAATTCTCAAATGCATTCCTTGGGACTGCCTTGCACATGCTATCTCAATACTCCCCTCCTCCTCTCTGCATTTTATAAAAAGAAGCTGCAATAAATTAGAATTTTATGAGACTCCAAATAAAAACCTTCACTAAAATTGAAAACAAGACATGGATGTAGAAGCATATGGAAGGTTTATGAGAGCAGAGGAAAAAAAAGTTATCCCAAGGCAATAAAAAACCTGTCTAACTCTTTCTTGGTCTTCACAAACCAAGAATTACTAGAGACAGATGAAGAAGTTTTGAACAATACAGTATTGGTACATCTTCCAGAAAAGAGACATTCTAGTTTTAATTTATTCTTCTTCTAAGTAGCCTGGTAAGAACTACTCTAAGACACATTTTCTGAATTTCTTTACAAACTACTTCAAAGTTATATATGGAAATGAGATACCTTTCTGCTTTGATCCTTAGTATAAGGCTAACCAAGCAGAAGTGGTTTCCTGGCCTTTCATACAGTTTTCTTTGGAACTAAGCACTGCACCCTCTGAATTCTTGCACTAGCATTTTAAGTGTTTTATGGGACAAAGGCAGTTTTGTTTAATTTATATTTTCATCTTTGTTCCAAACCTCAGAGTGATTAATTCTGGCCACTGTATACACTTTTACTCCTGGTTTTTTCCCAGTACTTCTCCCATCCTTACTAATCCCTGCTTCCAGTATGATGTGGGTATGGGATTTTGTTTAGCTAAATGGTACAGTGGCTATTAGGAATTGTTTTGCTTTATTTTTAAATACAATACTCCACATTCCAGACATTTCTACCAAACACAGCAGTTTGAAAATGAAGAATTGTGCAAGAGATGAAATTCAGGTCTGATTCTAAATTGACAAAAATACTTTAAGAATTTTTAGATTTTTACTCTCTAAAATGACTGAAACTTGTGGGCTGAGCTATAGGGATATGGTTTAACATCTTATGTGAGAAGTGAGAATCCTGTAGTATGTTTTGCTCTTTGAAAATTAATGCAGGTTGTGCTCAGTGCCCAAATAAAGCCTCTGAACTGCTAATTTTCATTTATACAGTATATAAATGATTCTGACCCATAACAAACAATATTATATTGGCTTAGAAGTACACTGATTTTACACTCCTGCTAAACTGATCAGTTGTGAGATGGTTAAAATTTGCAGCCATTAAATTATCCTTGTTTCTGATACCCAGTTAAAAATGAATTCAAATTGTGTTCAAGTGTGTGCAAGGGATGGCAAGGATTGCTCATCATGCCACATCCCTCAGCTGCCACAGGAATTCTGGAAAGAAGGTGTGAAAGCAAAGTCATAGACATCCCATATCAGGGTAGGAGAAGTGTTTTTACAGAATAGCCAAGCTCATGGTCTGGGGAGGTGATGTTTCAACAGAGAAGTTGGAGAAGATGCCCAGGCCTCTGTGCTCATAAGATTCACCCTGTCTTGGAAACAAGAATGTACCTAAATATCATAGAAAGAAATATCTGGGGGTACCTAGGGTTTTGCATCCTCCTTTCAATACAATCTTACTGAAACTCAGGAATCCTCTCCTCAGTACTATGACTTAAGCAAACACCATGGAAATATCATTCTCTCAAAAGAAAACCAAACAATATTGGGACACACAATTGATTAAGAGCCCTCCTTTGCATGGTACATTACAGAAGCTGAGAAGAATTGATTTTTGGGTCTTCTGCATTAGAGAGGAGAGACAAGATATGCAGAACTTGAACATATTGTGCTGACTTCTATTTTATTAGTTTTGAATGTCCTTTTTTGTTCTATTTCAGTCCAATCCCTGGTTTCCTGTGGGCAGGCCCACTGGCACATTCAAGACATTCTCCTTTGGTATCTGCAGAGATGGCAGAATATCACAATTTTCAGATATTGAACAAGATATCCATAATTATTCAAAGATGGGCCTATAAACTCACTACTGAATAAATATGAACTCTACACTTTTCTTTATGCCATAGAGGATGAATTTACACGATTTTACAAGAATTGATGTTAGGGATTTGAGAGTAATGACAAAGTTTATTTTCTCTTCATTTATTAAAACAGCTGTAACAAATTCTGACCTTTTTTATTTTATTTTTCAGACCATTCCTAATAATTATTCTTTGATTCTCATTATTTTGCCACACATAATACTCATACCTAAATACTGCAAAACTTAAGAGCACTACAGGGAAAATCAAGCAGTCCTGGGGGTCTCCTAAGATCTTCTGGATGGCAGGAAAGGCAGGAACCCCTCTGAATCATGGTGCCTAGCTAGAGCTCACACCTTTCAACAGTGGTGATAAGTGGCCATGGGTCCCTGCCTGAGGCACAGAGCTCTGGGTGGGGCACAAGGGACCAGCACCCCATCCATCTCTAAGCAGCGTCCCAAAAGGAAGGTGGCTGGAATTCACCACTGAGGACTGATTCCAGAGTTTCCCAAGGCAAATCTTGACTCTGCTCCCTCCACAGGTTCAGTGGCCTGCTGCCCCAAACATCTCTATTTGCCCCACGCCGTGCGAGAGCTGGGAGACAACTCTAAACACAGCTGTCAAGGTCTAAAATCAGCATCAAAGCTCAGTAAGAGCAAGAGGGGAAAACAATATGCTTTGTTAAACAATACTGCCTCAGATCTCGAAGGGTTATACAAGGAAAGTAATACCCCCTTTGAGTTCTGTATGTGGCAAGCATTACCTAACATCCTCAGTCAGAACCCCACTGTTTATGAGGTGATGAGAAAAGAATACAGCTCCCTCTTGTCAGTAGGACATATCCACTGCTCTGCAGGAAATTTTCTTGCTATATTTCAGAGGTATTGAATCTTCTAGACATCAGAAAAGCAAAATGTGCACTGTGCACTCTGGAGCCATCACCTCTCCTGGTCAGTTCATAGGTTTGGCAAGGTCATAGCAAACACTCTTTTACATCATAAGTCTTACCTTTAGGCTGTTTTACTCCTTCCCAGGAACCCAAAAGGATTAAAACAGGTTTAACAAACCAGAAATAGAAATATTTATGTTTTAGAAATATTGGTATTTCTAAACATTCCTCATTTCTTCCCTTTCCCACTGATACCAATTCCCAGTCTTTGAGCCATGTGAAGTGGCTTAAAAGTTACTTCTCAGGGAAAAAAAGTTTGCCTGCAAAATCACCCCACACACATAATTAAGGCTTTCTGCTGCACTGCAGGTATTACAACTACCACTCTGTATGTGTATATACAACATGTATTTATGTATTTGTGAGTTACATATTCATTTTGTCCTATACAAGTCAGCTTTCTCTTTTTTTTTTAGCTTTACAGACATCCATTTTTATGCTTAGCAAGAATCCTTGTGATGGTCTAATATGATCATCTTTTTAATATAAGCTACTGGATTCACCAGTTTGTTCACACCCTGATGTCAGTATATTCCTTTAAACTCCAGGAAAAATGCAGAGAGTCACCTGAGCAGCTTTTATTGGGAAAATCCATTTCTCCTCTCATCTGGGCAGGGAGAGAAACTTAGAGTGGACATCAGAGACACTCAGTGCCTGCTCACCTGAGGTGAGCCTGGTCCTCTCCAGAGCTTCCCCAATGCTTTTCTGGGAAGAACCCTGAGCCATTGTGTTGGCCCAGAGGCAACAGGTTCAGGAAGAAAAAATAAGTAAATTGAATGGCATAAGAGTTTTTTAAATACCCAAATTAACAGGTGAGTTACACAACTTCTTTGGCCCTAAAGGGTGTCCAAGTGGCAAATCAACCTCAGCATTTGCTTCTGCAGCAGGATGCATGCAGCCACAGGAGGAGTGAGAGGCTTTTAGGGTCAGGCAGAAAGAATGTCAGGATTTTAGCAAGTCTTCAATAAAACAAAAGTGGAGGAATGAGGGGAAAGGGATCACTTTTCTCTTGGTACAAAATAGCTACTATACGGTGTCACATTTCAAAGTCTACCCTAAATGAGCATCCCAGGCCATCAGCCAAATAAATATGTGATTTGTGTATTCCAGAAATACATACATTCTCACCAAAATTATTCTTTCCATTCATACCATTTCCATTTCCAGTTTCTACACCAGGGAGGGGCTGTGAAATTATGGGAATGTTTCCCCACTTGTGACATCATATCACAAAGCACCTTATCTCTGCAAAATGCCTGGAGGTCTGCAGAGGAAAAAAGAAAGCACAGGCACCACCCTCACCTCCTCCTCCCAGTGCCTGGGCAGGCTTCTAGTTCTCAGCCTGGCTTTTGCTGTTATGCCCAGTTTGAGCCCAAGGAAATTCCAGTGCACTCCTCTTCCTGAGGTTCCCATTTATTTAAACAGGTGGGGACCAGGATCTCTGCACTTCCCAAAGATTTGCTGCAGCTGAACCAGCAGCTACAGGTATCAATAAAGAATGTGCAATGGGACAAGAGAAACACAGCAGCCCTTTCTAGAGCCTAAGTGCTGGCAAAGTGGAAAACATCCCCCAGATACTCTATAACTCTCTCAACTCAGAAAAACCATTTGCTGGCATTGTTGCATAAACTCAACAACAATCTTTTCTTTAAGGCTGTCCCACCATTCTATTATCTGTCATTAATTTTCCATATGTTCCCCTCACCACTGCTCTTAGGCTGGGTTCAGTTTACAGGGATGGATCAGATTTCTTTACAAGCCAGGACATTTGCTGGCTTGCTTACTAGCTTGAGGCCAGTTATGTTTGAGTGAGGCCCAAGCAAAACAAGTGAAATTTGGTGACGTTCCAGTGAGTAGGCACCAAATCTACATGATCCAAGGCTGTTGTTTTTCAAAAGTTTTAAATTTTTTAAGTAGAAGCTTTTCTATTATTTCAGATTTTTTTAAAATTTTGGAGTTTTAGGGGTTTTTTTAAGAGCTTCTGGCTGATACTTGCTCAAACGTTGCAGCATCCCTCTTCTTATAATAAAGCAGAACTTTATGTTCTGTTTTCTTTGCACTAACCATAAGGCAAAAGTTTCTCAGTTATCTATACTTTCAATCACAGATGGGCAAATGCATCAGTATATTTGGAAAAGAGTGGCTTATGAGAAGAAGATGAATAACCCATTTTGTTTCTAGTCTTTCTACAGGATAATGAAGTCTAGTGTTTGCAACTCTTTCTTTCAAAAGCAGTCAGAGTTCATGTGAAACCCTGTAATTCAAATCTGATTTCTAGAAACATTCCTTACACTGTCACAATGTAAGTCAATAAAAAATAATTAAAAGTGAAGTGTCCTTCCATCCAAGCCTTAAAAATAAATTAAAGTGTAGCCATATAATCACTGGTCCTCTAAGTATATCCTGGATTATTTCATTCCTTTTTTCTCCCTTCTTCCAGATTTATTATTCTCAGCACATCTGAAATGTATTTTAAATGCTTTGGGACAAGGACTATTGTAAACTGCCAAGAATACTTGGGGGCCCTATGGAAATGCTAAAGTAGAATTCCAAAAGTAATTTGACACTGAAGGACCTCCAGACCTTCAAAAATCCCCCATTTTATATTCTCCACTGCATAGGCACAGAAACTTACGGTAGCAGAACCAGAGCACAGTCCAAATGTGAGACAAAATGAAAATGCCAGTGTTACATACTGTGTTTCAGGTTGAGTCAAACACAGAGCATTGTGCTAGTAAGCAGTAGTTTGAAAAATCCTGAATGCAAAGGAGTTCTTTCAAAAGTGTATGTCTTGTCTGTCCTTAGCTAATACAAAGGCATTCCCCATGCTTTTGCTCCATAAATTCCAACACGTTCTTATAGGTGTTGTAACAGATGTCATATGAATGCTGCACATAAATACCACAATATCCATATTGTTATTTGTAGCAGGATTTATCAAGGTAAGCAAGCACAGGCCCTGTAAAGCTAAGCATTTACATAAATACTGATAAATATTTTGTTCTGGACAATATATAGGCTCTACATCATCAAAAAACAACTACAGCTTCTGACTTCCAGGAGTGTGCTTGCATGCTGGGATCCAGAGGTCTGGATCCCAAACAGAAGACTGAGCAGGAGCTGCTCAAGTGAGCCATTAGGAAATGCAGAAATTATTAGAATTAGCTTAAGCCTCTCTGGAATTTGGTCACCTGTCTCAATGCAGGGATTACCATCCTCCTCCACTGCTATCCAGACCTCCTCCACCAAAGCAGTAAAGAAGTGGGTGCTGTTGGTGCCAGACTTGCTTTAAGCAATCGAGTTACAACCAGAGCACTCCCTCAGACTGCAGGAGAGCTGGGCTCACTTCCCTCCAGGCATCTGAATCTTTATTATCCCCACCTGTGCTGGAAACTGTCATGTTATAGGTTATCCTGCTCTAGAAAGTTCCTCCTTTTCCTTCTCTTTTGGCATGTTTAGGACACGAACCTAACCTAAACTGAACATCATATCAAACCTTCTTTGGTTTTCTCCTTCATATTTAATATTCTGAGAGGGATGCTTTATTAACTATCTGAGGTTATTTACAAAATAATAGCAAATACTTCTTTAAATACGAATATCCTAAATTGCATGTGTTTCCTCACAAAGCAAATTAGGGTTTGATTAAGGAAATGTTAAATAAATAATCCAACATAGAGATGAGAGAGTAACTACCAGCCCTCTCAGGGACTGCAAGTGTTCTGCACAGCCCAGTAGCTCATCCCACCACACCATGGAGACATCCCTTTTTCTTAGGTTTGCTTTGTGCCTTTTACATGTAAAAATGTATACACACATGCTACATGGGAAAGAAGGGAAGGAGACTGGAATAAAACAGCCCCAGTGATGAAATGGAACAGATCATACAGGAAAAGGCAGGTCTGCAAGCCATTGGCAAAAGGGCAGTTTTTTGGTTTTTATGCCACGTGATAGGTTGGACAGAGAGAATAAAGCAGGGAGAGAGAGTCCACATACTGATCTCACTGAAATCCCTGTGGAGATCTAAACTACTGTGGAACCAACAAAAAAACACCATCAACCACTTAATGTAGAGCTGAACGAGAGAAGAGAAAATTAGAGGGGATAGCTGGGAAAGAACAGTCACAGAAGCCAAGAAAGGGCAAGAATTCAAGGAGCTGGTGGGGTGAACAGAGAGAGCAAGTGATAGGTAAAGAAAGATGAGGTTGCAGAATAGACCTGTGACTGAATCAGGAAAATCCCAGTGGGGGATTAACTACACACTAGGGGTTTCTGTGCTTAGATACAAAAAGCTTTACAAGCCAGATTTTTGGCAAAACTTCACGAGTCCCACACTGGAATAATTAAAATAAAAGCTGTTCACTGAAGTTATTTTTGGTGGGCATGTTTGGATCAGAGAGTGGAGTTGTTGAGCACAGTATAATACATGCCAAAAGCCCTATTATGTGCCTGCCACTGAACCCTGCCATACTTGGAAATGTGTTCAAAAACTGTGGTAGAGAGTCCTGACTGGCTTCACACTTGAAGGACAAACCAGTGCTACACATTTAGTTGGAGGTCACGGCACGGGTCCCGGACATTTCTGCTGGAGGTGGGGGCCCTCTCAGGGTTCAGTCTGAGCAGGGAGACATTTGCTCTGCAGCAGACCTTGGAGAGGGCAAAGGACTGATCTAAATTGGCCATTCTTACTCAAAATTCATATATATATATATATATATTCTGGAATGACAGGGGCAAAGAAGTCGACAAAAGGTTACATAGGTTATATATACCATGTGTTGTTATACCATGTGGTGACCCTCTTGGGTGAGGAAATGGGGTGCTCACGCCAAACATGCCTTCACAGCTGAAACAGGCTGCTCAACCAGATGGTAAAACATTAAGATCCATTAGAAAAATATCACTCCACTCCGGTATAACATTTTTGTTTTCTTGCAGTGGAGTTTCTCAAAGGGACCTGCAGAGAAGCTGGGTGCTCTTCTGAGTGTTCCTTCACCATAGGTTTTTTCCCTGAAAAACCACAAAGTTCTAAAGTTCCTGTAACTGGAGACCAACAGAATACAAAACAATTCCTGAGAAAACAGCTGTGAACCAGAAATTTCAGAGGAGTTCACAGAAGGCACCTTTGGATTAAGGATGTGCCTGGCCCAGAATCTAACCACTCATGTATGGAAAAGCTGTAGACTTTTAAGCAAATTCAAACCTCTTTAAACCCAAACACTAGGTATAGGGCTTGAAGTGGTTGAAGCAACCATGAAACATTGCAATAAACAACTGCCACTACCAATCTACCAGGGAGCACAGCCTCCTGAGAACACAAAAACAGAGCACATGCCCAATTTCCTAGTGGAACCATGCCCACAGTACAGTGCTGCTTCTCCCCTGCACTTGGCTCATGCTAGCAACTTTTTCCTCAAGAATGTCTCCTTCCTTCAGCACCCAGCTCCTGATGATTCACAAGAGCAAACTGCCTTCCTTTTCTGTGATGGTTTTTTTTCTTTTTCTCAACACTGGACAATGCAGGTTGATGCTACTTTGCTACTTATGCAAATACAGCCTCCAGACAATAACTTTCCAAATCATGCTTTTACTGAAAGAGAAAAAGAAATAATATGAGGAGGTTCATAAAAAAGAAAGAGATACATATATTTATCTGTTCAGTAGGGAGGGTGGCTGTAGTAGCAGTTGTAATTTGCCAAATTACAATTTAAGCAGCTTAGGGTCTCCTAGCATTTAACTCAGCCATGAATGTGTTAACTAGCATGTGTGAGGGCTGAGTTCTTGTGAATTGTTGTATTTCTGTCATCTGAAAGCTAAACGCTGCATTAGTGAAATCCAAATGGTGGCTTCATTCTCAAAATGACAGCAGAAAGAAAAATATTTGCACTTTTCCCCCTCTAAGGAGAGGATTGGAAGGGAGAAGTTCTCTCAAGACACTCCTTTTTTCTCTTGACAGCAAGAGCTGCTGAGACTGCCTCCAGTCACATGTTACTAATACACCAGCTTCTCCTGTCTGGAGCCCACGCTGCAAATATTGTTTTTCCCAGAAATCACAATGTTCACTGGCTTTATTTTGTGAACACCAGACTCCCTCTGCTCCATACCCCAGCGAAATCTCGGGTTACTGCTGTTCAAAGCTCAGAAGCTCAGAAGCTATACAGGAAAGTTGTCAAAGCTGGGATTTGTCTAGAGGTTGCAAACCAGAGCCAAAGTCTTCCTCCAGCTGCACCATATAGCTCTGGTACACCCTCCGTTGTCATGGATGTTATTTTGTAGATCAGAAAAAACAATCATCTCAATAACCTCTACTGATCCTTTTTTCTGTCCAACAACTGAATCTGAGACTTCTGGGGCCAATTATGTCTTCCTAAAAATGCAATCTGAATTCAGACAAACTGTTTTCTCTGACATTTTTTCTCTATTTTTAAAAAGTAGAAAAACATCTATGCAAATAAATCCATTGCTCTCTTTCAAACCTTACCTTGAAATACTCATTTTCTGCAATACCCACTTAAAATCTTAACTGCTGGCCCAGGCTGTGCTGACCCATAGTGCTCTGTTAATACTCCTGCCACTGTGTTCATCCTCTGACTCCTTTTGCATGTTCAGACTATGAGCTCTTTAGCACAGAGATTGCTTTTACCTTTGTTCTCAGTTTGGACAGGAACTAGCACATCAACCTAAGCACTAAGCTGACGTAAGGGATCAACAGGGAACAGGGTTTTGCTTTGTCAATGAATGGCTTGTCTCTTCATGGCATGTTGAAGTTCATTGTGCACAGATAGGAAGAATATTATTTGTACAATAGGCATTAAACATCAATCTGAATTTTAATCTCCAATGTTCAAAATTAGAAATTACTGTGAATCCTTTGACCTCTTGCTAAAATTTGGGACACCTTAAGAACAATCTTCTTTAGATGCTTTTGACATACGGTAAGTCATAAATACCACTTCCAAATAAATCTTTTCCATTTCTCTCTTTTAAGCTTCTCCTCTCTGGAAAGAAGTGTTGATTTTGAAAGATCCAGAGGCCCCAGACTCTGGACCAGACTCTGCTCTTGACATGTCTGTAAACACACAGCAAGTCCCCTGACCAAAGCTGAGCTCCAGTGGCAGAGAACAGCATTTAACACTTCTGTTGGCCCCAGGCTTTGCTGTATCCTCACCTCTCCCCACAACCTCTTTAAAACACAGCCCCAGAACACCCAGCAGTGGCTGCTGTGCCGAGCACTGTGAACAGCAGGTGCTTCCATCAGCTCAGGAGCTGTCTGGAGCCGAGTGGAGCACCCATGCTGGGAGGGCTCCCTCGCACTGCCCAGGGGCAGGAACGGCACAGCAGCTCCAACACTGGGCCTGGCTGATTTGGCAAAGGTGCCAGAGATACACTCCCTGCTGCCCTACTGATTTCCATGGTGCAGGAATATGAGTGACTGTGGTAAAACTTTCCACTGAATGGGATATTCCCTAGCTAGGTTTTCACTTCTTGCTAGCAGGGTGCAGTTTACACAGACTGGCTGATGGGCTTCCACATTGAAACCAGGCAGCCAGTTTGCACAAGTCTCTCCTTCTAAAATATGTGTAATTTATTTGAGCTGATAGAGGGGATAAGAATCAACTGTCTGTTTCCCAGTTAATAAAAAACATACAATGAGAGCAGAACTCTGCCAGCATATCTTGTTTACCCAAAAATGTTTGGCATTAAATGTGAAATCGGAAATGAACTCATTATCTGATTATTTTCATTTTGAAGAATTAACTGCTTTGGGGGAAAGGCTTGTCTTAAACAGTCCCCTCATATGGATGACTAATTGCAAATACATATCTCTGAAGAACACAGCTAATGCTCGTGACTCCCAGGGCAGGACGTAGCACTATCAATTTGGCCAAGAACACCAGGAGTAACCTCTCACGTGGCTTATTTCAAAACAGAAGGAAACACATTCAAACTAGCAGCATCATGCCCAAGCAGGTGAGAAGAGTTTCAAAAGAGGCCATGCTCTGGAATTCTTATCCAGGAAATACAGATAAGGAGTGCTTAACAGTTGTAGTGGATTTGCCCTTTCCCTGCCAAAAAATAAAATTATGTAGCAGTATGGATAGCTATAACTTTTGAGAGGTAAAATTATGTTGAAAACAAGTTCTCTCAGTAATACAAATGAACATACTTCAATAAAAGCTGAGAAAATGGAATCAAATACTCATTCAGGGCTAATAACATTTTGAGAAAACTTCCCATTCTAGGACAAAACCCAGGTCACTACAGATTAAGAGAGAACTGAGTCCAAGGCTGTGCATTGGGCTACATCCTCTTGTTTGTCTCCTGCTGTTTCTTTGATTCATTCTCATTTGTTTGATCTCAGCATTCAGTGTTTTCTGGTTAGCCCTCTCTGTAGCTGGTTCAACAGCTGCTGCTCCTTCTAGGGTTGCTGAGTGCCTCCTCTGTACACAAAATCTGTACTTTCTTTTCTTACTGAGGGCTGAAGTGAATTTTAGAAAGGGTACTGTGGAGCCCTCCACTGTGTGTCAGCACAGTGCAAGTTAAACAAGCATGTGTTCTCCATTGAACATTTGGCTCTTTTCATATTCCAGCTGAAATATTCCCATCCTCACATGCCCCTGTGAACCTATCTGCAATAACACCATGTGAACATCTTAAACTTCCCATTCTTCTCAGCTACATCTGATTTTTTTTTTTTTGCTAGCCCAACAATCCAGAGGCAAAACCAGAGGAAAGCAGTAAAAGTCCCAAGATGATTCTGAGCTGCCCAGCAAGCCAACACATTGCTTCATGCAGCAGTGTGCAGAAAGCAGGTATCCAACAATTAGTCAGTGGAATCACTACACACTTGGTCCCTCTCACTCAGGTCAGACCTCTTTACAGAGCAGATCCAGTTAGGAATGAGAAGTTACCCTGTCTGGGCAACCAAAATGCTACAAGTCACATTTGTGATTCTTTCTTGGACTATATTCTTCATTAGTTGCAGAGGAAAGGGAGAAACCAGCTCTCCAGAGCACATCTTTAGACCTCTCACGGAATTTTAAAGGACAGATCCCATCAACTGCAATACTCACTCTCTGTGACCACAGGACACGGGAAAATGCACCAATATAGGTAGAATTCTAGAGGAGAAATAATGTATCATTGCAGATGTAGACTATAAAGCAAACAACCTTATGGAAAAGAAATTAACCCTGGAAACATTACATTCCCACAAGCAAAGGCACACATTCACAGCCTAATGCTGATATGACAATTTCCATGTACTCTTGTTTCTTTTTCATGTAGCAGTGCACACACCAGTGCCTGCCTCCATCTCTCCAGCTGGTCTAAGGCAGCAAAGGGTCACCAGTACTGTTATCTCTCACTTCCTGGAGGCTCCCTGCTCTGGCAAAATGCCACACTTCCTGAGCAGCTCTGTCTTGCCCTAGAAGCTGAAGAAATATTCCCTGGCTGAACTGTTAAACTTTCATTTCCTATCTGATGTTGTATCAGCATGAGCAGCACTTTAAAATCTATTTTGGTGTTTGCTCTTTTTTTCTTTAAATCTCTGAAAGATCCTACTTTGGACTGAAAGCTAGAAATGACCATGAACTTGATGAGTTCTTTGGTATAGCAAATGTAAGCTTTTTAAAACAAAGAATTTGAGATTTTCTTTCCATTAAATTATAGAAGGTAATTAACAGGGAAGTGTAAACAGTTAGCAAATGTGGACACAACAGAAAAGGCTGTTTGACTCTTTTTTATTCCAAATGAAATGGAAAAGAGGAGGAGTAATAACTATCTTAAAGGAATTTGTCACATGTGTTGTTTGCACTTATCTTTCACATCTTGTTCTTTCACAGCCTATTAGACACTGGAAGAGAAGCTGCCTTCTTCAACTTCCTGCAGTAATTCAGACCAAACCATGTCACCCATAGCTGTATTTTTATCTCCTTGAATACCAAGGTTTTCACTGGTTTGGGTGTTTGGGAGGTTTTTTAATTGTTATTAGTATGACTTCTAAAACAATTTCTAAAAAGTTGGAAGTCACATCTGCTCCCCACATTACCAAACACATACAATGGTACTGGTTTCCTTCACTATTGATGCTGTTACTGACACCTTTCACCACCTCTAATAGTCTAAGGATTTATCTCATTAAAGAAATGCAATCAGAATATTATGATAATCACCTCGTCTCCATCACTGCTGCTGGTTAAAAAAAGCAGCCTGTTGATAAATATCCATGCAAAGAGAAGAGCAAATATACTCTAAAATTTTCCTGGATGCAGTGTCACCTGGAGTGTTTCCCTGGAGTTTTTGAATTTTAAATTATTTCTCTCAAATTCATTTGCTTTAATCCGATTTTGTATTGAGACTGCTACATTGAGGTGGTTGTGTCACCTGCTGCCTTCACCCATGGAGAACCTGCAGCTGAAGCCCCAGTGTGGCTTTGGTCAGAGCTGATTAGAGGCCCTTGGTAGCTTCAATCCTCAGCAAACCACTTGATTTATTTCTAGCACACCGTAGTGTGTCACGTAGGCACATGCAGTGTGAGACCATTTCCTTCCCCTGCCTAAGCCTGGAGCTGAATGGGTGGGGATGTAAATAGCAGGTGGGAGGAGGCTGTGGTCTCCCTGAGGAGTAACTGCTTGATTGGTCCTGCAGCAGCTGCCATGAGACACTCAGATACACAGCCACGGGGAACTAGGGACTCACTCACTGATGTTTTTAGCTGTGATGAAAAAACTTGGTTTGGAATGTTGAATGACTCAACCACAAACTGGTCTGTCTACAGTAGGTGTACATTTTAATCTGTAAGTTTTGTACTTCTCTGCAGGGGCTTTGGCTTGTCCTAAGTGGTAATGCAAACAATATATTCTGTTTCATACAAGCTGGAGTCATTGAGAAAAGTTACCTTCCTGTGCTACTTCATTGTTAAAAGTTCTGAATCACAATGTGAATGCAGTTTCCCTCTTACCAAAAAGCTGGGTCATCAGAAATACAGACACCTGTGTAACAAAACGAAACATTGAAGCAGCAGGAATCCAACTTCTAGAAGGAAAGAGCTTTGACTTTGGTGCTCAGGGCTGCATCCCAACCTCATTTTCACAGTGTTCTCCCTTCTTTTACACATCACAAGAGGCATGGTGCACAATGCACCTCCAGGTGAGTGCCTGGTCAGTAACAACTGGAACTGTTGGCATCACAGCCTCAATTACAGAGCAGATCTAGCAGGTCAGTAAGTTGCACATCTACTACTGTTCCTATCTGTCTTCAAGGAGTCATGAAGAGGAGGGATAGGAGTTATCAGTTTTCTCTGTTAAAGGCTGATCTATGTGTTGCCCCATTGTATTGTTTTTCATGAAGCTTTATTCTCAAATATTTGATTTTGCATTCCTGATAAAAATATGGTCAAGGGAATGGTCTGTTAACACCTAGCATAGTCAGTGGTCAGATTCTAAATATCCTAGAGGGATCTCGTTTGTCAAATGTTTGGGCTAGGGAGAATCGTATGAATCAGCTTTTCCATCAATGTAATTTGCCACATCTTCTGGAACCACTTGGTGAGCGTGAGTACATGGGCTGATTTCCACACTGCTGCTATTGTTTTTCAGATTTTCTCTGATTCTTTACTCATAACTGAATGCCACATGCCTAGAGAACAGGGAGAAGACACTGAACCAAAGATCAGGCACTCAAGCCATCTCTCACAAGATTTTTCAGGTTTTTTTCTGCTGATTTTTTCCCTGTCAAGTGTGCCATCAATTTTTTTTTTTGCACATAGGGTATTCTCTGGTCTTAGTTAACCAGATCCTTAGGGAGCCAGTTTTATTCAAAATAAAAAGCAGACACTGCTATGACAGCCAAATATATTGTCTCAGAGAAGTAGCAAATAAATAGATCCCATTTGGCTTCAGGTTAATTTGGAAGATGAGGATATGTAGCAGAAAACACATCAAGTCCTATTGCAAACTCTTGGGAAAGTTATGTTATATGAACCCAACTCCATCTGCAGCTCTGGAACTTGAGAGTAGCAGCAGAAATGGCCAAGTAGCTTCCAGCTGAGTAAGCACACATTTTATATAGCAGCTTGTTTTAATAAAGCATTGTTCTCTCTTATATTGAGGGTCCTAGGGCTGCTTGCAGCACAAAATCAAAAAGGCCTGTGGAAAGTTTAGGACTCAAGAAGAATAATCATATTTATTGCTGTTAGAATTTACCAACAATGTTTGCAAAGGCATTTAAAATGGAAATCTGCCTGTCTCATGCTGAAGCATCACAAATGAAGCAAAATACCAAACAACTTTTCAGTCTGACTAGGACATCTGCTCATTCTACCTCCTAGCCCATCTCTGAGGATAGCAATAAATAGGGAATGCATTGAATTTTAGTTTGCTAGTTGATTCAGTTTGCTGCTGAGGTGCAAGGTTAAGGACATATGAAAAAGATGTGATTTAAGTATTATTAAGAGAAAAGACCATGCACATGATTTCTTTTGTATTTCCAAAAGAAGCATAAATGAAAAGCTTAAAAAAGAACTTCAAAAATCTTCTGGAAATACCCAGAAATGCAAAGAAGATTGAAACCATATGAAATGTGGGCGTTGCCATAAGTGAAGGACACTTCTGAACATATGTAATGGCTGTTCTCATTAGCCTTGATGAGATGAAGTGCATCAGAGAAGTTCACAAACACAAGTCCTATCACAGTGGCATTGGTGTTGCACAGATGACATCTGTCATAAGCAGTTCAGTCTTGTGAAAGGCTTGTTTTATGAACCTTTAGTACCAGACCAAATGACAACAAGTTCCAGCCCAGGTGGTTGTGGTGACTCAGACACGTTTACAACATTGGCCTATCTGTACATCACATGTTCATCTTTCCACTCTCCATGTCCTTGTGCTACAGGACATAAGAGGTTGATACCCTCAGCTCCTTCCAGTCCCATCCAGTCTGAATTTAGAGCTGCAGTAGAACAATCTGGTTGGTTTCCTGTTTCCAAGAGACACCATCTTCTCTTTCTATTTGTACTTTTTTAAACAGCTAAAGCTTTTCCCCATGCTCTGCACGGGTTTTTGTACTTTGGTAATTCTCAACACTTTTAAGCCTATCTGCCACTTTTTTTTCCCCAAGTGAACTCCTGAAATGACAGCAGGAGTATTCTGCAGAGAAGCCACAGGGAGCTGCACGGTGCAGGTTACTGGAGTCCTCCCACCCCAGCCAGCTCAGGCGTGGAAATGAACAACCAGCATCCCTTCTGCACCTACAGGCACTGCTAGAATTGCACCAGTAGGACCTTGTAGCCACCCTAGCCCAATCTGGGGCCTCCCGTCAGATTTTATGAACAGAAGAGGGTTGGGTCTGGCTGATAATTTGGGAAAAAGATGAGAGGGGAAACCCTCAGCACAGCAGGAACTGATGTTAGTGAAACAATAGCTGGAACTCTGACTCATTGCTGAAGAAATGTCCAAACATGAGCATCAGAGGACATGCTGTACTGCAGAAAGAGCCAGCTTCTGTATAAGCTGCACACCAGGAGACCTAAAAAAGTCTCAATTTTGAAAAAGTTCAAAATCCTTCTACACATTTTTCAAGAGTGAGATCGATATTCCCCAGGTGGTTTTAGATTTGGTAAATACATTTTGCCAGACTGCAGCAATTTTAACTGGATTTTAGCCTGTTCTTTGCTTTTCTGATTTCTACAGTGGTAGAACACTGCACCATGGGCAGTATTAACTAACAAGTCTCTGTATTCACCTACCATAGAGCAAATGAGTGCTTTAAAAGTATTTCCTGACTTAAGCCAAACGATCATGCAGAAAGTTTGAAAAGCCTGCTGAGATGAGCTCAAGAGCTCTTGGATTTGTTGAAATGCCATAAAGGAATGCTCTGTTTGGGGCAGCAGACAGTCTGATTATGTGCGTAGTATGATCACAAAGGCAGGGGGAGACAGAAAAAACTGAGCTCACCTGCTTGCCTAAGGCCAATCCTTTTGTTTCTTAATCCAGCTCTTGCTCTCACTACCTGAATGAAATCATATTTGGAGAAAGCTTGTCCTTTAGGTCAGAGGTGCAATCACAAGACTGCCTTTTCTCTCTTGCCATGGGTTTTGCGTTTCAGGAGTTGATGAAATAATTCCTGCATAAGGTAAACAGAACTCACTTCAGCTGAATAGAATAGATTTACCCAAGATTTCAAGTGAACACTAAGAAATGCAAAGCAGTTTAGGCAACAAGCTCAGTTTCAGAGGAAGATATTATTCACTGCAGATTCTTAAGAATGAAAACACCAGCTGAGTCAAACTATTTCAAAGCCAGAATATTTTATATACGATCAGCTTAATAAATGGAAAAATGTGTAAATCTGCTCCTTCTAGAGCATTATAAAATGGCATTACATAGGAGATTGATTTCCAGAGCTCCCAGGAGTATGCTCTCTTTTCCTGATGCACATGTCTAAGCATCATTAACACAGTTACCAGGGGGACAATATACATGTCAGTATAAAGTACATGATCAGAACCTTCTGAATTACAACTCCCTAATTAGTGTCCTTGTGTCAATTATCCCATTCAGGATGTCAAATATTTCATGAGGATTAAATTTCAAAATACACAGTCTCACTGATAAATAAAATCCCAAAAGGCTGCTCAAACATATATCAATGTTATTATATCACATACAGTAGGTGAAAGATTAAACAGTCTGCCACACAGATCTACAATTTTAAAGCTACCATTCCTTTAATACCATTTAATTTGGCTCTACAGTTGCATCCATATACTTTTACTCATGGAGATACACACAGTGCCAAATAGGAGAAAAAAAAAGGATTCAGGTTTTCAGTCAACATTTTCTTTTCCAAAATAGTGCCAGCATTGTAATTCAATACACAAATTGAACCTCTCTGACCCCTCAATCCAAAAATAAAGGGCAGGGGAGAGAAGGAGAGGAAGAAGAAAGGGGCTCTATAATGCCAACATCTGAAAAATCTTTGCTTCATTGCATTCTCTTCACTACCAGGAATGTGTGCAGCTGGGATGTGAGCATATCCAGTTTGAAGCATTTAGGCTTTCAGATTAAATCAAACTTCCTCTAAGAAATCTGGTAACACATTAATATTCAAGTTTTAAAGCAAACTTGGCCTCTATCTATTAGAGGAAGTAGATCTCCAGGTGAGTAAAATAACACTGGGCTGATTCTGCAGGGCAGAGGAACATGCCTAAATTAAAATCTCTCTGTAGTCCACAAAATGTAGTGTTTCCAGAATGAAGATGAACTGGTGAATTAAGACCTAAAATATTTTACACCAAGGACAGTCCTAATGCTTCAAAAATTTGGGCTTTTTTTAAAGTTTAACGTTTGGTTTAACTTGTTAACCTTTCCCTGTCACGTTTCCATAGATGTCTCGATCAAAAAGTGGTTACATAAAAATGCTCTAATGAGCAAATGTACTGACTGAAACCAGAACAAAGAATCCTAATTGACTATTCAAGCAAATGCACAGAAAGCAACTTTTGAGTTTATAATTGTAAATATTGTGTCAGAAACTCAGCCCTCAAAATGACACTCATCTATTTGAGATAGAAGCAAGTACCCGCAAGTCTAATCTGCTCATTGTCATTAGAGCAGACAATAGGCTGCTTGGCTGCTTTTGGACAAGAAGCAACCCAAATACTAATTCCAGAAATAATTAAGGAAATCATTTAAAATATCAAAGGAAAGAGAATCATGTTTGGCTACAAAGAGGCAAAATATAGCAAATAAGTTGTCTATTACGAAGAAATATCCAGTCCCAGTCAAGGGTTTCTTGTTTGTGCTGTAATAGCATATTGAGATATGCTAAAATAAGAGATTAGAAAGAGCCAAATGTTGTGAAAATACAATCTTATACACTGTAGCACCTTTTAAGGTCTCAGGCCAGACTTAGAAGAGGAGAAAATTTAAAAAATCTAAATGAAACCAAAATGCCTCAAAATGCCTAGAAGAGCTTTACACATCCGTAAGCTACATTTTACCAAGCAATTTCAAGGATATTTCAAAATCCTCAAGTTAAGCTCCTGCTCTCAATGCTCTCTGTAAGCAGGAAGTTCCTTTATCCCACCTCTGTGGGAGCTGTGAACTACTGAAGACAAGGATTCTTATTAGACACATGCAGAGCAAAAAGTGCAGTGTGGCAGTGTGTGCTCTCATCTCAAATGGACACAATTCCAATGCAAATAATACCAACAACCACTGACAACAGAGTACTTTCCCATTAAAAGGGATCCTTTTTTTCAAATTACATTTTTCTTACATGTGCTATTTCATACCAACTCTATTAATAAAGGCAGACATCATTTTCATCCTGCATTATCCTTTGCAGCAGTGCCTAAACTCACCAGTTCACCAGTGCATACTACGCATTAATAAGCCGGGGTCAATCTAATTTCCTCCTCCTAGTGCTCTCTCCCCCACAACTTCTTCACGTGTTTCAGCTTTACTTTGAAGTGACTTCCTTGCCTGGCATGCTGAAATCCAGAAACAGAGTGCCTATCATTATGACTGCAGTTCATGCCCTGACTAGTCACAGCAGAAGGAGAATTAGAGTATAATCTCCTAAACAATGTAGAATCTGTAAATCAAAACCAACCAGCTCTTTTTGGCATGTAGATCAATGAACCCGTGTGGGGGTATGAAAATCCAAGCAGCTCTTCTAAGGTAAAGTCAACCTCAGTGTATGAATTTTTTCAGCTTGGATTTTTTATTCTCCTCTGCCCTTTATGCCCTCAAAAGAAGTGTTCAGAAAACAGTTTTTACTGCATCCTGAAAAACAGCAGCTTCTGCTGGATCAGAGGATAAAACAGGCACACACAAGTTTATAATACAGGCAGTACAGAGATTCAAAACAACCTACCTTCAGTGCTACCCCACCTCGTCTTGATGGTAAGGATGTTTGCGTTTCTTTGCTCTAAATATAAAAACAAACAACAGTGGCTGTTCTAATCAAAGGAGTATTAACATGTTGCCAAGAAAATGTACAATGCATTAAAACATTTATACAAACTCTAGAGTTATTTCACTGGAGAAACACAAACTACCATAGCCATGTACAAAAAATATTTGGAGAGACTCAGAGGAATGGACTTGAGCCTGATAAAGTAACATACAGGTTTTTGGCATGGAATAATAATTTCCACAACACAGTGCACGATGGGTTTCTACTTGCAGAAGTGAAGTCCTATCATGCTGACTGATATGTCATCATGCACCTAACTTAACTGGGATAGCCCAAGTCCCACTGATACTTTACAATGTAAATTACTCAAAACCTCACAGGTGTACAGGAGCTCACTTCCAGTAGCACAAGGGAGCCTAAATATAATCCTCTGAATTAGTGTCCATAAAGAGCAAATTTTTCCTTGTCCATCCTAATGAAAGATGTCAAATCAAAGGCTTATAGGAAAGAGTTTTAGAGTGAAAAACAATTCTCTCTAGTCCCCTTTGGTTTCTCAGCTTTGATGTCTGCCAGGTTCCTCATAGTTTCTGGTTTTTTTCCCCTAATGGCTGCAATGCTCTGGGAGGGGAGAAGGTGACAGAGGCCGGTCTGCTGACCACATACACCCAATATGTGCTTCCTAAGTCTTCCTCTTAGTGACATTTCCAAAATGGAAAATTAACAACTACCATAAACAAAAAAATCTGTAATCCTAACTCCTCTTTCCACTCAATTTTTCATGCCAGAGTGGACCAGTGTGGAAAGAGAGGGCCTCCAGAGTATCAGCTTTAGTAGATGGGGACACACAGGATAGCGTGAAACAGTTGGAAGGCCAGGTTTAAACATGTAACCTGAAACACTGGAAACTAGAACTCACAGCGGGTCTTAGCAACAAAATCAACAATATAGGCAGCGCATGACATGTGATCACCAAAGCAGAAGCAAGGTTGCTTAAATATAGCCTCTGTAGGTATTAGAATATTTCTGAGAAGTACACATCAAGTGTGAGACAGATGCTACTAATAAGTAGAGCTTTAGACATTTATTTTTGTATTTAAATATCCAGCTATATTTATCTGAAAGACTTAACCATACCATTCTTGACAGAAAGGTATGCAAGTTACTTACTGCTGTCTAGACAAAAAGATTTAAAACTGGAAAAGATAAAACCTTTGTAAAGGAACATGGAAAAGTGCTTTAAGAATCCATGAGAAGGGCAGTATCACTGCACTTGAGTCCCCAGAGCTCTGGTCTTAAGAGCTTTCTCTGTTCGGGAATTTAGTATATTCACTATTTCATAAACAGTTTCCTAATGCTTGTTCTTGAACCTAAATTGTTTGGGTTTAGGGGCAGAGGTTAGTAAGTTATGAAAACTCTAGAAAGCTGGGAAAATCAATCAGTCTTACAGGCAGGAGTGTTGTCTGATGATCATCTGACACTTTTGAAGTTGTGGCCATGGTGTGGTGAACCACTTCAAACTAGGATATAAAGATATGAATCATCTACAGTGAGTAAGCTGTCCCACTTCCAAATTTCCTGAAAAAAAAGAAATCCAGACTACCTGGACACTCACCATAAGTGTTTGGACAGCTTTAAATGATCCTGTGATCTCAGTGAAGAAAATGTTCTTGAAATGAGTTACATGTTTCACCTCTATTTATAGCATAACCATAAACCAGACCTGCTAAACAGAGGTTTCCCAATCTCTGCTACAGATATTGGTACCATGCAGTACGTGAAGCTGGAAGGAAGTAGCACACAAAAGAGTTACCACAGACTTCAAGGAGCAGAAAGGTATGAAGAATTTCACAAGCTTCCCTAAATATTCAGAAACCAATATTTTTTTTGGATAGTGCAAATATTTCTCCACCACTACACCCTTTAAGCATTTAATCATCAGCCTAAACAAACAAGAGACTGAGAGCAGTGTTCAAGTAACACTTGAGAACATCAAGTCCCTACCAAGAGAGAGAGCTCTGGACAGACACAGGAATGAAATTGATACAGTTCATTCCTTGATCATCCCCCATGTGCACTGCACAAAAGGAATAACCAAAGAGAAAGCCCAGGTGACGAAAAGTCAGTGAGTTTGCTTTATCCAACTTGTGTGTCCCATTCCACAGGGAGCCCTGTTGAAGTTCAGGTCATGGACACGGGGCACAGCAGGGCACAGAACACAGTGCTCCCCATGGGTCCCTTCCAGCCACGAGCTAGAGCTGCAGTCCAAACAGCAGGAGTACATATAAAGGTGGTGTGATTCAGCCATCTCTCTTTTCCAAAAACTTTCCATGGACAAGTGAGTAAGAACTAACTTTGCTGAATACTCACCCTTATTTCCTAAGTAGATCACTCCAGAAGCTACAATTTATGTTATTGCACACATAGTGACTTGAAATAGTGGTCTTAAAATACTTCCTGGTATAAGTCAATATAAGTTTAACAAAATTCACATGGCATGAATGCTAAGCAATCACCAAATTGAGTTCTTGTACACAAGTACTGCTCCCATTGACTGGGAAGTTTTCCTGCGATTCACTAAATCTCTTCATGGAACTACGTGCAATTTGAGATAAGCAAAGGTGCAAAACTTATTCCTGTCTTAATACAAAATTACAGGAGTTGAGCTGGAAAGTACTTTAAAAGGTCATTTTGTTTGTCCTCAAGGCAGAATCAATCTTTGTGTCACTTGTTGCACATGTATGTTCTCAACGACTGTGACTTCATCACCTCTCCAGGCTTGGCTATGCTTATGTTTACAAAGGTTTTCCTAATAACTATCCTGACTCTCCCCTGGTGTAATTTAGTTTGTTCTTTCTTATTATGTCTGCCATGAACAAAAAAACCTTATTACTCCTTTCCTTTTTACAACAGTATGGTTCTTTTACATCTTAATTTTTGCCCTGACCCTTCCACCTTCTTTTTTTCAGTGCTTAATAACTTCAATTCTTCAAGTTCTCCTTGGCTACAGCACTCCAGAGTCCGTACCAGTATAAATTCCTAGAAGATTACTTCTGCAGGCTGCATTCTGGTTTTCATATACATACTAGCTGGTCACTTAGCTCTTTAATAATTCATCAACTCATGTTTAATTTGATTCACATTCCCAGATCTTTTCCAGAGAACTGCTGTCTATTGTTTTACCCCATCCTGTATCTGTGCAGATTATTTCTGCCTAACACTTTGCATTTGTCCCTACTGAACTTAATTCTGTTTTTTTTCAGACGATGTCTCCAATTTGTCAAAATCATTTGGGATTCTAATACTGCTGTCCACATGTTCAGAACCACCCCCATCTCTTATCATATGCAAGTTTACTGTATAGAATATTATTCCCTTATTCAGATAATTAATGAGAATATTTAACAATATTTAATTGAGAACAACTCCCTGTAGAAGCTCCTCAGTATGTTTCAATTAAACAGTATAATCAGGTCATTATTATCTAGTTTCTCTTTTAATTCAGCTTTGCATTTACTTACAAGACTTCATTTCCTAAGTTTTCCACTGAGAGAATCATTCAAAAGAGCCCCAAAATTTAAGTAATATAGGATCATGAGTCTCAGTCTTTCCTGTGTATCCATGGACCCTTTACCTCATGAGAGCAGGAAGTTAGTTTACTATGTCACAGGTTATTAGATATTCCCCCTGTCCATGCTGAGTTGTATTTGCTTACGAATGTTTAGAGCATTTTGAATTTTTTCAGAGGGATTTTGGTGATTTCCTCATTGATATGAACTGACAATCAAATACTGGCATACAAATTAATTTCATGCAAAAATCAAAAGCTCTTTTAAATTCCTTGTCAGCAAAACATATTCTTCAAATATTCACTATTCCGGGGGCAGCATCTGTAAGAGGTCTTGAGTAGGCCTAGAACCTGCACCTCATATAAATGATGCATCTCATTGATCAGCAGAGCAGAAACATCCCTGTATGCTGATTTATGTCTCAGTGCCTCAATGTGGAATAAAGGCCCCCACAAAGTGATGGATACCATGTGGTAGTGAGGCAGTAATGCTCATTCGGATCACACTCAAAGCACTTATGTCATATTGTTGACTCTTCAGCCACCTGCTCTTGACAAGGAGGGCTGGCACAAAGTCTTTGGAGCATACTTGATTTGCTCCAGTCATGCCTTGTTCTGATTATAAAATAAATTGTCATCATTTTCATATTAATATCTTTTGAATAGCCAGCCCTAACTGTACATATGCATAAATGAGATGGAAAAGGTGCAGAAGACACATGGTTTCTTTGGAGGAATAAGTTTTGTGCATCAGTCAGATGATATAGGCTATCTAAATACACATCTGTCAAATGAAGATTGAGTTAAAAAAGAAGTGGCACAACATCCCTGATCAGCTTTGCTACTAAAAGAGATGATCCACTTTTTAGCTGATGACAAGTCATGTGGAAGACCAGGAGGCATTCAGATGTAAGAATCTGATAGAATTACCCTTGAAAATAAAGAGGTGGAACTATTAGATTTTATGCAAAATAAAATACAAATGCACAATATACATGAACAACTCCTGCTTCAACTCCACACATAACAATTTTTTAAAAATCCTCACTAATCCTAACAATAGTTACTATAGTCATTCTATGTCTAGGTCTGGGGGGGTTCTGCATTAGTAGGAGGGAAAAAAACATAAAATTTAATTGTTTTAATGAGCCACATGAGAATATAAATCAATTTGTAGATCAGTATTTACAGGATCAATTGTATTTGCTCAAGAATATTATTGAAGTTTTGTGTTCACAGATGATTTTGTGCAAAACATTGCTGGAAGAGCATCTTCACTTTTAAAATTATGCTTAAAAACCAGTTGGAAAATAGAATTTCACATATTGTTTAGGGAAAAATTTTCTTTTGAGTAATCTAATTTAAAACTGAGTTATTCCAGATTTATATTAAATAGCTCAAGTGAAAAAGAATATTGGGTTTCACACATTGCTGGCCATTCATTTCTGATGTCACTTTATGGTGTCTCTGCAAGGAATTAGATAATTATGGAGTTCTCTACTCGCAATTTTATCCAGTGTTTCAATTGCTAGATTTCTATCACCCAATAATCTCATTCTTTCAGGATTAAAATGCTTTCTTTACAAGTATAACATATTCTTAATGAATTGCAGTAACAGGGGAAAATAAGGGAAGAAAAAGAAAAAAAAAGAGTAATTATACTTGAGACTGAAATTGAGACCAAACACATTCATCTGCAGGACTGTTTTGTTGAACATGTATGAATTTCAAAATTCAATAAATATGGACCTGGAGACAGAAATATCTCAAACCACAAATAAAAACTACTGAGGTCTTTAAGAAATATTCATGTTAGGCATGGCCTACAGGACTGTCAGCTGCTTCATTTGAGACCAGGAGGAATTTTCCTGTAAGGACCAGTGGCAGCACAAAAGGAAAATTATCTCAGTATAATTACCAGTCCTGGGGATTAAAGACAATTATATTTCTATGCAGCTATGATTAATCAATATTAATACAGCTAATAGTCCAGTCTTCGTCTAATAAAATTTAGGAACTTACAAAACTAGGAAATTGTACCAAGATCATTTATCTCTTCCCTCTTTTTACCCTATTACCGTCTACCTGTAAAAGGTTAAGATGCAGTGGTCTGTGTGAACTTCTTGAAGATGACATCCTACTGAACAATAAATGGAAAAGAATTGACAGATAAAAAAATTGCATACCTGCTGCTTAGTAACTAGTAGTCTAGAGCTACAGTGGAACAGGGCAACTGCTTTTTTCCCTCACCCCCACCCCCAAATCAAACCAAGCCTTAAGGCAATTTCCTGAAATGGCACTTTTAGCTAATGGGAAAGCATATTATAGGATGCAGAGAGAACCTATAAATGGTAACAAGGCTAAATTCCTCAGCTCTGGACCCCCATAACCTGTTGTTAATCTAGACACTGAGGAAACGATGGGATGATGATAATTACCTCTCTGTTCCTCCAAAGGAAGTGCTGCATGGTATACTTTAAATAGAAGGAAAGAATATTGTCTTTTTAGTATTTTTATCATGCATTGTTAAGCCACTGCATTCCTGGGGTGCACCCCACTGTGATGAAGCCCAGGGCACTTCTACCTGATGAATCCTAAGTGGGCAGCAGTTTACAGAACGTGAGACTGATGAAATTTATTCCAGAGTAGGTACCACTGCTTCCTGCTGTATTCCAAATACTTGCAACAAGAAAAAAGAAACCTCTCAGAAAAATATCAGAACTGCAAAAAACTTTCTAAGAGGTTGGCTTTCCATTGATTTCAGCAGCTAATGGGAAATGATCTAGGTAATGCTATTAAACAGCAAAATTTCACTTACGCATGCTTCTGGGAAAATAAAACTCATCAACAGCTGAAAATTCCAGAGGTTCACTAGGACCAGAAAAGGAAGACTCACACAAAATGGGGTTAGAAAGGACTTCAGGTCATGACCCTGCATGAAAAGACATTGAAACTCATTTGCTTGCAGCCCCTTTCATATTGTTTCTTCTCTCAATAGGATAGGGAAAAAAATAACACGTATTCTTATCGTACTTCTACTGAAAGCTTTCAGCCACACAGCATTCTAAGCATCTTTTCTTTAAAATTAAATAAAGTATTAAATATATAGACAAAGGGACTGTTAATGTCAGTCAGGATAGGCCTATATTAACTAGGATGCAGATTCCAAATACAGCCAGCAAGCCAGAAAGTCAGAAACACACTAAATTCAGGACTTGTGTGGTTTATAATTATGTTTGTCCACTATAGAAAGCATTCATGCTGTGAGAAGGTCATAGAAGTCTTGACCAACAACGAGCTAGGGTGCAACAGGGAGGCTGCTTCGCTTTGGTTCTGCCTTGAGCTGTTCAAATCTGTCTGTAGTGAGAGCATGGCGAGGTGTGTCAGAAGGCTGGAGAGGCTTTACTTCACAGGGAACACTGGAGAAGCTTTACTTCACAGGGAACACTGCAGAAGCTTTACTTCACAGGAGCAGTGGAAGTTTTACTGCCTGAAGTGCATATGTGGTTTGTAAGCACAAATGCCTTTGCCCACTTTTCCATGAAGACACCTGCGAACAGTGAGGCGAAAACAATAGAAGGATCCTCAGGTCACCAAGGGCACACAGATGCCCACTCTGCACTTGCCTGCCTTCCAGTAGGGTGACCCAAGTCCTCTCCAAGGTAAATCTCTGAGTCACATCTAGAATCTTTTCTTCATTTTGGAAGATTATCCATTACCCTTGGCCAAACTTCTACAAGCACCTTTGGTCCAGAGGGTGAATGACAAATCCTGGAAATCAAAGTTACTGTTAAGATTTGAGTAGCTTGTTTCTTCCTGTGAATGAAAACACTGGAAAGTAGTTCATTCCTCTTTTTGCTCCTGTAAATTTGCTTCTTCCCATGGAAACAGATGAGGTGGCTGCAGATGGAATCAGACAGTCAAATGTTTTGAATGTGATTTGTGCAGCCAGGTCTGCTCTCAGGAATCCAGAGCAGCTCATCTTGAAAGGAAAATGAGCACATCCTTCAGATTCAAATACCTGGCATTAGTTGTGCAGTTTGAGCTATCTGCCATTAGTTCCAGCCTTAATAAACTAATCTAGAAAACAGCTTGCTTTCCCAAACTTGCTGCTTCTCTCAGTCTTTTCAGTTAAATAGCTGTAACACGTAGTGGGGACATAATTCCGGATTCATCGCAGATTTGGGAGATGGGAAGTTCTAAAACCAAAATTTTAATTGCAGTAATTGACACTTTGTGTATTTTTCTACAAAGTATTTAGTCTCATTATGTTTTGCAGTTTTACAAATACCACATATCCTATTAAAAATAACTCCATGATTAAGAGGTCATGTGTAGGTGGTTATCATGTGAGCAATAGATGCATTATTAAAGCAATTCCTTTTTGCACATCCATGTCAGAAAAATGACCATTAGAATATTTAGATTCTTTTGTTGGCTAAAAGCTTCTGAGGTACCCAGCTCTCCAGTTGCTGGCCTTTCCTGAAGACGAGTTACTGTCTTCTAAAATTTTTATGGGCTACAAGCTGTCTCTCAGGACAAATAGTTCCTTTTGCAGGTCAGAACCAAAACCTGTTGCATTAAATTTTACTTGCTGTTGCCATGCCAACATGCTTTCTTTGCTCACACTTCATTTTGCACTCTGAATGGCATGCCTAATAAAAAATCAGGACTTTCCATTTTAGCCATCTCAAATGTACATCTGGACTCCATCCCAGACTGTAGGTTCCTTTAGGAAATATTCTAACTTCAGTTAAAAATACAGTTCTTAACTATTTAAAGGTGGCTAGGCATAATCTCACAGCAGGACTGAATTTTAACACAAAACACTTTGATAGGAAACTAATATTTATATTTGCTCTTATTGTGGAGTTTGGTAAATCACTGGGGCAGAACATTGTTTTTCATTATGAAGGATGTCTATAGAAAATTTTAGGAAAATTGTGGGGGAAAAAAAAGAATCCTGCATCTAGCAAAGAATCTAAAGAAAAAGATGAGCTATAGAGAGCATGGGTGCACTGGAGATACATTGCTTCCATGTGAAAATGTCTGCAGTTTGCCTTGGTTGATAGCTTAAAAACTTAACCAGTTAATTTCACCATGGGCAGCCCGTGATGGTGCCTTGCTGCAGACACAGGCGGGGCTCTTCTGTTCCCACTTCATGCTTGGTGTAGGGAGCACAGCTGAGGCACAGGAATGCTGCCCAGAGCATTCCAGTGGGCAGGGGAGGCACTTTGCTTTGTCCCTCATCCAGCTTTACCCCGACCAAAGAAAACAAAGAGCAGGTTTTGAAGACACTGTAAACTTTGCCCTCACAGCTGGAGGCAGAGTGAAGCAGTGGCAGCCAGCAATAAGGGACAGGCGAGAAGAAAACAAAAAGTGATGGAGAGAGACAGCCGCAGCACAAAGGGTTCATTCTGTGCCTCTATTAAGAAGTCTGAAAGTCCCCTACTGGGGAAAAGAAACCATTAAAATGTTCATTAGAAAGAATATTACCTTGGGCATTTATTATTTATTGCAAGTCTTTATAAGCCGTTACTCTTGGGATGTATTCCAATAAGTCCCCACATACTCCCTGTCCTGCTCCAGTCTCCAGCAGACCAAACATCCCACAGCAAGTGCCAGTGCTGCTCTGTGGCAGTGGGATGCTCAGTTTACAAGGAGGTTTCTTTTATATACACAGCTATTTGAGCTTTTGTAGCTGAATCCACTGAGTATTTAATTTTAGATTATCTAAAGGAAAAAGTTACAACTATCAAAAATAAAGCTGAATGTACTCCACACAGTTTGTCCAGCAGTGCCAGTGGTTTTAAGAAGAATAAAGTAACACTGGAAGTACTGGTCATGTAGACAGTACCCAACCCACAGCACCAGCTATGTATCTGCAGTACCTTCTCAGCCCATAATATGAAATTCTCTACCTAGTTCACCGCTAGTGTTCGCTTATCTTGTTTTTATCTTCTCCAGAATTTGCCTGTAACACAGTTCTTCATTCACCATTTGAAACACAGAGTAGGTTGAAAAATATACAAACTACATATTAAGGTTATATATTTCTACCTGCACAGCATGAAAGGCAAACACAAAAGACTGCCAGGAGGCTTGGCATGTACCTCTGCTTTCTCATTGTTTACTGGAAGTAGATACCAACTGACAGCATACCAAGTTTCCTTTTTTAAATTAATTTGTGTGTTTCTTAAGGCAGAAACACCACCAAACATTCTCCCCATATCCTACTGTAGGGAGCATGCCTGCTGGAGCACGACTTTTCCAAAGGTTCTCCAGCCTCAGTATATAACCACAGGTCTGCCACACTGCTACAGCTAAGTCTGCCAGTAGCTGATGAAGACTCCCTTACATAGCAAATGCTGCCAGAGGATCCATCTGAAATGGAACAGGAACAGCTTTAGAAATTTCTCAGCCCTATTTATTATGTCACTCTGCAATTACAGAAATATTCCTACCAGCTGGCGCTCATTTGAATGAAGACTTAGAGTCAAGATAACTCAGAGGTGAAAAATAACTTTATATTCTCGAAAGAACAGAACCTTCCAAAGACTTTTCAATTGGTCATACTATCACCTGTGACCTGCACATTTTCAGAAAGTTAGGTTTAACCACTTACTAGACCCTGCAAATAGACTAACTCAATTCTAAAGATATTAGAAGGGCAGCAAACTGCTTAGAGAAATTAAATCCACAGTGCACCTGAATCTAAAGCGCTTTTTACAAAATCCCTACGCATTTGATATCTTGATCTTCCTAAATTAAGAAGATTGGAGACATCCAATATCAGGGACAGTAGCTCACATAAATCAAATCTTCTCTACTGATCTAATTCTGCTGCTTTCCCAGAAGTATTCCTGCACTCAGGAATTCTTTAATTATGGGAATGAGAACTAGGCTGTCCTAACACATCACATAACCTTGATGATATATAACAAACAAGCAATAAACAAAAGTTAAACTCCACTTTCATTCTGGGCCAGCCAACAGAGCATTAAACCTAGCAGTGATTCTTTTACCAAGCCATTGGTCAACATAGTTAACATCAAGTAAATACTGATATAGTAAGGTGTATTTCCAAGTGTTCAGTCACTTATAACATTAGTATATGGAATAAAGAAAAGATGTGCCAAAGTAGGGTATGGTGAGACACACTTATTTGGTTTGTGGTAGGTTCTGAGGAAACTTTTTCTTGAGGTACTTTGGGAAAAAAATAAGTAGTTTACAACCATATCATTTTATTCAGCTTGTTTCATACTTGGGCCCACTTAGTCATAACTGTTGATTTGACAAAATTCATTATTCTCTTTGAAATAAGAAGAACTACTTGCAACATCGCAAAATAGATTTTTTTACTGGGTTTTCTTTCACAGCACTGAGCATGAACACAATGTCCTAGGCACACAAACAAAAAGGATTGCAATTACCTGGCAATATGGCATCAGCTAAGACAAAGGAGTAAAATTTATTTTAATTATAGAATTTTCTTGTTACAGTTTAACTTGTGGAGTTGAGGGGAACACGTTGGTTTTTTTGTCTCTCTATCATAGAAGGAATTACTCTAAAAATGGTTTTCTAGCTTCCTTCTTAATGAATGTGCAACATAAAAGAAGTCCTATTTTTTTCATGTTCAAAAGGTATGAAAATTTAGTCTAGGTTAAGATTTATAAAAAATCAAACTCAACAGACAGGAGAGAAAGAGAATACTTTACATTATTTCATCTTCATCATCTGACAGGACACAGTTCCTAAATTCTGGAGCTGTGTTCTCTCCATACATGTAGGTGCTGTCAGTCAGCCAGGTGTAGTTGGAGTGTAAGAATTACCCTTGACATATGTTATTTGATCTCTGTGTCTAAGAATTTAAGGATATGATAAGGATAGGATACATGCTTCTGGTACGTGGAGACCAGAGTCAATGTAGCATAATACTGTAATGGGGAAAGAAACAAAGAATGTGTGATTCTGTAAGTTACTGTTTGCAACTTGCCCACTGTTAAAATCTGGCCATCCCATTTTTATTTAAAAGAGGAGTAACTTCACAAAGGCCTCTCACTCTGCAATAATCCCACAGCATTCACAGGTTTAATCAGTTGTAAAATATTAGTTAATATAGTAGATATCTATCACTTCTGTGTGTCATAGGAATCCCTGGCTAGAGACAGATGTCTACTCTGTGTGTTTTCAATAGATTTCCTCTATTACACCTCCTGAAGTTACTTGAAAGAATTTAATATTCTCACTTCCTCCTAGGTAAATCAATCCTGTGTTTTTCCTCCTGGAGTTTATTGTCTTTTTCTGTATTCTGTTTAGATTGAGGTCAATGGTTCTGGTCTCTGTTTCCTCCCCAGCTACACCAACCCTCTGCCACTTTTCCAGGCAGGAAAGCCCCAAGTGACGGTCAGCAGCAAAGTGAAGGTCAGAGATTTCCCTGGCTGTCCTTCGCCGCCTTCCCGCAGCAGCCTGAGTCAGCAGTGCTCCTCACAGATTAGATCTGCCTGGCCTCTTGAGGGCATGCACAAAAAATAAAACTTCGTGACTGATGACTCCTTCATGAGAAATCCAGTCATTTCTAATTCAGTCCTTCACCCTGGGAGAAACCTTTTCATCACAAAGTGCTAAATTGTTTTCTCTCAAATCTGGTTCATGTCCTGTCCCAGGTAGGATAGGATGTGAACCAGCTGAAGTGGGTCTGAACAGAAATTTACATCCATTTAAATTTAGTTGAATTCCTATTTGGATAGCAAGCAAGTAGAATTTTATTCACTTTTAACAGTTGGGTGTTTTCTTTGATCTTTTAGCATGTCCTTAAAAATTCTGAGTCAATCCACATTTCACAAGAGTTTCTGTTGTTCTTAAACACAATTTTTAATTAGGACTCCTTCCACATAAAATATTTTTCTGGAAGTGGGAAGATTTGTTTTAAAACTGCAAATCTAAACTTTCAAAACCGAGTATTGATTCTCATTTCCGATTACCTAACACAAGTAGTTTACAGCCTTCAAAGAGTGGCTATTCAGTATTGTCTGGTAGTCAGTGGAGTTACTGGTGACAACAGGATATAAACTTTGACCAATAGAGCAGTCTTAGTCCAAAGCCTGTCTTGAAGCAGTTGTTTGATGGTTATCAATTAATAAACGTGAGATTCAAATATAGCTCATTTATAAGGGGAAGGCTGGCTGACAAAACAAGTAAAATGCAGAGTCTTGCTTCAAGGAGTAGGTGAATCTCATGCAAGGTCAATAGATGGAGAACATGAAGGTCTCTGCAGCATTTTTCTGGAACTTCCTTGTTTGCTAGCACAAGTTCAGGTGAGACAAACAAAAACATCATTACTTCAAAACATCACTCTTTCTTTACAGCAACATCATGTACCCCGGAGCGTGCAGCCTTGTGGTCCAGGCACTACTGAGGACACCAGACCTGCCTTCCATTTCCCTGGGCCAATGCTGCCTGCATTTCAATGGCACTCATATGGTGATGTTAGGCTCACTTCTGCTGCAGGGGCCCAGCTCCCAGAGCAGGCTGGCCAGTCTCAGCCCAGGTGGCAACTCCTGTGTGATCACACAGGTGCAATGGGGTTGGGATTCCCAGCAGACAGGGGCTGCCTCAGCTGGTCAAGCTGCTGAAGGAAACACTAAATGGAGAATTGTATCAGGAAATCATCATTTCTCTAAGCCACAGATCTTCTTTAAACTCACTGCTCATCACAGGAAATACTTATTAACCCTTTCTGTGTTCAGGGCCTTCGCACATCCTTTTGGGTGAGGATGGCTAGGTCAAGATCACTTCTTAGCTCCAAGAAACCTTTGTTAATATCACCATTCACCTTAAGCTATAGCACAGAGGACAGAAGACTCCTGAAGGAAACAGGCAAACAGAACCTTACACTCACAGCACCCTTAGGATCCCAAATCCATATACACCTCACTCAGCAGAAAAGCCCAGAGCACTTCCAGGTAAGCCTCAGTCACTCTTACCTGATGTGAAAGATACAGCTCTGAACATGTGGGTGGCAGCTCTGACACACAGCTCAGTATTGCACCACCAGCACTATCCAGACTCCCAAAAGGAAGCAGCCACAGCTGCTCATTCCTGTGCTCAAATCACCTCTGTCACCATGAACAGAGCTACCAAACCCAGCCCTTCAGGAGATGTCAAATCAGGGAAGCCTATTTTGTGACTTCTGATGGTGCTTTCTCCATGCCAGGACATTCAGTCTTGCCAAAATGGTATTACTTCTGAGTACTTAAGTACTTTAAATACTACTTCAAAAGAAATTATTTACCAAATTGTGTCTCTGGGTTTCAGAAGCCATGATGACTACAGATAGCCTTACAAACTTTCAACCTGAACTGAAATTTAGGCATTTCACTTGAGTCTCACTTAAGGGGTTTGAATCTTCCCTTACCCAGTACACATGAGCCTGTTTATGGCTCAAACCTGTACATAACATTGTAGATGAAGCAATGTCAAGTGTCTTTCCTGTCAAAGTGGTGGAGCAGCCCTGACACAGTTGTAGTGTGGGTCAGCTAGCATTTGGGAGAGTGCCAGGTTGCATTTAATTCCTAGCTCAGAAGTTAGTACAGACCAGAGACTGCTTGCAAAAGTCAGTCTGGGGGTTTTGAGTGTAGAAGAGTTCAACAGTTTGGACACAGGTCCTGCCAGTTGCAAATATATTTAAAGTCTCTAACATGGCAGTGAGGGCCAGACACAGAAATCCTTTTGTGTCTCAGCAACTATGTCCCACGGTCCAAGTCAGCAAAGCAAAGAGAAGAGAGTATATGTGTATTTATTATACAAAGAAGGTTTGTCCTATGCTGGGAAATTTCTGTTCTTGGAGACAAAAAAAAAAAAAAAAACAACTCAGCTAACAACAGGACATACCCTATTCTTAAGTTATAGAGTTGCACTTGTAAAATGGAAACACAGGCTCACAGCTGATAAATAGCCAGAGAGAGCATTCACCAAGCTGATTCTAAATATGTGCTCAGATAGCCCAGGGACTTTGAGGATTGAAATCATGAGATACACTACATGGCAACACAGTTATTCAAATACCTCCTCTTCCATGGGGAGTTCAATCATTATTCAAAGAGAGGAAGCATATTCACTCCTGAGTGCTCCAGACATGGGACAGTTATGAAAAGCTTTCTGAACAAATGAAGCAAATGTGGTATCCCACAGGGAGACTGAACAGCAGCTTCTGTCACAGCCTCAAAACTGACTGTAACTGAATGAACAGAGGCTGCAAGGTATCTGGGTTCAGGGACAGCAGCATTTATTGAAGCCTGTCACTCCCTCTCGAGGGTTACTCACGAAGGGTAACAACTTTATACAGTGGCAATAAATACAGCTGACAGCAAGAAGACAATTAGATTAACATATAAACAGTTGAGGTTATAATGCTATTAAAATGGACGTTTAAGGAAACTGCAACCATCTCTACAGCTGTTTTGGAAAGTCTGTCTTTGGCAAAACATACTGGATTGTCATTCTAAATGCCTGTGCTTCCCATGCTGGTTTCCTGAGGAAGGGTTTGTGGACGGACTTGTTTATTTATTACATTTTTTTTACCCCTCTTAGCTGTAGCTGTGGATTCCCCAGCCTTGTGAAAGTAGTCATTAGTTGCCTTTTTTGGCTAAGAGAAATTGGTAAGGAAACTGGGTCTTGTCCAGAGAGTTCCTGGAATTTTCTACCAACCTTGTGTAAGAGCTTAATAAAGTCAAATTCAATTTTATGTAAAATTTGTTCCAAGGCCATAGGTGCTTTGTGAGAACAAAGAGCAAAAGAACTGAAGTTATGTTTGATGTTCTGAAGTAAATCATACCAAATGAAGTTCACATGGAACTTGCTAAGGTGATCATCCTCCAAAAGGAGCATGACCACAGGTATCAGGTTCCGTCATCTTAAATTAGAACCAAAGGAAATCAGCATTACCTACATCCACATACCCTGAGGCTATTTTGAAGGCAAGTTCCTTGGCTGTGCCAGCCTAAAGCAGCAATAAACTCCCACAAAAACAATGGACAATCACAGTGTTTATGACCTTCTGTCCCTCTAGTGTTGACCTTTTTTTCTCTGGGAAACAGAAAGCAAACTTTTCTCTTATGTTTTAAAAACAAACACTTCACTACAAATGCCTCCCCCTCTGGAGGAAGGCATACAGAGCAAACACCTAATGGATTTTAGTCACGTTATTCTATACACTACTAGAAGAAGAACAGATGCTACAGCAAAAAGTGCATTCTGAAGCCAGCATAACAGCATAAAATGTAGTAAAATACTACCTCTTCAGAAGACATTTATGTACTTGGCACTGAGCACATGAAGCTTAGCAGAATACTGCCTTACGTAGAGTGCAAGTGCTATTTATAGTAGTTATGTCCTTGACAAAAGTATCCATCATTTTCTGAAGTCTGCAGTTCTGTGGTGATTTTTGGTCCCATCCAGAATGTCAGCAGTTGGTCACCCACACACAGCACAACCACCTGAATGCTGTCATTCTGATCACTGATTACGGAGTTGGGCCTCTATTGCTACACACTTACTGGGTGAGAGCCACACAAAGTGCTATTTCTCATTTCAGCTGGCTGGAAGGACTTGCCCATTCCTGACAATCATCTGCTCTGACTAAATTACAGCCCCTCCTCATGCTTCAGGATATCAGGAGCTGTGGAAAGGTTAGAAAAGCACCTACAGCTTGCCCAGCTCCTGAAGGAACCGGAACGACAAGCTGACATCAGGCCAGCTCCTTGCTGTGCTATGTTCACATGCTGGCTGATACCAGACTCAGTTTAAGATCTTGTTCTTCAGATCAAGGACTGGGCCTCGTATATCTCATGTACTACCTTGCTTGACAGCTTACCATGACCTAGCATGACAGCTGTGGTCATCGGTAATCACTGCCAAAAGGGAGGATCATAGGAGTGGGTGGAAAGGAAATCAGACATTCCTGGCAGCTGGCCTGCAGCTCTGAAGCTTCCTTTCACCAAACATCAGACTGAAAACAGATCTCCGCTCGCTGAAGAGAAAAGTATGGGCTTCCACTTTTCAATCACTTTTCCTTAGTGCAACATACAAATGGTTTCCTTTCTCTGAAAAGGAGGAGAGAGGAAAGGCAAAGGGGAAAAAAACATGTGTTTGCCCAGCAGAGTGAAAACAAAGGGCCAGAGAAGGCTGTTCCTCCCTGGTTTGTTACTGTCATTTTTGTTAGCAACAGTAGATTAGGCAGGCAGGGAATGATGGCCCGTGGAAAGCAAAACAGAGAAGTGTTTACCATATAAACAGGGAATTAGAGTTACACAACACAGAAAAGTTTAAACTTGTTTTTTGATGAGCATATTACACAGAAAATGATATATTACAGCAGAACTTAATAGGTGATTTTACTGCTAAATTTTCACAGATTCAGTAAATACCTACAAAGTTGTTCCCCTCAAGGGCTCAGCAGAATTGACTGTACCTCCAAGGAAAATAACCAACATTTTTTCTCATAAATAATCCATCCAAACCCAAGGAAAATCTATGGTGTTTAGTTCTGTAAACACTTCTCTTAGAAATGTGGAAGAGTTTCTGCTTGCTTGGCTAAAATTGCATCTTTTTTTAGGGCAGATGGAAGAGAAAGTAAGAAAGAGGAACCACTGACAGTAATTGTGAAATCACACAGTCTACAAACCCATTGATTTGAAAACAAATAAGTAAGATTTAGTGGCTATATCCACCATGGTAAAACCCCAAAATTCAAGAATTTCCCCAGCTTCTGGGCCTGCCAATAATTTCAGAACAGTATTGTGAAATCCTACGGCTATTTGTTCCAGCTGAGTCTGCTTAATTAGAATTCCTCAGCACTTAGACATATTTCCTTAACAGCATATGATACAAATAATCACTTCAGGAGACAGTTGAATATATAACACGGGCTCTCTTTTAAAAAAATTATTGTTATTATAAAAGACAAAAAGCAAGACAGTTCCACAACGGATTTTTGTCAAACCAAATGCGATCAAAACCATCCCAAAGTTTTTGAGGCACTGATGGATTAAAAGCCTTTTTTCAATCCCATCACCACAACACTTTCAAGTGACCAAACATGCAAAGACATTCCAGGCACCATGGCAATGTTGACTTGGAGCATTGTTAACTCCTACCAAAAGACTGTGGGAAGCACAGAAAAATGATAGAAGGTTTCGTTTATTAATCTGTGATGAAAACCAGGCTTCTGTTGATGAAGGGGGCAGGGGGAAGGGTAAAGATAGGCTTGTCTGTTTAATGCTTGGCCCAGACATAGGTGATTTAAAAAAAAAGAAAAGCAAGCAGCTGAGCACATTGCTTCTGGCTGTGTCTTTCTGTAGGTTGCCGCTTGCCAGCACTCACAAAGCCCAAGTTATGTAATGAGCTCCTATCAGGAATCCGAGTTCAAAAACATTTCATGAAGTCCCATGCTGTTCTTGCTGGAGAAATTGTTTCTGATAATGAAAAGTCTGTATCACCCTGATTCAGCTGTCTTGGCCCTCTCCAATGGCAGCACTTTGTGCTTTCCCTCAATCTCTTCTCCCTCCTACCCAACAATCTCTGCTTATTTCTTAAGGAGACTCGTCACTGGCTTTTGCTAGAGGAAAAGAGAAATAGAGGAAGCACAATTTTGCCCCTCCCATACCTCTGAAACAAGCTGGTTTTCCTTGCTTATCATTTGGGAAAACCTCATTTCTTTGGCAAGTGCAAAAGAAACAGAATAAATTCATCACAGTGCAGTATTGGCAGAACAGCTTTTCTGACTTAATTTTGACAGTAAAGACTTAAATTTCAGAGCAATCTTTCTCCCAGAAATGTGTTTACTCCTGATGGAATCATCTGGGGCACTTTTCAGGGAAATTCTGCAATTTTTCACAGAAATAATTATTGGGTGACTTCCTGAGTGAGGAATTTCATTTGCAGCCACTCTGCAAATTTTATATCATTAAAATCAATCAGGCACACAGATAAGAGCATGTAAGTATTTAACGGATCTAAATTAGAGTGCATAAAGAGGAAATAATGCAGGACAGCTCTTTCAATCTGAATTAATTGGGGGTTTTATGCCAGTACACAAATGTATAAATATTAGCCAATATATTTCATCAGGTAAATAACAAAAATCTACTTCCTTGGTTAAATTTAAATAGAAGAAATAAATTTAAATAAAATTGCAGTAAGAGTCAGAATTAGTGTTAAACATCTGTACCAAAAATCTTGTCAAAATGGAGTCTTGAACTCAAAACACTATTAAATTGTGCTTCCTTATGATCCTGTTTCCAGTGTAGTTGTTAATATATTTAACAAACAGCTCGTTCTTTAAGAAAGAATGAAAATTTACTCATACCATTGTGTCTAAGTAATAAAAAATTTAGGCCAAATTATCTTTGTGATATTTGATCCATGACAGTGAAGATTCTCATTTCTTTCAGCAGACCTCAACATAGACACTTGGAGTCAGGATATCTGGGCAAAACGCACTTAATTTTAAAGTAAGGATTTGTAAGGTACTGGAAAAGTGTACTGATGGAACCTTCAAAGCACAATTAGATTGACTGATAAAATATCCATGTGTAAATCTCAATACTTTTCATCACATGAGTTGAAACAAAGGAGATGGAAATTGAAGAATATAAAAGTTATTTCTAAAACAGCAACAGAAAGTTCTATTATTCTATCAGACACAGGTAATTTTTAAATAATTATCTTACATTTATAAAGAATTTTTTCTTTATTTTACCTTAAATTTCAAGGATTTTGGTTATTTGTCCATTCTAGTTTCCTCAAGTTGGAATGAGAAAGAAGAGAAATGAAGAAAAAAGGGATTGAAATTTATCAGGCACAGTTTGGTTTTAAAAATTCAGTCTTTAATTCTGTTAGCCAAAGATCACAAGTACTTCTGATCCATTAATTTGTGGTCTAACAAGTCTCAAGCTGTATGTTGGAGGAAAATTACCCCTTGTTTCAGTAAAAAGAACACTTAAAGTTACCAATATTAAACATGGATGGATAAATGATAATCAAAGTCCTTTTCACCTTAGTAGCTCCAAATATTAGTTAATTTTTGCAGTGAAGATAATATCAATTACTTTATACCACTTTCAGGCACAGAAACACTGACCATCTTCCCAAGTCAATGAGAGAATCAGCAACAGCAGTCAAGCTCTACAGGCTTAAATCTAGTTATAAGAAATACCTTAGAAATTAAACAAAACATAAGAACTGCCTATCATGACTCAGACCTCAAATCCCACAACCACTTCAAAAACCTCATAAGTCCTGTTTCCATGAGTTCCCAGTGAAAACCAGGCAATTCTGTTTAACTGACTGGAGGTCACAAGGCTTTACAAGGCCTGCTCCAGTTTTTATATCTGTAAAATAGGGTAAACGAGGTACCAACCTCTTTAAAAAATGCTTTGCATTTTTTCTGATCAAAACAACATGGAGCTATACTGATTTTGGACCTATGCCTACAGAAATCAAACATAGCTCACAAATTCAAATATTGTCCATAGGCTATGTCCTTCCAATCTAGAGCTCTGAGGAAAATGAACAGAAAACGTGGCAAGTGTCAGCTTGCTGCTTCATGAAAAAACATTGTGAATGAAACATGTAAAAGCAGCAGCTGCATAAGCAAAGAATAGGAACCCTGATTTGTAACTTACAGTCATTGGATGTCACACCGTAAGCAAAATAAAATATTTATTGCTCCAAGGTCTTATATAACTTGGTTTCTTTTCTCCCTCCAGTGTATTAAACTTTGAAATCTTAATGACTCATTATGTTGCACATGCTTTGTAAAATAATGCCAATGAATCTACATAAAACAGCCGTTTGCTAAAGATTTTGTTGTCTTTGTAAAGCAAAAGAAAACACAAAAGCACAGTCACAAATTTTCCAAGTCCTAAATACAAGTTCTGGAGTAAATTTTGAATGAATTGTTGATACAAGCTGCAAGAGTTATAATATAATGCTAGCTAATACTTGCAATCTTGCCTGGTATGCTTGAATTTGCCTGAATTTGAACAGGGCCTGTGGGGATGTTCCTGAGCCTAGTGGCATTGGCACTGCTCCCAAACAGAAATCTTGTCAGTATTGATCTGAAGGGAGAAGAGAATGAGACCATTCTGCTTTTAAAATACTGCTATGGAAAACAGAAATTAGTCAACTTAGATGTTCACATGAGTAAGAAAGCAAGTTATGACCTTATAAACCAGAGTGAAAAAAAATGCTCTGAAATAAATCCTTTGCAAGAAACCGCTTTCTGACTGGCACCATTGACTTTGGCAGCAGTCACAGAGAGACAGGAACCTGGACATTTGTAAAACTGTTACTGAAGGAAGATAATTTACTTCAGTACCTAATCATCAAAACATGCTTAGAACACATTCATAAAGTCTAACTTCAATTTCAGAAAACACAGACTGCTTGCCCTACAGCCAAAAAAAGAAAATGGATTTCAGAAAGCTGAGTGATTGGTGGAAAGCACTGTAGTGAAAGCAGTGAAAAGAGCCACTTTCACCAGCTTGCTCCCCTCAGTTTCTCAGCACCAACAGTTAAAGTTTGCTGCAAGGATTTTCATCAGCACAGAGCACAGCAACCTCTCATTCCCTGGTAAAGTTTCAGTCTTGTTTCCTAAAACAGAAGATTTTTCCCTAGAATATCTTCAAAACTGTAGCTTCTGCACATTCAGAAAGCAGCAATACAAGAACTATCACCAGACTTGTGGCCCTGCATTATTCTACATTCCAAGTCAATCAAATTAATTTTGTGGAACTAGTCAATGAGTTATAAAACACAGTTGTGTTTGTACTTCTATTGAATCAAGAAGGCTTCTTTTTCATTCAGAGCCATAGCTTTAATTAAATCCTATATTTCTCAGAAATATGTGCTAAAAAGCATGTCAGTGGTATATGTCAGTTCATTCCTCTTTAAGTCTCACTCCATGTCAGAGTAGGAGAAGGTATTTGAGTAGTAGAGTAGATTTTTGTTTGAATGCTACAGCTGTCTTTGTTGGCATCTGTTTTTACCTATGTAAAAGCTGGTTATAGCTTCTAAATTTCATCTAGGATCCTTGCATCCTGTTCATCAGAAAAAAATTAGGAGCTACCAGAGATGAATTATCTTGTCCTAATTTTAGGTAGTTTACATAGTTCAGACAAATCACTCCCTGGACACAGGCTTTTCTATTAACAAAAAATAAAGCTAGAAAAGAAAATGACTCATGGGCATCTAAAGTCAAATTTAGACCATTAAGTGTAGGTGAAAAGCATTTCACCTTTACAAATTGGAGCTCCACTTAGGATTAGGCCCCTTAGACTTACACCATGAACTTTCCTAGGCCATGGTAAGAAAACCTACACTAAATCTCTACCCATTAGTGAGAAAAAACCTTATGGATCCAGTGACTTCTATTAAAAACATTAACTATACCGGTCCCCATGGCATTACATGACATTCATGACATTACATTGTTTGTAGCACCTAAAATAAAGGAAAATCTGTATTCTCCAAAATAAGCAGTGCAGAAGTGCAATATTAGAGAATTTTATAAGATTCCAAGTAGTTAATAATAAATAGGACAAAAAAACATGTCAGTATGCTGGCAGAACACCACCTCATGATTCATGCACCTACTGTGAACAAATATTTGTTGGACAGCTTCACTGGGTTTTTTTGATGTGTCATACTGCATTCATAGGATGACATCTGAGAAGAGAGCAATGAAAGAATAAATGTTTTGGGTTATACTAATAGCCATTTTTAAACCTTTGGCTTGATCTTCTCTAAGACTTTCCAGTAGCACTCCTGGTGCTTCAGTGCAGTTCTCTTTCCACTAGTACTTCTGGATATAGAAAGTACCAGACCCATCACAAAGCCACCCAAAAAAACCCAGAATTATCTCAAAGCAGAATAATTATGCATCTCAATGAACTGGCAATTTAAACTCATTATGTAGGAATTGACAAATGCCCAGTAATCTCAACATGTGACAGAAAATGTTGTGGTTCATATCAGCCTCATTAATTGTCTTCCTGGATAATCTAATGATCTTGTGATCAGCACAGGAGAGGCACAAGCATTGTCAGATGAAAGACTTGAGGCAACTCTCTGACTGTTGGCCAAAATCTCCCCCTCCTCTTTCCCTCCCCATAGCATTCAAAGTATTCTAACTCTCTGCAATGAGGGTATGTGATCTCAAAGAGACCTGACAGATATGAAATAGCCATCTCAGAAGATGGACACACCAGATCTCCTAAATACTTCTTTTCCCCCTCCATTCCATGTTACTATTGGCAACAAAATGTTACAGAAGACACGTGAATTTTTAATTAAAATAAAATAAAATTTTAAATACCATATATGTTTAAATATTTAATTAAAACAATAAAACAAAAATACCTTTTAACATAATGATGTGGCAAATACCATCTCAAATCTGTCTGAAAAGGTTGGAAATGTTATAACAAAATCAGTAGCAAAAGAAATCTTTCACTTAACACTATGTCTAAACAGAAATGATGGTTGTTACAATGGGAATTTGAGAAGAAAAGGCTACTACAGATAGGCCTGAGAAGACTGTGCACCATCCAACATCAGGAAAGGATATTTCTTTCAGGATTCTTTCTGGCCCTTCCTCACTGTGTTCCTCTCCAAATACAGCATTAGCTGCCTGTAAAGCCAGTGAACAGGCAGGGTATTGCAGGGAAATGGAGAGGGCAGAACAAAGCTCAATCAGAGTACATTTTGAGCAGGAATAATTTTATCTTCAAGACGGAAAAAGGAAATAGTTACTCCAGTGGCTGAGAAAATCCTGAATGCTGCAGGAGAAACTCCAGTTAAGACAAAGGCTGTGAAACTCTCTACTGTGCTGTGGGCTCTGTGCCTTCCAGGATGTGCCTACATCCAGGCACCCAGTTCTGGCAACCAGGGGAAAGGTACTTTGAGCAGCAGGATCCGAATCTCTTTACCAGGCATTCTGCTAAACCCTCATTGCAAGCATGGAGAGAAGGAGAGCCAAATTCATTCTGTGTTGTAGTTTTTCCTAAAGGATGTGGGGAAGTGGAAACATGCTTTCCACAGACACTACTGAACAAAAAAGAGGCACAGCCACTAGAAGACTGCACAGAGGTTGACTCCATCTGGAAGAATGTCCTCATGTCCACAATCAGATGAAAAACTCAAGGAATGAAGAACAAAGGACACCTAGGAGGGACTGCAGACAGGCAATAAACAACAGCTTGTAACACAGCTGCAAAGATCTATACAACTCTGTGTTGAATGCACACATGCAGCTGGAGAGAGTGCAGACTGGATATTTTAACAGTTAATACAGTTCCCATATGATCCTACATGGAATACTACAGTCAGCTGAGCATCAGATTACCAGATCCATTTGATGAAAACTAGGGAAGTTTCTGAGCTGAGCAATGCTTTGTAATGGATTACTATTTAATTTTCTGTATAAACACATTTATAGCAATCTAAGAGCTCTCAGAGAAAGGACTGTAAACAGAAGCCTGGTAGTATTTGCAATGTAAATACCAAAAATGAAGGGAGAAAATCACAACTGTAGGCAGCAAAAAGTAGTGCATCTATAGAGAAAAAAACTATTGAAAAAGAAGTATTAGACTTTGGGAGAACATCTTAAAAATATGAGGGAATTTTCATTGCACGAAAACTAGCAGAAGATCAGATGACTTAATAAGTAATTTCAAAAATATGCTTTCAGATTCTACCCTGTACTAGTTTTCTAACTACTGATGGGAATGAGGTGAAACCTAAAGAAATTAAGAACACTCACAAACACATTTAAGAGAGTAATGAGGAACATGTCTGCAATTTTCTGTATGGACTCGTTTGAGGATCTGCTTGCCAGAAGAGTGCAGAGACACTGAACTCATGGTAAGACATGTGGGGCTAACTCAAGGGCTCCAAAACAAAGCCTCATTAAAAAGTTATTCTGCAGTTTCTTCAGGCAATAACAGCACTTCCCAGCTTTAGAAATATTTTTAAAGTTTTAAATTAAAATTTTTCATTGTTTTGCATCTTGTGGGTAAGAATTTCTCCAAGCTCTGTTTCTTTCCCTTAGGTGGATACAGCCTTAAGAAACACAGCAAGTCCCACAGAGACGTCAGAAGCAGGGGGTAGAAATCAGTCACGCAGTCCTTGCCTTCAGCACATCAGCTGACTGCCTGCACCTGAAGAACTGATTTACCCAGCACAGAGATTTACACACTCTGTGCCATAATTTAACTGCTGGCACAGCAAAATATGTTGCACTGTCCACTTCATCCTCTGCAAAGACATGTTTCTGCAAAGGCAAAGGGATGCATTTACCTCTCATCCATCTGCAAGGCTCTACTGTTTGCAGCAATTGCTGCTTGCCTGCAGACTTCTCTAATCACTGAGCAGAGAAAAGAATTCTTCTAATTGCTGAGAGCTTTTGGTTTCCCAAAATAGTTGACCTTCTTCCTTTTTGAAGAAAAAACTTTCCTCTGCCTTTCTGCCTGCCTCCCCACCCCCTTCCTGCTGGCAGACATGAGAAGAGAACTGTGTTTGTTTTCACGGTAAATGGGAGGCCAGAGCAGTGACAAGGCTGATCTCACAGTTTCCAGCTGTAATATTTGATTTCTTTACAACTGCACATATGCAGAACTCAGAAACTAAACTAGTCCAGTAAGAGCAAAATGCATAAAAGTCTCTCAGCTCAAAAAAAAAAAAAAAACCCTGAAAGGTTTGAGTGGTGGCAGCATGGTTCCTGACATGAAAGCAAATACTCCAGCTAAGATACAAGGATTATTTGGGCCAAAACTGCTGAACTGCAGCTGAGCCTCTACTTCCACACACAGAGGTATGTCAGCTTTTCAAGTCTAGAAGGTCCCAGATTTTACAATAAAATTAGACAAAACCCAGCATTTTTAGATCACCTGAAACAGTCCCAGTAGGGCTTAGGGAAAAAAAAAAACTTCAAGACCCACTTAGAAAGAGGAGAAAAAGAATAATTTGATTAAAAACTTGCCTTATCTCCCACTAACAGAGACAACCATGTATCAGTCATCATTGTAATGCTGGTCTGCTGCTTTTAAGTTTGTGTAATTTTAATGTACAAAATTCTTGTCTTCAGCTTTATAGTAACGTTACTGATATTAAGGATTTATATTGGTCACTTTCAGATGTTAAAGGGGTTTTTCTACTTAGTTTTTTCGTTTCATTGGACACTGAGAAGAATGACAGAAAAAACATCTGAACAGAAATTCAAACTAGATAAACAGGATTTTCAAAAGTAAACAGTAAATTTTTTTAAGTAATATTTTTATGAACCCTAAAACATGTCTGATCTCTTGCTGGAAAAACTCAAAATGTTTCCAAATGTGTAAGAGCTGAAGTCTGAAGTGGAAAGGATTAAAATAAATTAAATATAATCACTTGAGTATTCTTGACAGGATTGTTCAGAATGTTTAGATAATGGGCATCCAAAGGTGAAAATCAGACACTGCACTCCTAGCTCTGGCATTAACTTTATCATCTTTCCAGTTTTTATTAATGCTAACTTCAAGACAGGCAGATTAATACTTTTTTTTTTTTTTCATTTTAGCAAAAAGGCTTCTCTCATGCACAGACCTTCAAATTGAGATTCACCAAGCAACACACTCTTTTGGAAGACTGTGAAATCCTTTCTTTTTCTCTCAGCCCAGCAGATGGGAGCCCAGCTATGTTGTGGCCCAGGAAGTTAAGCCCAAGCCTGCAGACTCACCAACAGAGACCTGGAAGCCCTGAGACCTCCTGGCTCCAAGAGAGGCTCCCAGATTCTTGACTACAGCAGCTCCCAAGAGGTCTGGCACAAAGTAGGGTGAGTGCAGACCATTGGGAGGGTTTCCTTAAAAAGACCACATTTCCTCAGCAAGCCTTTTCCACCTCTATTGGCAGACCAAAACTGCCCCTTTGCCGTTGTTTTTCATGTTGTTTCATGTTATTCAGCTTGATAACAGAAGATGTTTTGTTGGGAGGGGCTCTGGACAGCTCTAGCTGCCTATGTATCCTTACCTTCAAAAGAACTTTTGGTTTTGTTGCAAGATCAGTGACATGGAAAAGATTTCTTGCACACTGCATTGTAAATAGTGTGGTGAGCCCTGCTGTTACTCTGCAAGTGACCAGGCAAATCTGACTTTTGTTCTTATTTTCTAGAGACCACCTGGACAGAGTTGGTGTGGGATCCAACACCTGTGATGAGAAGGTTCAAACAGCAGATATGAAGAGCTAGAGCAGTGCTACAAACCTGGGGACCTGGGTATTCCCAGCCTTGCCACTACCTTCTCTGGAACATTTTTTCACCAAGCACTTCAAGTCCCTGGGAGCTACTCCCATCCTTCCTTGGCATAGATTCTGGCAAATGAAATGACGATAGGAAACACTCGCATTTCTTTCAAATCACAGAAATCTTATTTCAATTTGAGTTTTGGAAAAAACTTGGGAAGTACTAATTACTCCAGCTGGTTCATTCCAGGACAAGCAAAGAGAGAAGAAAAACAAGGCTCTCCAGCTTTTGTTGCAAAAGAGCAAGGCAGACCCAAAGCAGAAGCAGAGAGAAGCAGAGAGAAGCAGAGGTACACGGTAAATTCCTTGGATGTGCCTTCCCCAGACACTACACAGCACTTCTCACTCTCTCTCTCAACCAGCTCAATTCTGACACCATAAAATAGAGCAACTTGAGGTGACTCTGGATTAGGCCAGTTGGAGGCAGCTTCTCCAGCACTGCACACCAGCTGGGAACTGTTCTCACACAGCCACGTTCACTCTGCCCCTTCAAGGCAGGCTATAGGAGACCATTGCCAAAGGTGCCCATTCCTGCACTCCCTGCCAGCAGCAATTGCTTGTGGCCGACACAGCTCTCAATTAACTCCTTGCACATCTAGAAAAGCAACATGGAGACAATCCAGGATGAACCATGTGCCTCAAATACTGACCAAACACATTATTAATTTTCATTAATGTGTGCTTGCTCTTTAAAAATATTTCTCCTGCTTAATATTTGTATCAAATTACTTCCACATGAAGCTTCTACTTGAAGATTTTCTAGTGTGGTTCAGTAAATTATTTACTCAGCCTCAAAACACTGCTATCTTTCTAAGTATGTATTTGGCTATCTCTTTGGATGCTTACAGTTTTTAATCTTTAAATAAAATTATTGAACTGCAGCGTTCATTTTAGTAGAGTTATTTTGCAGCATGTTATTCCATACATGGGATTTCAAGGAGATGATAAAAAAGAAAATAATCAGTTTATTTTGCTCACACTCCATCCATCCCATTTCGTTCATATTTAAAAGCACTAAGATTTTCTAGAGTAAGAGGTTTCATAGCTAACCTTTTCCTTATCCCTCTTTGGCCCCAGTCCCCTATCAAAACACAATCTCCCACACTGACAGAAAGAGCCCTTATGAATACAAATGCCTGTGGACAACTTTTTATTTGGCAGCTGTATAGCATTATGGACTTATTATCCACGAAAGAGTTTTACTTTCCTCAAACTGGAATTAAAGTGCATTAGAAAACCAAGAAAAATGTTGTTATTGCACATCACACTGGGTCAGGCAGCTTTAGAAAATCCCCAGAAGTAAAGGAGAAAACCATTTGCTTTTTTCCTGTACCATCAGTATCATCTGACCAACTGCTAATTGTACTGCTGAGGTTTTAAAGACCTCTATTCAGGTAAGTGCTGGCCAAAA
>VZRX01021468.1:109509-355581 GCA_013398075.1 Notiomystis cincta | reverse complement strand
AAAAAAAAAAAAACCTCTCATTCATCACAGCACAAGTACTTTCAAGAGTAGCCTAGTAACACAGAAAAGACTTGAAAATCCTCAAAGTCCAGCCACCTATGGAGTGATCATGTGAAAAAATGTCAAAGAATCACTTTTGTAAACGCTTAAGACAACTGCTACTGAGTGGTAAATACAAAATACTGTTTAATTGCAATTTTCAAAAATTCTTCCTGCTTTCAGTCATTATATGTCTGTCCCTCTGATAGAAATGGGAATTCTTTCAGTTTTCAAGCCTGTGCTCTCCTTTCATTGCAATGAGGACCTAATTCAGAGCTTTAAACTGTGTTCTGCAATGCATAATTAATCTGGCTTCATAGAGACCTGGACAAAAGACCCCATTCAATCTTCAGCTCCTTCCCCCTGAGATATTGTTATTTCTAAAAACTCCTGCCAGCTGGGCTGGAGGGAAATCTCAGCACTGTGGGAGAATGAACAAACTACAGGCCTCCAAGGGATTTGAAGTAACTATCTGACTAAATTGGATTAGAAAGTAAGGAAGGGGAGGGGAAGGAGGGCTTATTCTGAAGTCTACAAAAGCTCATAAAAAATTCTTAGAAGATTTTCATATGGTGAAGGGGAGAGAAATATGCAAGTTTTTATAACAAAACTGAGAAAGAATTTTAAAACATGCGTGAGCCAATACACTTGGGGATATTTGAAGGGATTACTGCTGGTATTATTTCAGGAAAACTGTTGTGTCTGCCTCGGAGCTTTGAAATGGCATTTCTATGCAAAATCTGGGCTGCCCTGCAATCCAAAATAGTCATACTTTCCTTCCAGGTATTTGATACATATCCTGTTTGAACCTATAATGTAACCTAACCATCAGTTGCTTTAAGTTTCCTCCAAAGCACATCGCAATTAAAAGCCTCTGCCTAGGAGAATTTCAAAGGGCTATGGAAAAACAAATTCAGGCTTGTTAAGAGAGCCAGCACCCTGCTTTCATTCCCCCCAAGCTCATTCTCCAAAGTGTGTCAGTGACGCTGCCCAGATCACCTGGCCATCTCTCACACTTTTCACAATATTTTTAGCAGGCACATACTCAGAAATATTGCCCCATTTACCAGCAGACCTTTTGGAAGACAAGGTGGAAAGGATCTCACAGCCCTGTGCCTGGAGGAAAAGATGCTTTGAGCTCTGGCTGGCTCTGCTGTCCGCCCCTGACAGGGACTTGCTGCTTGCAGGCTCTCTGCTCCTGCAGCACTAATGCTGTGAAGTTATGTGGGGTTAGCCAGGACAAAACTTGGCTCACTAGCTTCAGAAATATTTTCAGAAGTCAGATCTTTTAGCCACCCTAACCAACACTCCCCATATTAAAACAGGCAGTCCTTACTTACAACAGCAGTGACTTCTCCACAGTCAAAACGAACAAAAGTATCCTCTAAAAGTTGATCTACTTAGAACTCACATGCTGTTATGGAGTAAAAACTGTGGTACTTTTCAGAGGTCTGGCATGCACTGAAGAGGTCAGCATGAACAATGAAAAATGCACCCTGCTGGATGCATCTGTGTAAAGATGGATGCACAAAAATTACAACATATCAGAGCAATCCTAATCAGTCCTAACCAAACCCAAACATTTGTGGTTTTTTATTATCATCCTTTGCTATTTCTAGACTTATTGTGACAGAATAATTTTCTATGATCTCCCTTTTTCCTGGGGAGGAAGTGCACAGAGGAAAGAGGGGAGCAGGATTAAAAATTTTTTTTGAAAAGGAGAAAATAAGATTCAGCAAAATCTTTCAAAATAGTGGAGGCTTTTTTTCTTTAAGGTTGTCACTTCATAAAGAAGCACTTGTATGTAACTTAGCAACAGCAACAACAAAAGTACTGGTAGCTCATATTCCAGACAAATAGAGAAATGTTTAAAACATTAAGTTGTTATATAAAATCCATACAGTCTCTTTCCAGTTTCTTTAATTCCTGAGGTGCAGGAAAAGCAAGATAACACCACTGCTCTTTTCCAGCCAACATAATGAGCCATTTTGGATTGTGTACAACTGTTATCACAAGTTGTTGGATGTTGTCAAATCCATATTGAGGCATCACATCAAAAATCCTTACTCACATTAACCTAACAATCTGAATAACTGTGGCATTACTTGAAAGGGAAAATGAAAGGTTTCACACCTGTGAAAGTCTGGTGGAAAAAAACCAGTGTCATTCAGCTAAACACATCCTCAGTAATGCTAACACAAAAGATCTACCTAAATTAGCTGATCTACCTGATTTTTCTCAACTGACAAAAACTCTCAAGGTCTCAAAATTGCAGTGAAGACTGCAAGGAGCAGAGGACAGACAGTCCAAGCTAGGGCAGCAAAGTCAGTGTTAAATCCCATCACCACACTCTGGAGTGTGCATTGCACTGCTCTGAGTGTGAGCCCACTCTGAGAACCTGCTGGCAGATGACATTGCCACACAGGGCCTCACCCACCAGGGGCAGGACCTTTCCTAGCAATGCACAAGCAGCTCTCCTCACTCCCACACTGATGTATCTTCTCCAGGCCACCCATGGAGCTGGCACTACATGGGGAGCCTGTAGAAATTCTGAAGTGCACCCAGGACAGGAGCAGAGCCAGAGCAACCATTATGGGTGTGCAGGCAAAAGCCAAATCTGCTGTTTCAGTGAAGAAAAATAACTTGTTCTCTCTGTGAGATTGACAGAAGCTTGGCAGCAGCACTGGGCAGGTGATGGAGGGAGAAAGAGGGGAGCCTGGCAAGGCTGTGAAGGGGCTGAGGCTTGCTCCTCTTGCAAAAAAAGGAAAAGGGTGTGGCTGGAAAGGAAAGCAGAAGAGACTGGGACTTGCTATTCCTACTGCTGTGTTAAAGGTGAAGAGGGCATAGGGCAGAGCTTGTGTGTCTCCTGAGGAAGAAGGTCCCTGCCCTCAGCCACACCACTTCACAGAGAAGGAGTGGGGCATGGTCAAGACTTTCATTCATGCACCTCCAAGAGCATTTCTTCCTTAGAGAAGAAAATCAAGGCATGACGAGAAGCAGGATTTCAAATCCTGCATCTTACAGAAAAGGTTGAAGAGGAAGCTGAAAGTTTTGGACAAAACTTCTTCATCTCCATGCATTTGTGCAATCCTAGGAAGCTAAACAGACATCCTGCTGCTCAGCACACTTAGGTGATGCTCAGCCCAGCCCCTGTGTCACCCTGTATCTGCCAGCTGACCCACTCTGCAGTTGCTCCCTAACTTGCACCACTCACACACGTACTCATCTGAGTAAAAATACTCAGCCAGCAGCTGAAGCAGATCAGCCAAATAACACCACAGCCATCTGACTCTCTTTGCAGGACATGAGTGAAACACCCAGGCCCAGCCCAGCCCTGTGGGTGCAGCAGTGCCATGGAGCAGTGGTGGTCTCCACCACCCCTGGCCACCTGTTCCAAGGGCTCTCACCCAGCCACCTCTGCCCCACAGCTCCGCTTTCAGCCGCCATAAACACGAGGGGAAATTTCAACTCGGTTTTGTTAACGCTGCATCAGCTACCACATTGAAATCCCACCAAAAGAACTCTTAAAATGGGGTAAGTTAATAACCAAAGAGGAAGCAGGGCTCATCAGCAGTAACTTTGTCTGCTATGGGGCACTTCAGCTCCACTCCTCAAAATCTACTGTCTGCCTCATCTCACAAAAATAGGTCATTAACTTCCCTTCTCTTAGTGCTTACTCCATGTTTTAAAAGTATACTCAAATAACTCAGAGATAATTTAGTTCCTTTTTTTCCCTCAACCCATCTTCTTCCAAACCTCGGGATTTAATTGACAGTAATCCTCAGTATAAAATAAGAGTACAACTCAAAAGGGCCTGAGACTAAGAAAAATTGAAGAATGAAAGAAGAATGAAAGGCCAAATTTTCCCATCACTTACTCGGATATCACCTTGGGTTTACAAAAAAAAAAAGTTGAGAAATTTGACTGTTACATCCTCAAAAGAGCTGTCTTCTATATGTATTCCAGATCTAAACAGTCCAAGGACAGAGGGACTGCCACAGCATGAAAAAACAGGCACAGAAATACTCCAAAGCACACCTGGTTACAGTCCTATGTCCATCCTCAGGAGCAAGTACTGAGCATGTACTCTGTGTAATTCCCCTTGTTTTCAGCTGCCTCCTTCATAAGTTACAAACTGCACTGCCCCACCTATACCACCTTGTCCTAATCACCCTGTTGAAATGTAATCCTCCAAAATTTTGAGTCTAGTAAATGCAGCTACTTAATGTCATCCAGAGAGTTTAAACTGGGCATCAAAACTTCAAAATGTTGCTTAAATGGAATGCAAAAATGATAAAAAAGTTTCTTATTCAGCTATAGCACTTAGTTGTGCATAGGAAATATGTCAGGATAGAAATTTCTAACTTTAAAGTTCAACAGATCCTGCTGAAATATGCAATATGAATTTTAAACAAAAGAAAAAGAAAAATTAAGTTCTTTAGGAAACAAGCCAAGAAGACATTGATGTAAATGTAACACTGGCTCAAATTTTGAGCAAAAGCATTCTTAAAATTTGTCAATTTTACAAGTGTCCAGTATTATAATAAGAGGAATTAAATCCAGAAGAAATATTTTGGCTTGTCACCTCTAACAAGGGTGGCACTGCAGAGACTCTCAGAAGAGCAGATCCAAGCCCAGTCTCAGACACACCACGCTGAGGTCAGAAGATTCCCATTTGCTTGGCTCTGTTAGCCAAGGTAGAACAGTCTGTTGCATTGTTGCTTTGTGCCCAGCCTAGGATGCCCCATGCAACTCCTGCTGCACCAAATCCAAAGGAAAATATTATCAGAAACGCTGACAATAAACCCTTTAAAAACTTTATAGGGAGCATTTTAAATGAAACAAGGAGAAGAGGTGTATCCAAAAGCAAACTTATCCATTTGATCAAACATTGCAAAATATTGTCAACATCCAGGACATGTTCTTCAGATCGCATAAAGGCATTACATATCCCTATATTTCGGCGTGGGTTATTGATGCTTCACAGCCCTAAAATGCAGCATAGACCTCTTCTGCTTATGCTGTAAAAATACTCTGTGGTCTTGCTTAATAACAGTTGTGGAGAGCACAGAAATAGTCGGGGGAAAGAGCTGGGAGCAGGATGTACTGTCTGCTGGCGCAGAGCTCGGTACACGTTCCACCAGGCTGCAGCTCGGGGAGCTCATGGCCCATGACACAAACACACACGTGTGCTCTCCCTCCCACCCAGGTGGTATTTTTATTTCTAACCTCCCTTTCCCTGGGTTGCAGGGAAGTTTGTCGTAGCCAGCGAGTGTCACACGGGATGCTTAGGACCTGGCAGGCTCTGGCGTGAATTTTACCCACTGACCACAGAGTACAAAACAGTTTAAAGCTTAGGTTGAAGTTTTGTTAGCGAGGTGTCATTATAGATGGGGGAATGAGACTGGGAATGTGCTGAAGCCAAGCCTTGGTTCCTCTGACACAACGAGTCTAAGCCAGGCCTGACAGCAATAACGCTCTGCAAGAGGAAGGTTTTGGGGAGCCATGTGGGCCCAGGTCCCTGTGCTTTGCTCAGCAGACACATCCTCTGCCCTGCTGCCATCCAAGCACCCTGCAGTCACTACAGCAGTCTCAGTGATCAAAGCTGCTTCAAAGCCCACCCTGGTTAAAACAGCCTTGCATGGGCTGCTCGATGCACTGGAGCTCTGTATGAACCCGTGGTTACAGGGCTGCAGCTCTGCAGGCATCAACCTTTCTCCAGGCTACTCATGGCACCAAAACACTTAAAGAAAAGCTGCAATGCAAGTTGTGCCATTGGGAATTATTCCAGAGACATAGAAACTGACTAAATGGCAACTTTAAAAATGCCTTTTTCTAGTAGATATTTGCTTCATCCAGATAATGGGTTTTATTTCAAAAATCAGTGCTAAAGGCATACATATTCCCCATTCCTTCACCAAATCAGAGAATAGGTACTAGCACTACAAGAACCACACCAGAACAGAAGCTACTTTGTCTTCTGGAAGTATGAAACCACAGCATGGGCCTCCTCCCGTGTATACCAGGACCAAGTTCATGGATGCCACACTCATGTAAGTCACACTGAAAAAGAACTGAAGGAAAAAAAGTGGAAGGGAGGTGGCTGTGCTTTTTTTCCTTAGATGTTTTAAAGGAAAAAAAATGGGAGTGGGAAGAAAGAAAACAGCCCCTCCTATGCACAAGTTTCCGAAGATTACTGGGATCAGAAAGTTGGATAATGAATGACATTTTAAAATTAAAAACTATCTACATGATATTTTGAGTGCCCTGGTAGATTTAATTCCCTTTTCAAGCACCCTTAAAAAGTGAATTAGGAAATGGAGATTAGATCAAAGTTGGCATGGGAAGAAACAAGAAAACAAAACAAAATCAACCACTCATCTGCTATTGAAACGTTTAATCTAAACCTTTTTCTGGTTTAAAAATAGAAACTATTTATAAGATAATGTGTGCTTTAATCAGAATGCAAGAAACAAGCTAATAATTAAAAGTTCAAAATAAAGGTTTTAACTCAAACATAGTTTTGCAACTACAGTTACAGCCAGATTACAAAATTCCTTTCACACAATGCACATAGCACCCTTTGAGACTTAATGACATTCTGCAGCTGGGGTAGTATGAATCTGAGTTCTTTCTGTTCTGACTTATTTACTTCTGCAAGAAAATTCCCCATGGCAACTGGCCAAAGGGGCTTGTCTCCTTAGTGTGTGAAATGTGAGCAGATACAAATTTGACACCATATTTCATCCCCTCGCCTTCCCTCGTGTCTGCATTCCTAACTGTAAATTAAGGGGTGGCACTGACCATTCTGGGGTGGTAGGAAGATGCTTATTCAGAAAGATAGGAAGTGACAAAGGAGGGGGAAAGAAAACCACTTTGCAATGCTTCAAGGCAGTTTCTGAAACTATAGTGAGATTCTTCTCACTCATAATCAAGACAAGCTGAAATTGTGCAACAGCTGATTCCTTTCTAAAAATGTGACAGTTTTTCCTTTTATTGACCTTTTAGAGATGCATTTATCTCTGCATCTAGCAGAAATCAGTAGAAATTTGTCAATTCTTGATAATGCATGTCTGTACTTGCTGCAGCAGCCCTCTCAATTACGGTCTCTTTTCAGGAATGCAAGTTGGGTTTTTCCTGTGTGGAGGGTCCACGAAAACACAGAATATTTCTGCGGCACAGCCTGCCAAAGCTGATTATGAAAGAGGCAATTTGGAACATGGAGCCTCAAGCTGGACTTTAGAAAACAAGAGGCACCTGGGAAATGATGTGCAACTCTCAGAGACTAAATACACTCTGGCAAAACCAAAATTCCCCTAAGGACCTCAGTCAGCCAAGGGTGAAACCGTGACCTTGGACACATGTTTACCCTTCTTGGAGCTGATATGTATAATGCATCTGCTATTTTCGCTAAGGGATACCATCATCCTGGTTCTCCCTCCAATTCCTGACTGCACAGCTATGTTTAGCAGTGACACCAGTAAAACTTACTTAAAAGATATTTACTTAACAAGGTACATGTCTCTGAAAAAGCCTGAAAGGGTCTCAAAATACTGTTATCAACTTCTAAACACACTCTAAAATATGCAATAGTTATGTCTAGGTATTGTGTCCTACACATTAAAGATTTTCAGGCTGCAGGCTGCCCTGGAGAGAATCATGTGATTCTTTCTGGCATATGGAGGCACCCTCCCAGTTTTATTTGTAGCCCCCTAAAATGACAGTGCTGTGGGTGTGAAAATATTTTAATTCATTTCACATGAAATGAGGGTGTCTTACTAGAAGTTTCAAGGAACAAGACCAAACCCAAAATTCTGACAGTCCAACCGTATTTTGCTTGTTGCTATTTTAAATTTAGAAACAAACAAGACCAAAAGCTTTAGTTCAGTCCTGTGTGTTCTCTGTGGACTGCAGAGGACCCAGCCATTGGTGTCAAGAGCTAGCTCACAGTAGCGGAGCTCACACCCCAGATCCCCACAGGAGCTGGGATCCTGTTCAGACTGGCTGCAGTGAAGAGGCATTCCAGGGCAGGGAAGCTGAGCCAGGTGTGTGCAATCTGCATCCACTCATCCCAACCTGCACAGCACTCCCCTTGCTAGCCCAAGCAAGCGAGAACAGATCAATCTGTGCAAAAATTATGCCAAAAACACTATCAGTGTAATTAACTCTACTCAAAACATTTGCAAAGTCTAGCGATTCAATTCTTACTTAAAGAAATGGAAAACGAGGTTGGAAGTTTTGAAGAAAAACTCAGGAAGGTGCTACCAACAGAAGGAGTCAACAGGCCAAATTCTGAAGATTTTCCTCTGCCTGTGCTAAGGCCTGCTGCTGCAGAAATTCTCCCATTAACATCTGTGTAACAGCTACTGGATCTGTGAGATGCAGCAATCAAACATGAATGTGATTAAAGCCTGGTTGGCCAGGGTTTGTAACAGAAACAGAAATGCAAATGTCAAATAGTGAATGGCAGATTAGAACTCCCAGATTATTTTTATTGTTTCAGTAGTTCTCTGCAAAACACAAAAAGAAGTGATGTAAGCATTTTAAGAGGCTCACACTGTAAATTCTTTTCGTACTGCCAGAGAAGTGTTAGATACAGTCTCTCATACTTCTAGAATACTGCTGAAGCAACTGCTCACTGCTGAGAAGAAAAGTTAACTATCAGCTAACAAATGAAAAGAAGAGAGAGAAAAGCCTGTTCAGAAAAGTGAGAAACTTTAAGTGCAGTTTCATTCCTGAGAGGGGATGGAGGCAGGTGAAGGAGAGGGCTTTTACAACACCATCCAAAATAGGTGACAAAGAGAAAGGGGAGGGAAAAATGATTCTGTCTTTTTTTCTGAGAAGCAGAGAATCAATGCCAAGATTTGAGATCCTAGGAACAAAATGAAAGATGTAGTCATGTAGTCTAAGGTATTTGTAGTTCTACCTTACTGCACAGCAGTATGGCAAAAGTTGTCACACTCAATTCTGGTGTTGCCATCAGTGCTGCTAGAGTGTAACACAAGATTTGTGTATTCTGAGGGGAGAGAAAGGACTTCTGCATTACTTCTTCAGCTGTTTAAGCTCCTGCCATGAAAGAACTTGTGCATCTTCAGAGCTGCACACCAGCTGAAATCTGGCAGAAAACTATATAATTGCTGTTGTATCTGAAACATTTCCAAACCAGACCCTCCTGCTTTCTTGGCTGGGAGGAGAGAGAGAGACTGAAGTAGTTACTCTGCTACTTTACACCTAAGGAGGTCTTAACTGGCCAACTGTGATCCAATTCTGGTCCTTTACAATAGCAAAAGAGTCAGAAGAGAGTAAAAAATATTGGCTGGGAGGCAGGGGGAGAACAGCAGAGGGGTACATGCTCAGAGAAATCCTGCATCAGTGTCCAAGCAGCATCTCTTGAAGGAGCAGCACAACGTAACTGCTCAGGAAAGAACAGGCTTATAGGAATTTGCATGTTCTCATAAGCTGCAATAATAAAAGAACATTTTGAAAGAAATAATAAAAAAAAGAAGGAATTAGGGACAGACAAATTGTTCATCAGCTCTAAAACAAGAATTTGGCAATACTAAGTCAGCTGTTTCATATCATTTCAAAATAGATGGGTTTGGGTTACTTTCCTCTTTTCAAAGTTTTTTTTTCCCCCCTCCACAGCACCATTACTCAAGTTCATATAAGAGGCCCAAACAACTAACAAATAGAAAAAAAAAATCACAAACATTAGCTGAGGTTCTAAAGACAATTACTCTACTAGAACATGATTTTGACTTTCTATTAAAGGGACCTACTTTACACAAATCCTAAGACAGCACAGGCTGGCACTGCTACATTTCTGTCAGAAGGGCCACTTTGATTCACAGTACCCAAAGGTCTGTTCCAATTACTTTTAAGTTCAGGCTCTGTGGGGCCTGAGTCTGTAGAGCCAGGATGAACCAGATGCTTTAAATGCTGAGTTTTTGAGAAAAGAGATCAGTAGTCAATGCTTTCAAAACAGCTTTCATATTTTAAAGAGTTATCTGTTTGGGGAAACAGGCTGTTGTCTTTTGGATTTGGGTTTTGTTTTGGTTTTTAATACATAAAATTCTCTACAGGAGTTGGCACTTTGAAAGTGGGTGACATGGGCTGACTGAAAAGCACTCCCTTGTAGATGCAGAGTCTGAAGGAAGTATCAGGCACCATAGCATATATTCTCAAATTTTTCTTAAAACACAAGTTCAGCTTTTGTCCTACAAAGGTCTTTGAAAATACTGTGTGGCAGCCAGGACTCCACAACTGGCTTAAACCACCCAACTGAATGTACTAAATGCATGCTAGTTGTCCCAGGGATTTATACACAAGCCTCCCTAATTTCACAACAGTGTCTTTAACAGCCTGTGCCCCATCCTCCCAGAGCAGCTTTCTCTCCCCTCTCTTCACTCACATTCACCACTTCAATCCATCCTTAGATTTCATGTTCCTGAAGGCCCAATGTCAATGTTCACTCCAGTACTCAGGCACTTGATGACGGACGACATCAATGTTCACTCCAGTACTCAGGCACTTGCTGATGGAGGACAAAGCTGCTAATGGTCTCCAGAACAGGGAAGCCGCTGTCCCTTTCCAAGCAAGGAAGGAAAGTGCAGTTCCAGAGTGGTGAAGACTCAAATTTTAAGCAAATCTTTACAATTCTACAACAGCAGTTGTCAGGTTTCTGCAACCTGGGGAAAACCAGCCCCTAGGGCATTACTGTCCCTAGCATTTCTGTTTCAAAGGGGGTGAGACACTGAAACCCCCACAGCTGCTCACTGAGGTTAGCCCAGCCCCTCAGAGGTGTCCCTTGGTGGGCACATCCTTTGATAACTCCACTCAAGCTCACTGCAGTTTTGCCCTCAGACCCACACTTTAGCATGAGTTAAGCCCATCTAGACAAACAGGTTCACTGAAGTTCTTGTGACCTCCATGCCTAAAAGATTCAGCAAAGATAAAAAGCTGGAGGTCCTTTGAGGAGCTTTTGCATCCATTCATTAACCACAAGGCTCATACTGAGTAAGGAATCTTGCCTTTATTTTTAAACTATAAGAAAAAGAAGAAGCCTCAGGCCTTTTGCTCCCGGGGAAAAGAAGGCGGAATAAATTTTGCATAATTTTCACTCTTGTTGATATTTTCAGCTGGCCTTTAGACCATTGAGATCCATATTATCATCCATGAACTTGGCACCTCAGCAACCCTTCGCAGCTGAGCAAGCTGTTAAATCAGAGCTGAGGCTCTTCTCTCAGCAACATCCCACCAAAGAGTTCTCAGATGGCAGAAATTTACAGAGGCACAAGAGTGAGATCAATGGCACTCTCCCAGGCTGATCTTGAGAAATGCTCTGGAATTTAGGCACTCCCCCCCTCTTTCTGTCCTCTGCTGGACTTTTTTCAAATCAGTCTGCCAAACTTTGCCCTAAGAAGGACACTATTACTGACAGGAGATCCCAACATCAAGTTGCTGAGAAATCAGTAGAGATGTCTGCCTGCTGAGTGAGAGCTTCCTTTCTCACTCCTGGTGTTACAGGCTAAAACTGCACTCAGCTGTAGTAGGATTTCAGAGTATTTCAATTTCCATTCTGATATGCAGCACAAGAGTGCCTATGGAGCCAAAAGAATTTGGGCCAAACCACTAAGAGTTTTCATCTTTACTAACATGCACTTGACCACACACTGCTGGGCGAGGCATGTAGTCAGCATTACTTATATCAGCTTACTGTAAAGCCAACAGGCTTGTAAATTGTGAAGTCTAGTCTCACACAGAATTGGGAAGGAAAGGAACTTCTGCTGATGTTGTGCTGAGTAGCATTTTTTTTCCCAAAAAAGGAAGTGTCCTCATAATAGTAACATTGTTGGATGTATTTACTATCAAGCTCACCAAGGCACTTGCTTTTCCTTTTTATGTTATTTGTATCTTTCACCACAATCATATTAGCAGCTGAGCAAACATCATTCCAGCTTTGAGGGAGCAGGTTAAAAATACCATCTCCTACTCAAAAAAAAAAAAACATGTTCTGCTCATTTGGAACAAGTCTGTGCTACAGCTCTTCAGCACTTCACACCCACCGATCTCAAAGGACTTCACTCTCAGAATAAGAGCATGTGCAAATTCACAACTTCTCTTCTGAACAGATCACCAGTTTTGGAAGTGAGGAAACATGTACCAATTTTTTTTAAAACTGGAAACCTAGAGTTAGACTTCTTAATCTCTGAATTTCAGCACCTTTTTTAGGTATTAAGGCTTATTTTTAAAATACTGACACTCTTATCTTTTTCAGAGAGTTATCCAGCTAAATTAAAAGATAATTTTTTGTACAAGTTCTTTATTTAGGCATAAACATTATAAACATAAACATCATGTCTGCAAATACAGATGTAGTGATTTGCACTGATAGTAGAGAGACTAACTGTCCCTCTCTACAATTGAATCTTAAATCTATAAAAAGAAAGGTTCCCCAAAAGAAGAAAAATGATCCACACACACAAACATACACTTATACCCACACATTTTTAGGAGAGGGACCAAGGACAATGGTACCTGCCTCCATTGCTCCCCCCTCCCAGACAATTCCAAAGATTGCTCTCCCTACCAAAGCCCTTTAATGAAGATAGTAAATTTCAAAAACATAAAAGAAAATACAAAATAATCACCTTATTCTGAGAATGTTCTTATTCTGGATAATAGGAATTTCACCTAAATAAATTCTGACTTAAAATTCCCTTACCAGAGAAGATTTCAAATGACTTCTCAAAATTCTGCTTCAGGTATCAGAGTGGTAACAGCACTGTTACAATCCCAATCCCACAAATTATAAATATCAGTTTAATCTCTAAACCCAACCTTTCATCTTATTGTTCCAGTACAGCTTGATCCAGTTTGGCTGCTTCCTGAGCCTCCAGACTTGGAAGAAGTAAAGAGCTGAAAGCCAACCTGAGCATATGCAATGTTCTTCATTTTACCTCATAAACACCTGACATTAGTGGAATTGCATTTGACTGCAACACTCTGGGGTAAGCAAATGCAATGAAACATTCCCATATGTAATAATCACTAACTGTGATATTAAAACACGTACCTCCTAGCACCAAGACAAGGCAGAGCTACAAACCATGCCTGAGCAGCTGGATACAGTAGTTTAAAACTATCCTGGTGGACACATCTGGGTCTAGGACTCAGCTCAATATATAGCAAAATGAGCAGGATAGGGAAATTGTTTGCAAAAATGCAAATCGATTTTCTCCCAAGACCACAACATATTCTAATTCAGGTTTTGATATGAGCCACTATCCACAGCAAATAGAACAAATCAATATTTTTTTCATATGATAAAGATCAGAAATTGCTGTCTTCATAGAAGCATTCATTGCCCCTTGGAAGATCAGGAAGGACAGGAATGCCAAATGTTGGGAAAAAGCTCATCCTTCCATCACTATCCTCCAATAATACACATCTATACTTGCCATCTGCAAGGAGTCCACATCTAAATGCATCAGTCCACTGGGCTTTTGTGAGAACAAGGAACAGTTTTCCTTTGTCTACTTGCTTATTTAGATTCTAGATTATAAAAATAAAAAATAAGTGAGAAGAATTCAAGACTTACACTTGTTTTCTCCTCTCAAAGGAAAATTCTTAAACAATTTGCAATCTTAATTAGCACACAAGAGTATAGTAAAGGACAAGGAAATAAAAATTCCAGCATTACAAAAGCAGGATGTGTGGAAAATATAAACAACTTGATTCAGTAAGCATGCAAGGGATTGAGGCCTGTTTGTCACCAGATCTGCCCAAGCTTCCCCCTTGGAGTGAAACTCAAGAAGCATACATGGACAAAAGCATGTCAGGGCTTGGTGGGGAAGCCAATACAAGAATAGCTGCAGTAGTAACAGTGTTCCACATTCATGAAGATCTTGGGTTACCGAGATAAATTCAGCTACAAGACTCACCCTTGTGCATTCTTAACCCTTTCACTGCAGGATGCCTTCACACAGGGCAGTGTGGGGAGGGCAGAGAGTGAATGCTCAGGAACCTCAGGAAGGCTGTTTCTTTTGGCTGACAGTGATACATCTGCTATCATTCACATTTAATCTTTCTAGAAATTTAAAATCTTATTTAAGAGGTAATGGATATTGCTGTGGTTATAAAGCACTTTGTCATTAAACCATACTGATGTGATTAAGTTAGTTATTTTCCTCACATACTGAGGCATAAGACCTGCTTATCCCAGTCTCCACAAATGCAAAATTAAAATAATAATTTTTTTAAAATGTTTGTTTATATTTCTTCCAGGCCATTTTTTGAAAGATTTCACTTCCTTCAACTAATAAAGGGTATCATTTGAGGTAATTGCTTTCTTTTCCAGTTTCCAGATGGTCTGCTAGTCACAGTGTTAACAGGCAGCAGCTACAATTTTCTTATCTTTCTGAATTATAATATTACAAACCAATTATTTTAATTTTTTCAGTTTTATGCTAGCTGGAACCTCTAATCTTTGCTTTCAACAGTACATTAGTGAAGACAATACGGAGGAAAAAACATTCCATCACCAAGAAATCACATTAAATTTATTTTTAAAAGATATTAAATAAGACATCTTAATAAATGCTTTATTGTGTGCTTGACTGTGGGTTTTAAAACGAATCCTATTTGTATTTGTTATACAAGAAGCAGATATAGTGTAATAATTGAAAAAACTTGTTGTTTTCTTTTTCTCCTGAAACTGATCGCACGAAATAGAGGAAATATTGCAACAAAGCCTACTGATACAGTACTCAGGTTCAAAACCTATCAAAGGGTCACATTTCAGCTATGTTTCTATCAACAGATGCTTGCTCCATCCTTGCTCTTCCAGAATTTTATTTTGTGACCGCTCTGTCAGCGTCAATGCCTCATCTGTAACATGGGGATCCATAAATAGTTCCCTCCATGACAAGAGAAGTGCAGGAACAGAGCCATGAATTTTGGGGTAAGTGACAAACAAGCAGTGAAAGGGGACATGCGATTATCAAGACAGAAAAACTCACTGTAAGTGTCAAGACTTGTGGTCCACTGAGTAGGATACAGAATTAAGTCAGGTTTATGCCAGATAACTCACAAGAACAGACAACACTGAACGCTCCCTGTGGCTCCCTAGCAAAGTGTAGGTGTTGGTGTACCCTTGTCCTCCCAAACATCTCTCCTAAGGCTGCAGTGGAAAAAGCCCTGACAATAGACTGAAATCAGCACCATGTATAAGAGCTGGGAAGGCCAGCTCAGTCCTAGCAGCAGCCAGTCCTTCCTCACTCAGATCCAAGCAGTCAGGTTGAATCCCACCCTGAACTCTTCACCCTCTCTCCAGCACGCTTCCCCTCTAAATATAAACTGCACTGCTGACATGATTGCAGCTGGCACTAATCTTTTCAGATGTTTTCCATGTTGTCCTTGGTTTTGTTTGCTATGTTAAATCAGGCAAAATTCTGGTTTAAGCAACAAAGAAGTAGCAAAAATGTATGTAGATGAAACAAAACTATAGATAAAAAAACATTGAAACCAACAGATTGGTGTAGGATGGGGAGAAAGATTCATAGAAAGCAAGTGATTTGATGAGACTGAATTAATTTGAGCTAATAATATTCATCTGAAACATTAAATATCTTGCAAGTGTTAGAACCTCTTTCATCTGTAATTCTAATAGAAACAAAGCTGTACACTGTGAACAAACATACTTGCACTAGAGATCTTTGAACTCTTATTACAGATTAACAAACTAGTCAGAGCTGAGGTTCCCCTGGTACTTGAGCAGCTAGAGGGAAAACCTACAGGAGGAAAATTACAGGCAGCAATTGCCTGCAGCTTGTGTCATTCAGTGGAAGAACACGAACTTCAGCTAAACTCTGTGTATGCAGCTATGGGAGTACATAAAAATTGAAAAATTACAAGTCTTTCTAAGAACTCACAGCAAAATGCAAACTAGGATGAATAAAAGCAGGAAAGCATTATGTACCCCAACAGAGAACTCTCTCATGCTGTTAGAGCTCTAGCTTCTTTGTGAAAACACACCTAAAGTGACAGCAATAAGAGGCTGCTTCTTTCTCTGTTGCAGAGTAGTGAACACTGCCATGGTATGCAGACAATCCAAGGGTGGTTCGCAATCATCCAGACTTGCTCTGTGTCACTCCTGATTTTTCCACTGCCATAAAAATAGTGGAGGTGTGAGTTTTGGAGGTGAGGCAGCAGGAACAGGGTTCAGAGACCTGAGCCAAAGAAAGGGAACGGGGAAAGACCTGCTAAAAAACTACTACACCAACCCAACACACACATGTGAAAAGAGGCCAATATTAGCTGAGCAGCAAATGGACCAAAGAGAGATGGAAAATGCCAGAGCCCCATTTTCCCAGTATAACCAGCTGTCACTAACTGCAAGCTTACAAAGAGCACAAGGTTCTGTACTGAAGGGAAGTTTAGGAGATAATGTGCTTGCAGTGGCACCCACTGCATGTTACAGTTCCTCCCATGCCTCATGGCCAAGCTGGAGGGCAAATGGATAAAAAGGCATACCCAGGTTCTCATTAAACAGCTACATTCCAAGTACCTACATGTTCTAGATGTATTTAGTTGCCATACCGTGGGCTGCTGTGCTTTTCATCATGACTACCAAAAACCAATATTTTACACCATTTTCTTACATTTCACTCTTCTTAACGTTCCATGCCACTTAATTCACCCAAACACTTGCACAAACACACAGGGAGAGGAGGGAAGGGGGCTGTTGCTGTTTGATGAATCAGTGTACAGTTCATCATAAAATTTTTGGGCAGAAGCTTGTTTACAAATCAAGTTGCAAAAAGTATAAATTTATGGATTTGAATGGTTTTACGCACTTTTTGCATGCTCAGAAGGAACTTTAAGCTTGTAGCTTTATCACTGTGATACATTCTGTTTCTCTTTCTTCAGACAGACATTTATCTCAAAGACTGACCCTATGCACATGAAAGATCATTCAACTGTAAAGAAAAGTCAGGAAGAGGGATGAGGTAACAAAATAATACTAGCAAAACAAGAGGATTTGGTTTCTATGCATTGGAAAAAAATAATAACGTCCCTGCATTTATAAAGGACCCTGCCCTGTGAGCTTTGTTTTTCTCTCAGGCCAAACAGCCCTATTTCTGCCTCTGGGAGCATAAGGATAACCAACAAAATCCCCACTGAGGGTTACTGTGCACATGCTTGAATGAATGAGAACTCTTTAATGCATTTAAGGGTTAGCAATATTATATACATTATAAATAAAAAGAATAGGACAGTTTTGTGCCTGAAAAAAGTTTCTAAATACTATGCTTCAGGACACAAATGGATTTCCTTCAGTAGAAACTCTAATTCACATCCTCTATACCTCATTATGCAATGACCAGTTGCTCATGAAGAGCCTTTCTTGCTGGAAAGTACCAGATATTCATTGCCACTTGGGTACTAGGACACAAATTGCCAGATTTGGAAAACCACAGCTCCTGTCTTTCTGTGCCATGTCCTTAGCTGGGAGGGGATAAAATAATTCAGAGACTAATGCCGTGTTAACTGTCCTGTTAGATAACTAGTACTACACTTGTGATTTCAGTTAACTCTGTTTTACAGGATTCAGAAAGAAACCCCAGCATCCCAACATATCCCCCTGCACAATGTTACTCCCTTACCACAGCAAGATCTGTAAAAGAAAACTGTCTGCACCTCTCCCATTTCATTGCAAATGCCAGTGTTTGGCTGCAAATGCATCACTTCTACTGGAAATTTAAGCTACCAGATCTGACTATGTCTGGAAATCAGTGAGGGCACAAGCTGCTTTCCACAAACCCTGCTGAAAGGGGAAAACATAAGGCAAGAACAGTCACAGCTTCTGCAACTTCAGGACTGCTGCAAACTTTTCTGCTCTCTTTTCTGTTCAAAGCTGTGACATCTGGGGTTGCAAACTAGCACCAACAAGAATTTCTAATTTGTTTCTAATCACATACAGGAGAAGGTATCTCAGCTCAATAAATCAAGATTACTGACTCATGCACTAGCTTAGAAGTATTCCTTTTTGTGTTTATGAAGGGAGGGAGGAAGGGAGGGAAGGAGGGAACAGGGGGAAAGGTGCAAGATTTCCCGTAGGCTGTTAATATGCATAAGCAATTAATTCTACTTAACTGGCTGAAAAACGAGCCGAGGTGAAACAGAAAAGCAAAATCCATTAAAAACAAACAAAAAGCATAAAGAACAACCTAGCCCCTGCATGTTATGTACAGTGTACATCTGTGGAATTTTAGGTGCGCTGTTGCTAATCGCTGCTGGTGGCAGAGTTGGGTCAGCGCTGCTCAGAGCCGGGCTGATTTCCGCGGAGCGCGGCGCTGAACGCTCCCAGAGCGCCGTGAGGGGGTGGAAGGGCTCTGTGTAATTCCACTTCTTGCCAGCCTACAAAAACAACAGCCATCCACCACTGCAGCCCAAATATAAAATCTGGCAGAAGGGGACTAGACAGCCACACTAATCTGCCGGCCTTCTGTTTCAAGTGACACGTGCTTGTAAACAAACAAACATTTGGGGTTTCAGACTACGACAAGAAGGAAAAGGAGACTATTTTTAAAGCATGGGCTAAAATCTTAATATGCAAACCATCAGTCAAACTCTAACTGCCTAAATTACTAAAAATGCCTTGCAAAATTACAGCAAACACTCTACCTAATGGTTAACATGAAGATATTAAACTACAAATTAATGACAACTCTGCTATGTTATTAACATAGGAGGCTTGGGAAAAATGAAAAATTAGATCATTCCAGAAAGCAGACGGGAAAATGCACAGCTTTCATGCATTGCCTACATGTTTGCAATGAAAACCACACAAAATTTGCCTGAGTTCAGATTTCATTGCAAACATGAAACTTAGCTCAAGGGAAAATTTGCTAATGTTTGCATAACTATTCAGTCAACTGGGGCCCAGCCTCAAGCAAAACCTTATGATCTAAAGAACTATAAGAAATGTACAGTTTCACATCAAAACTAGGTGAAATGGGGGGAAAAATGACAGTTTCATTTTGAATTATAATGACATTTTAAATGAAACTTCAGAGGGAAATATAATAACAACACAGAGTGCATGAGCACAAGTGAAGACTGAGGATGATGTGCTGCATAAAATAATCATAACAATTTCTAAAACTTTAATCTTGCTCTAACAAGGCCTGTCAGAGTAAAAGCTGTTCTCACCCTCAAAATATACCTTGAGGGACAGGGTGGGGGGCACCCTCAGTTCCATGTTGTAGGCAAGAAATTGAGGCACAGTGGTTACACGTGAGCAATAAAGCTTGACTGAGAACTTAATTTCTCACCTAAACATCCTTCCTCTCACTCAGATTTGCTTCTGCATGCAAATCCAATCACACACCCTCCCCTGTTTCAAGCAGTCCATTAACTCCAAAGCCAAATGGAGTCTCACCAGTCTCACTTTGCACGTGCTCCAAGCATATCACTCAGGTAGGCTCCACACACAGTTTAGCCAGTCATTTGGATATCCTCACATCTTCCTAGCAACATCTGGTGCCATCTGTTTTCATGCAGTACTTTCTAAAGCAGTTTGCTTCCATGTTTCTGCTTCTGCCTTATTGAGTCATTCTGGGCTTTGACATCACTGCAGTTGAATTCAGCCTACCGGGGATATTCAGTGATGGAAAATTTGATGTGCAATCAGACTGGCCTACAAAATAGTTGGCAATCCTATGATTGCCTAAAAAATTGGTATTCAGTGTTCCTTTATACAGAGTCACTAAAACACCCTCCCACATACTGCACAACCAGAGGCTCCCCTTAAGTGAAGAGAATAATAACAGTAAAATGTATGTTTTGTATGTCGAAGCAGGATTTTACATTGAGATAAGTAACAGAAGAAGCATGGCTTGTTTTTATCTCAGTAGGCATAATTACAGTCAGACATATAAACTGTCAACACACTGCTGGGGAGGAGGGGGAGAGTAGAAGGGGTTTTTTTTTTGGCAGAAGGAAAGGAATGATTTTCTGGTTTGCTTCGGTTTTACAGTCAGGTAGTTATCTCTACATTCTTATGTCAGGAAAAAATAAAATTAAAAAAAACAATTAAATTCCCCATTTTATGGTGAATGTCTACCATTTTAATCTCCACCATATGAGGGTAATGATGGAAACATTAACAGTCACTATCCTTTGAGAGTAATTTATTCCTAGAATAGAGTAGCCTCTGCCAGGCAAGATTACATTCAAAAGTGAACAATATTAGAAAATCCCAGTCACAAGGACTATTTAGCAAATTACAAAGCTAAGAAGAATTTTCTGACTAATTTTGGTCCCCAAGTAAAAAAATGTTAAAAGGTTGAATTCCCCAAATGGAAAGATCACTTGGCCCAGATTATAAAATACATAAGTTTCTTCTGACACTATTTCAACCAGCACAAAGGTCTAAACCACATAAGAGAGGGATGTTATTATTCAGAAGCATTTTGGAAAACCTGAGCAATAGCCACGCTGCAGCTCAAAGCATCTGAGGTAGCAGGAGCTCAGAGTGCTCCCCACATTCTGTTTCTGCAGAGTCACACCAAGAACAAGCATAGCTGCATCTCTTCAGCAACTCAGCAGGTCCTGTGGGATCCCCTATAGCACCATTCTAATCCAGCAGCATATTTTTCATTTCCAGCCCCATCTCTGCTAGCAGGAGCATCTTTTACACACACACACACACCCACACACACACACCCCATGGCCCTTTAGCATGGTGTGGACATGTGCTTTACACTCAGTATAAATCAGCTCCAAAGCCAGACAGACCCTGGAGTCACTTGGGCCTCACAACTTTAAATGATGCCTAAATTTCATTTTAAACCTGAGCCAGGTCCCCGCCTGTCCTGCTTCACTTCTCCATTGTATCAGCCCAGCAGCAGCTGGTAGATGTGCTCGGAGCGGCTTGTCTCTTGGCACCTAGAGGAAACTCTCTTTCTTTGTATGAGGAATTGCTCTATTTCTTCCTTCCTCTTTTTTCTCTGCAGGATATTAGGTGAGCCTCACAGACACCACCTGAACTGACCGGGGCATTGTTAATACCCAAAGAACAGAAATTCTGGTTCTGGAATAAAGCAAAGTCTCAGAGCGACCCACTGTAAACCCATTTGTATCACACCCTGAATTGAAGGCACATGATTTTACCAAATGAGGTATCAAGTAAAGGGGGATTGTCAGAAGCTGCTGCTTTTCTAACCTGTTTCAATAAATCTGCAGAGTGTTTCCTTAAACATCTAAGCCTCTCAAAACCCCTGTGCAATTTTCTTTTTCTACATGGATGGCATGTCACAGAGACAACCAAAAATAAATAACTCTTCCTTGAGATGATGGGCACTTGGCAACAACAGATAGAGTTTCTCAAGGCAAATTCAAGAGCAGACAGGCTAAACAGACTGCTTGAGAGTCATAAGCTAGAGACAAATGTAAAGCGGCCAAAGGGAGCCAAAACCCTGACACAGGGAGTGCATCCAAATTTTAATGAACTAGTTCAATTGGCAAATCCTGGAAATTCAGTATTCACACAATAAATTCAGACTTTGTCCCCCAGATGTCCATTCACTGACAAGACATTTTAAAAGGCTTTAGGTCTTCTTGGCCTGGCCATTTTTAAGTCTTTTTTTTTTTTTTTTTTTTGGGGATGGATNTTTTTTTTTTTTGGTAGGGAATGAGTAAGTCCAAGCACCATAGGCCAACCAGAGCTACATATGTTTTATGTACATAAATGATCATAAGAAACAAAACACAGAGGACCATTTTGTATTACTGTAATTGCAGTTGATAGACTCCAGAAGAACAGGCTATATGACACCTCAAAAGAAAGATGAATATGCAAGCTTAAACTATGCACTTGGTGTGAGCTCCATAATTATGCACTCTGAGTCTCTCAGAACTACAGGCCATCAGCCAAGAGCTACATAACTCATTTGGCAGTAAACAGGTACAAAAAAAAGCCCATCAAATTCAGTCATCAGCTTTTTTTTGCTTTTTTTTTTTCAAGGAATGGATTCAAGGTACTTTGGAAATGTCTTGCAGTCCCCTGGCTGCCATGGCTGTCACCCTGCAGCCTTGACCACTCTTTCTATAACAAGAAGCATCTAGAATGAATCTTTTCTGCCATGTTGAACAGGCATGTTCCTGACTCCACCTCATAAAAAGTGTTTTCTTCACCCCCTCACTCATTCCTCACCACAGTACCAAGTAATTCTATTTTTAGCACAGAAGGAAGTGTCAAGAGAGGCTGTCAAGGGTGGTGTACCACAGGGCTGACCCACCGCAATTTTACATACATTTAATAAAACAATTATCTTCAAAGCTCTTTGTTTTCTCAAAATAGAAGACTTCAACCAGGAAGCACAATGAATAAAAGGGGAAAATGCAATTATTGGTGAGAAAAAAGACAGTAAGTTTGCTGCTGCCAGCATGAGGAAAACATAAATGCTGAAAAATATTTCAGCAAAAAGAGGTTTCTTTTTGCTATTATTCATATAAACATTAAGTAAGAAATTCTTATTCACTTTTTTTTTTTTAACAGACCATGGCATCATTTCAAAGCTGCTGGTAAATGTTTCAAAACTCATTTGAATAAAGTAATGCAGAACTAAATTTAGCCTTTTGTTGTTTTGATCCTGTCAACCTTTTTTGTGGCAAATGTTTCTCTAGCATCATTCAGGTCTGCATCTGTGGCCCTACTCATTTATCTTGCTTTGAAACAAAAAATCCACTTTGGAAGACAGGCAACCAAAACTTTGGAGTTCTGATCTTGTGAAGAATCATGCAGACACAAACATTTTCAGTATTGCATTGATCGTGTCCATGAGTCAAATGCAGAGGGACAGACTGTGATCTTACATTCGAGAACTGAATTAAAGGAAAAGTACAAGAAAGGTCTTGCCAAACAAGTCCTCTCCACACCACCCTAACAGGCTGTATTATAGAAATCCTCATAACCTTTACCAGCTGAAGTCCCTACTGTCAAAATTCCCAGCAGAAAGTGGGCTCTGCATCCAGAGAAGCCAGTCACCTGTCTTTAACAGAGTCCTGGAGGCATCTTGATGATGTCAGGTTCAAATAAATGTATTTCACAAACATCATTAATACCCTGATCTTTTGCAGCTTTCCTAAAAACACATAATTTACAAATACTACAGAGAGAATTTTCATATGTATAACCCACAGGTTATACATATGAAAAACATATAAAAAGCAGAGCTTGTTTCTGCAGGAACACAGCATTTTTCACTTTTGCCAGAGGCACAGGAGGGAAATGTACCCCTGAGATCCCTCTGTTTTGGCCTCCAATACTGGTTTTCCCCTCCATATGACAAAAGCTCTCCTGATTTTCCACTGCACTGTCAGTGTACAGGTACTGGGAAGAAGAAATCAGATGCAGAACTTGTTTTCAATTTCTGCTGCAGGGCTGAGATTTGAGAGAAGTGGACAAAAGCCACATCACCACACTTTGTACTATGCAAGAGCAAATGCAGCCCATGTTTGACTGGAGCTGCCACCACACCCCATGGCAAAGGCACACACCACCACCTCCAGCTGGAAGACAAGGAGCTGATAGAAACCCAGCAAACTGATATCTTCACAAAAAAGTAATTATGGGGGAGGCAGAGGCTTACTAAAATTATTTTAATGCTGTAATGTTAACAACATACACCACAGCATGGAATACTTTTCCCAACATGACAGTGGCTGAGTGCCATCATTGTCACATGTCAGGATCTTTCTAAAAAAGGATAGGAAAGGTTGGCTTTCCAGTCCAGGAAAGTATTTGAATTTAAACAGCTGTGTAGTTTCTTGGTCTTTAGTCTGCCTCTGGGCAACATTTGAAAGTGAAAAGATCAGAAATATAAATCTGGATGTCACAACAAAGGGTTCATCTGTAAACAGTGACCTGACGAATCTAACAGACTAGTCTGATAACTATGACAAAATAAGAAATTAAATCTCCATGCAGATCATTTGCAGAACTGGCTGCATGAAACTTGTCTTGATGGTGTCTTTATATGTTTACATGCTCATGCATACATGTATAAAAGCACTTATCAACAAGTTTTTCAACTTTATTTGCAGCCACAATAATTCAGTAAGTGGTATAATTTTAGATAAACCACCAGAAGTGCAGAGAAAAGTAACCTAAGTTTAAATAAAGTGAAAATCTTGCTTGGACTTTTCTTTATGCTTCTCCAAATTTGGAGATAATTACTACTGGCAAGAGAAGAATTTATTTCTTGTACTCTCTTTTTAATAAATAGAAAAGCCTAGATGACAGATTGCATAGAATTATCATTATATGTACTCAAACATCTTTTTTCATGCTCTGAACATACAGTCTGAACCATGCAGCCTCAGAACTGCTCCAGCTTGCCAAATTCCAGGATGCAAGTTGTAACAGTGGTGCAATGAAGTTGTACTGCCCCATAGTACATTGATAGCAGGGATGCCTCTAGTACTGTCTATTTCCTGTGTCAAACCACAGCAACATCCACCCATGGTTATTGCTGGTAATAACAGCTTGAAAAGCATCACTCACCATTGCAGATGCACAGTCACAGGCGCTCCAGTCTTCTACATTTATTCTAAAAAGACATTTTAAAAATTTATGTTGGCAAATTCCTTGGCTTCAGACGTTGCCTCTGCCCTTCTGATTCTCCAGAAACAGTTATAACAGCTTTCCAAATCAACAAACTGGTAAGTACTGGACCAAAACTACAGCATAGGTATAGTCCCATGGAGATCAATGGACTACCCAAATATATCCAATTTAGCAGGAGTGGTGCCATATGAATATTCATTTGTCTTTACATTGATCAACTAGAATTCTCACAAGGTCTTGAAGGATACAGTTCCTTTTCACAGAAAATATCCCTAATTCTTTGCTTCTCATGGGGCTGAGGATAAACAAAAGGATAGTCTGTATGCAAGGAGATGCTTTTAATTTTGTCTCACTGAACTTCCAGGACCCACAGTCGGATGTTAAAATGCATTCATGACTTGAATTTAGTTGTTTCCAAATAGATATTAGGTGTCCCTGACTGTTGGCATCTAAAGAAAATTAAATAATAAAGTAACAAAATAATAATATAACCATACTTTATTAACAAGGCTTTAGATACAAGTCCAATTCCTCAATTTTCCAGAAAAGTTGTGTACAGAAGAAACAAAAATCCCTAACTCAAATCTGCAGCTAAGTAACATCTTTTAAAAACCACAGTTGCATAAGTTATATGTGATATGGTCACATCTCAAAATCTGATCTCCATTTAGACTTCAAGAGTGCTTTCATCAAGTACCTTCTAAACAAGTGACAAAATGTTTTTTCTCTTTTCCAGTTCCATAGTAGATGCCCATATCAGCCATGCACTGCTGCATGGGTATCATTACAAATATGTTCCAAGTTTATGTCCCCATTTCACAGCACGGTACACAAACTCACATTGGTTTCTGCTGCATCTGCCAAAGGCTCAGAATGACATAGAGCTTTAAATCAGAGAACATGTGCTTTGCATTTAAAACCTTGCTCAGCCCTATTTGTTATTGCTAGATTAATGAATAGCACCCCGTTTGCGTGTTTCATTATGAAAGATAACATGCCCACATAGACCGAATCATACAGTCCATCAAGTAAGCAAAATTCAGAGGAAGATAAGAAAGGTTGATATTAGAGTATGACAATAGCATAAGAACCACAGGGGTGGTTCCTGAATTTCAAACCCTCATGGCAACTGCCCTAGTACTCAAGATGGAAATGAACCAGATCACAAACCTTTGAAGAAAAGATTTGCAAACCCCTACCCAGCCATAAGATCTTCCATTCATTACAGAACTGTCTAAATAACTCCATCAAAAAACACTGCTCTGTTTGAAGACAAGCTCCCAGTTCTCACCCACAGAGATTTCATCCCATGCATGAGATGAGAAAATAAGGTTTCTTATACGATGAAGGTAGGAAGCAGAGAAAGAACAGAACTTTGAAGAGATCCATGGATCAAGGTGACTTGAAAAGATTGCTAGCTAAGACTTCAGCAAGTCATGACACAGGCAACCACAGCCTGGAATTTCCAGGCAGTTCGAGCAGGGACCCTGTGCAGAGCCAACACCTTCCTGAGGGAGAAGCTGCAGAACCACCTCAGTACCTGGCTGGAGGAGACCCAGAGCCACCACTCCCCAGCTGTGCAATGATTCCAGGACACCTGAGCACACTCTGTAGGGGCTTTGGGCCTTGCTTCTCCCACTTTTCAAATGCTGCTGGTTCCCTAATGATGGTACAATGACAAAAAACACGTCTTTCCTCATATAAAAATACACTGTTCACAGGGTCAGACAGGTGGGTCATCCTGAGGCAGAGGCTTTTACTGGTCTCCATGGAAATTGTGTTCAGTGGCAAATTTTATGATATCTATTCATGAAGAAAGAAAAATAGAAGTTGTATTACAAGATCTGGTCCTTCTCCTGTTTAGAGCTTCCCAATTGCTTATGATGACTAAGGACCCAGTCCTTTAAAACATTTGTCTGACTATTGCTGTCCTGTAGAAGAGAGTCAGGGGCTCTAATGGCTTCGGTGGAGCTGCAGTGCTCATTAATGGCTGTTTGCAAGTACCATTTCTGATCCCCAGCACCAGTACCATACACCACAGGCTGTGGCTCAGTGCAGGGCAGGAGAGAGCACGAGGCTTCAGACTGCACTGAGCACACAGCGTGTTCTGTGGCACTTCCTGCACCAACACTGTGAACTCACAACCAGAGGGTCCTGCTAGGAAAATTTCTTTTCTCCAACTTGGACAGACAGGAGCAAACAATCTCCAACTCTGGGGTCAGAAGAGATGATGAAAGCCTCACTACACTTTCCTGCAGCTGTCATTGCAAGAATTGACACAGCTCATAAAGTCAGCATGGTGGCTATCATTTTGTTTTGAGGTCTAGTGATAGCAGCTTTTTCGTGTAACATTTTCAGGCTCTTGCACCAACCATATCAGGCATCCTTTCTATTTCAACAACATCAGCACAAACAATTTCCTAAGTAGTCCTTTTCTGCCAGCTCAAAAAGATGGATTTGTTTGCTCAGACTCATTAAACTAGCTAAATGTTTGCTTTGCCTTAGAAAATACCCTATGATTAATAGGCAGCCACAAGAAAAATGAGCATCAGTTTTCCACAAATCTACCTGTACTCTGAAAAAGACCCTGTGGTTTCTAGTGTAAGGCTGGGGGGATCAGTGATATACAGCTTGCAGGCTCAGAATACACACACTAAGCTATTAATGAGCCTATACAATTCTGTCTTTCCTCTTAAATGTAAAGACCTCAGCTGCAGGGAAGAAAAGAGTAAATTATCCTTCATTCTTCCTCTAAATCTGCAGATATTTTAAAGACATCAAGAGATGAGAAGGTCAGTGTCCCTAAAAACGTTATGTGAGAGTCCATGAACGAGGAACTGTGCTCCAGAAAACTGTCTCTCACAGCTCATGCACCACCACAAACACCAGGTTTAAGTACAAACCCTTTTCCTTCCAGCACTTGATGCCTTCATGAATACCACAGGGAGCTGTGCTCGTGGTTTGGTATAGCAATTCTACCTTTATCCTGAATACACAGCTTTGCAGGAAAAAGTGACAGAATTTTGCTGCAGGCACTATAACTAGACAACTTTGCTCTGCATAGATAATAATGTGGGGAGTATGGGAGAAGCTCAAGAGACATAGTTTAGTTTGTGAAAAATTCAGGTGCTTTATTTGGAGTCCATCCCTAAATCTTTCTGATACTTTGCACCTCTTCATTCCAAGACAGAACCAAAACACACACACTGATTTTTACCATGTCTAGCCATTCCATCATCCCCCACATTTTCCTGGAAAACAATACTACAGAGAACACCAGCCTTGGCATCAATAAAGCTCCAGGGGCAACAACAAATACTGCATGTCATCCTCATCTCTTTTTATTCAAATCAGCATTAGGTCTCCACACAGAGCTAATCACAGATAGCTCCCACAAATACATGCACAGCAAAGGCATAATGTATACACAAGGAAAGAACAGTGGTCAGACAATTCTACAAATTAAATTTCTTTGGCCCAGGTCAGAAATCAAATATTTGAGACAATTCTCAGTCTGTTTAACACTTTTTATCTCAAATTTAAACAGGATTACAGTTGGCTTGGCACCTTATTATCTTTATAAAGAGGCAACATGCAAATGACAAAGTAAACAGGTATTTATGGATACAGATTTTTTTTTCTCAAGCTGGCACCCAAAACCCAGTGATGTCTTTATTAGAATTTAAGTAACAAACTAATTTTTTGTCCACTTGGCCTTGAAAGAAAGCACTGTATTAACTCTTTGCTTGCCTCTTCCTGTATGTAATAGCATTGATTTTCTCAGCTGAAAACACGGCCCCAGTGGGCACAGCTCCTGGGCATGGCCAGTGAGTCCCTTGCCACTGGGGAGGTATCAGCTCTAACTTGTGGAGGGAAGTAGATTGTCTCTAGAGCAAAATGCATATGAAGAAGTACTTTTTCTAGAGTCTGGCCATGTTACACTACTGCTCAAAAAGGATGGGAACTGGCTATAGATGAATGGATAAATTAGCCTGCAAAAGTCTTCAAAAGGTCATTGAGATTATTCCAACAACCTGCTGTTGTCCCAAGGCAAGACAAACTCTACCTTTGTCTTTCCAGCCTGATGATTGTCTAATCTACTGGAATTTCTATTACTGGAGGTCCTTTACAGCTTCCCCAGACAATTTTTATCAGTTCTTTACCATCTGTCTTTACCTATAGAACTGACCTAAGCCTTTCTTGTGCTAGTTTATTCCCATTAACTTCCTCTCCTACCTGCCAGGGCCATGGTTACCAAACTGACCTCTTTGAAGCTTAAAATCTATGATTTCCTCTCATGTAGGTTAAGAAAATCTGATTTTAAAATTCCATGCAAATGTTTCTTCAATCCTTTAAACCTCTATTTTAGTTCTTCTACCCAACCAATTATATCTGCAACAAAAACTTAAACCCAGGAGGGTAATGTGAGATCAGAAATTTCATTTTAGGTTCAAATTTGGAAGGTTTGAACCTTCCAAAGCACCTGCCTTTATCCTCCTTGCAATCACACAACCCTGTTGATACCTGTTCAGCTGCTTAGCTGTGACTGTACCAAACTTTTTTCTATTAAACAACTATCTTCACTATTCTCTGTCCTGCATCTGTACTGCTGCCTGTTCACACCATCCTTACTCCTACAGAAATACATCACATTTCTTCAGGATGTTTCTTCAATTTCTCTTCAAATTTTAGACATTCCTCAGTTTGAGTGTTGCCTACAAACTTAAAATGTGTCATCATTCAGATTGTGTAAATTTTCAACAAAACCAAGGCCCAGAGCCCTGCTCAGGGGCACACTATCATAACAAAGGATCATTGGTAATGTTATCTTTCCAATTAGTTTGTCACTGTCTGCAAGAATCTCATCTTCTGTTTCCTTCATTTCATTATGAGGGTGTCATATAAACCAGAGTCATAACCCCAGCAAACTCAAGACATAAAGCATTTTAAGTTATGTAACGCCTTTTAAGTGTTTTTAGCCTTCCCTCCCACAGTCACCACCCAAGGAGAAACCAGAGACTCTGAAACTGGACTTGTTACCAGAAGCAGCAAGAGCTTGAGCTTGTGGTTACACTTCCAGCAACAACACTGCACAAGTAATCCTAAGCCATGGCTGCTCTCAGCTGCTCATTCACACCTTTGTAGTGCTTAGAACTATCTATGTGCATCGTGCTTGTGTGTGGCAAACAGAATCTGAAAATCTAACAACCCAAATGCCTGTGCAAGCACAGGAAAGAGACAGCATTATGGTCAGTGCTGAAAAAGAAAAGTTTCCTAAACTATACCAGTATTTTAATAAGAACACGAAAATCAAGCCGAAACTTCTGAGGCTGAATTTCTCGTGATGTAGCTAGTTACAGATTTCAAAGAGAAATACAGAGCTGCTTAAGCTGTATAAAGGTATTAATTTCATCAAGAACCAGGCAAGATAAAAGTGGAAGCATCTTGTGCTAATCACTATCTTCATGTTGGCAGTCACTAAGCTAAGACTCACGAGAGCAGAGGTGCAAGCAAATGCAGTTTGTTCCCATGTGCCAATGAAGAGCTATGCACACTACAAGTTGCAACCAATGGACCATGCTGAAGCATTAGGGACCTGTCTTCAGTCACCTAGACTGAAAAAAGTCCACCCTTTTATAGTCTTTGTGATTCTCATGAATCTGACCTCATACCAAGATAGGAAATTCATAAATTACTTCAGTTTCAAAGAAAGCTGGAATCCAAAATTTATAATGTATCAAAAATTCCTCCCTATGTTAATGTAAACTTCTGAAAAGTGAGATAAGTTTGCATATATGCTTCAGAACATAAAGCACCCTTCCACATATCTTATTACTCATACAGTATGTATATAGGACCCAATCCAGAACACCATCTTCACAGACAGTCAATGCAAGCACCTTCCCTTTCAAGCCATGAGACAACTTCTCAACTGAATTTAAAGTCAATGACAAAAATAGGATGATAGTACTTGCTTCTTGTTAATGGGGCTCTCCTCCCTGTCACTGGATTAAATGGTAGATCTTTAAACATGCTGTCACACATCAAACAGCAGAGGCAGAAACATTAATTTGCTTTCTGCTATTTTGGACATAACAGCAACTATTTTTTAATTAAGTTTCCATTCATAATCAGGCTTCCAACATGTGAGTTCAATGTTCTCAATTTGATTATTTTAATGTTCCCTTATACAAGCCAGCCAAGGCTATTATTACTTTTATTTCTGTGTGTGAAAAGGCAAAGAGTCATGAAATAGCTTACATTCCTAAAGCCTGTTGCCATTGGGCAGGAGTAGTCTGGATCATCAACACTGGCAACAATAGACAGTGTTGTAAAAATAGCATGTACACATGCAGCACAACAGACCAGCTGGCCATCTTAGGACAAGGGAAATGCAGCTCTTATGACCTCAGCAAGAGTTGCCTGTGCCAGTTTAAATGTCCAACAGAGGAATTTAAATGAATGTTGACAACTGCCCAAATAGACTCTACCTTCAGTAATGAGATCAATTCTTATAGTTATTGCCAGTTCTGTCTACAATAAAGATGGAAGGTCTTTTCACTAACATATGGAAAATCATTATAGCCACAGTCCAAAAGTAATTGCTCATGGGCAGTGTGCTGTTGACTCCCCTCACTTTGTTGCTTCATCACTTCACCCATGACCTGGAGGAATAATTTCTCCTTCCCCAACATAGCAGCAGTTTAGTTTCCATACTCATTTATGTCTGGTGACAATTATAGTTCTCAGCAAATCCAAAAGTCATAGAACATTGTAATGTCCATGAAATTCTGGGTCCACCATGACCATGTGGTACTGAATTCTCGATTTATGTTAGATTTGCTAAATTTAATGATACAACAGATTTGGCTTTTGAAAACAAATTTGGAAGATGGAGTATTCCAGTCGCCATGAAAAAGCCCAGAGAGAAAAATCATGATGTATTGGCAGAGAAAGATATGGACAGCATGATGAGAGAGAGCACAATATCCATAATCCAACTCCAAACTTCCCAAAGACAATCATGATTACACCCTCCATGAACAGGAGCCAGCTGCAAATCTTACAGCCCTCATGAAGTAGAAACAGAGAAGAACTGAATCTGTGGGTCAATTCAAAGCCAATATTAGAACTATTTCTTCTGAATCAGCACGACACAGTAGTGCCTCGCGCTAACTAGGAGCATCTAGGGAGGAGAGAACCACCAAAGGTGCTGAAAGGTTACACAGCCATAGCAAACACTGTCTCTCCTAACCCTATTTCCCATTAATCAAATTTGTTTGCTCGTTTGTAAATTAAAAAACATGAAAATAACAACTCAAACTGCTTTAAAATGCTGTGGATTGAATGACTCTGAAACACGACAAATCAAAGTAACTTATTTTTATTTTTAATAAAGGAAATCTCTACTTGAAATCAAGACTGGAAGATTTTTGCCTTTATTGTTTTTGAAAGACTTCCTCTAGTTCCAGACAGAAATAATTCAAGGAAGTCTTACATAAGAGATCTAATTAGGTGATCCCAACAGTCCTCTCTGTCTTCAAAACCTATGAATCTGTTTTCAGACACAGCACAAAAATCAAGAAACTGAGTCTCATAAAAATTATCTTGAGGATTCTTATTAAGGGAGAACTGATTTGCACATTTCTAAGTCAACGCACAAGCACAAAAAGAAAGTGTAAATACTAAACAACTTAAATTGAGGGATTTCAATTTAAAAAAAAAATCAAAATTAAGAAGTGTGGAGATAAGTTCACATTCTGAGAGGACAGATGTATGGAACTCCAAATTTTTCCAGTAATCCTCTTGGTTATCCTTATTTCAAACCAGCCTACTAGTCCCTCATGCCAACATACCCTCAGCCTTGTACCTGTCCCTTGCAGTGAACCTTATGAAAATGTTCACTGAGAGTCTGACCCCTTGAGCAGGGCCTAAGAGGGCTCACTATGACCTGTATGTCAGTATCCACACACCATCTGTTCTTTCAAAGGAGGAATAAATTCTTTCTTCCCACAAGAACCCCGAAATCTGTCTAGAACATGTAGTTACAGCAGCCACTTGCCCCGAGAGGTGTAAGGTCAGAGAGAGTGTGACCCCCACCCTTTTCCTGGTAATGATGCAATAATTCAATGTATGCACACACTGCTGCTGCATATGGAAGGAAAATACATTGCAAGTGATGTTAGTGATGCCTGGAAAAACATGAGACAGAAGAACCCTGTCCTTAATATATGCTTACCTCAAGAAAGGACAAAGGCTACTGTAAATCAATTTCCAAAGATACCAAGATACTGTTACAGTAAAAAGTCTTGGAATTTTTCTTGACAGTAATTTCCTATACTCCTAATATAGATGCAAGGATGCACACCTCCATTTTTTCTCTTATTTTCAAAAAATTCTTCCTGTCAAGCCATCTGACCTGCTTAGAACATGGAAAAAAAAAAAAAAAAGACTAAATAGAGCAAGATATTTTTAGCATTCCTGAAGGAGCTTCTTCCAAATGTCATTCATTATAGAGCTACGTGAAATCATCTCTCTGGACACTCACTCTAGAATCTAGGACAAAGTGAACAACTTCAGCCACAGCCCACCCCAGAGAAATACTGGATTCCCTGTTCCAGCATAATGCATTCAATTCAAATTGGTTTGTTCCTCAGCCAAGGGACACAGCAACATAATTTACTATTTCCCTTTTGAATATCCAATACAGAATAAATCTGATCTGCTGGGGAAGTGTTTTGACAGTCTAGCCTGAAAGCACATCATCTGTTTCCTGGAGCTTCCTTCCAAAGCTTCAGCAGCTAATTTTACACCATTGCACCCATGAGGTCTTTGGAAAAGGCAGGTGGAAGGGAATTAAATGGTTTACAAAGAATGAACAACGACAACAAAAGGTTCTAAATACTGAGTCACCAATTTATATCCATTACCCTTTTGTTGCAAAGCACTTGTAATGTTGCACCTCAAAAGCAAGACTGTGAGCTTGCAAATATCATTCTAATAATTATTTTCTTATATAACATCTCACCCAAATCTGTCGCAGAACCTTTTGTATTTTGAACCAAATCTCCATTTTTTAGTGTGATGAAATACAAACCAAATAATGCTGCCCAGCAATAGCATGACTCATGTTTCTCTGTAATCCTCTGTTTCTTTCAGGGTGGCAGTTCTTCTGCCTACCCAATATTTCACAGGCACTGCTGCATGATGAACTATACAGAAGAAAAAGCAGCATTTGGGCTCAGGTTGCCTACCTGTGGTCTTCCTCAACTCCTCCCAGCCAGCTGCACATAAATTACATAGATTGGCATCACATCATAGCCTCTCATGATTATTCAGTTGTAGAATGATGCCAGTTCAGCATTCACTGATGCTGCTTCTCCAGCCTCAGTATTGGATGTGTGGTACCTTTTAGGATGCTTTAAGTCTATATATAGTTTTCTCTACTGTGAATGTTTAGGTGGTTTACAGAAAGAGACCAATTTGCAACACAATCAAGTTGGCAGACTTAGAGAGGAATAGTTTGCAGAGAAGAAAAACTCTGGTATGGGCAACAAAACCAGCTGTGATAGGACACACTAACAATGGCAGGTCAACTGTACCTACATTTTATCCCTCATGACTCAGCTTCCCATGTCTGACATTCACAGCACAGAGGTCTCACATTGCTAAAATTTGGACAGGAAAAAAAGAACAAAAGCAGATATTTTATTCACAGTCACACTAAAACTGTATTTCACTGATTTTTTCTTGTGAGGTGAAGGAGAAGAAAGCTGAGAAAAATTATAGTACTTAACTAGCATGTAACCCTGGAGGAGGATGCAGTACTCAACAAATCCCTTCATTCACTGTGAAGGATGTATAGAATGCTGATATGGACCTTTCTCAGCCATCAATTTTTTTCAATATTTAATATTATTTCTCTTCCATTGCAGTTTATCCTTCATTTTTTCTGCTATTTTCTAATTTTTCCTCATTTTCTTTCTTTAATTCTCTAACTCTCCTTTATTTATCATATTTCAAAAGGCTTGAGAAACTGACCCATTTGGACACACTTAAAAAAGTCTCTCACTTTTGTTTTCTGTATATACCAAGGTGTTTGGTGGTAAGTAGAGGAACAAGGAAGCCTGATACCAACATTAGTCCACCTCCAAAATCACCTGAAGGTGCAATAAAAGTCAAGGAACTGATTTTGCCCCTTTTCTCTTTTAAACTGCTCCTGCTTTCAGTTGTTTTTGCTTGTGGAGTGTCCAAGCATGTCCCACGGGATGTCAGATCCCATACAGCTCTGTCATTTCACAATCAGACCCAGAATGTGCACCCATAGGTGGAAGGAGGAGGCTGTCTTCAACCAAGTTAGAGGACCCATTTTGAAGCCCTGTAAAATCCATAATTCTCATGCAGATGGTTTAAACCATCTTATCCTGTCTGCTACCAAAATCTTAAGTGGAGGGAAATCTGTTATATTTGCCTTTTCTGTACATATATCACTGCTTGAACAAAGTAACCAGTAGTGTCATAATGACATTTTAGCCACCATCCCTTAATCTAAACTTTCCCAGAACACTTCCTGGATTATTTTTCCTTTTTCTTATGGTTGTTTTTACTATTATTTTAAAGGTCTCAGCCAGTGTTGGCAAAGTTTATAAATATGGACAAGGCATCAGTAAAATTTTGGGGGAAGATATTGTCAGGAAAACTAAACCCAGCCTAGCCCAAAGTGATTATTTGTTAAATAAATTGAGTACTTTATCATCCTTTAGTTGGGTAAGTTTAATTTTTTTTCCTTTTTTTGAGTAGTCATGAGGTTTTGCCAGTTTAAGCACAAACATAGTGTGAAGAATTTTTAGTCCAATGGTTGCATAGTTTTCAAGGCTGCCTGACTCAAAATAAGTGAGCTCATCCTCAGCCCTGTGCTTAAAAATTGATTGGTGTCTAGTGAAATCTCAAATCCTCAATTAGGTCCCAATACCCACTGTAGAGCACATCAGAATTAGTGTCAAATATGGCAATTAAGACAAAAACTGGGGCAAGAAACCTTCCAAGTTAGTCAAGAGGAACTGCTCAAAAAGGAGAGATGCTGAACAAGATGATCACCTGTAAAGGAGTTTACCATCCTCAAACACCTCCAGCCAACAGGAAACAATACATGCTCTCTATCACAACTACAGCTGATCCCACTGCTGCTACAGCCCAACAAGGATGAAGCTTTCCTCCTCCTGCCACAAAGGGTTAACAGTGAAAACATGCTTAAAACATTTATGATACTTAAGGGGAGAAGAAATATCAGACAGAACACCTTAAAACTATTTAGACATGATTAATTATAGACAGCAGAGACTGATGGAGTTTTACTGAGAAAGCTTCAGCAATTTCAAACATCTTCAAAAGAGAACAAAGGGTACAAAGCCTCCAGGTGAGAAAAGGAATCCAGGAAGTAGAAATGTAACAGCATGGAATGACATGAGGAACTATGGCCTGTTAGGATCTGGGTATCATTTAGGTCATGAAACACTTGGTAAGCAGATATACAACAGTCATGTCTCAAGTCTTGAGCTAAAAAGGCCATCAGGAGCCCCCAAAGTAATATAACCATACATATCAGATCATTTCCAAATGCTATATTTTCACTTTCTCAGGTAGGAGTCCAGCTGTGGGCCATTTGGAAACTGCTGCTCAAAACACCAGGAGGTACCACAACCCAAAAGTGTGGGATGGGGTAAGAAATATTGGCACAGCCTTGCCAAGAAGAAATGAAGAAAAGCTAATCTAAATTCTTCTGCTGACAAATGGGATATATCTCTAAGAAAATTATAGCAAGTGTACCTTGTGTACCCACCCACAAACACTGGGGTTTGTGAAATTTTACTTGAGCCCACTAATATTCTCCTAAAGAGACTGAGGAAATAATTATGAGGCAGACACAAAACTGGTTAGGAATAAAAAAAGTCACTACTACTAAAAATGTGAACTAGGCCAAGAGAGAGGCTGCTGAGCTGAAGCCCTAACACCCTCTTACCAATGAACCTGGACTAATTAAAGAGAAGCAGCTGTCCTATCCTAGACTGTACTGGGTCTGTCCTAGAATGTACAGTGCTGGTGCAAAACAGCATCTGCCATATATTTGTACAGAACTTTATCTGTGTGATACCTCCAAACTGAAAGGAAAGGTTGTAAGGTAATGAATGACATTTGGGCTTTGGGAAGGAGCTCAAAAGAGAAGCATTCCAAATCCTGCCCAAATTCTCTGTGCTGACTCTCTGGTCATTAGCTCCTCCTGTCTCAGAGGCTGAATTATCCAGCTCAGTTACAGTTTCTCAAGGGTGGTTGATTTTTGGGTTTTGTTGGGTTTTTTTTAAGTCTCCTTAAATATTTATTGGATTCAGGAATATACCAGATGTGCTTTTAAATGTCCGAGGCATTGTTTGTAATCAAATCAAAGCTTTGTTTTAAGAACAGATACTCAGGTGATGATCCTGAAGCAGCTTCTGCAACAGGGTGACCCAGTTTTAGGGAAGTAAAAATTATCCTTCAATCTCCTTTTTACTTTATTTCAAAGAACTACAGAAACCTTACATACTTATCTCCAATTTGAAATTTTAAATCCTGCTTTGCTGTTCCATATACTCAAAGTTATGTAAGTATGAAATAAAGCAAAAAAGAAAAAAGAAAGGGTTGTACACTGTATTCTATTTAAACTCTAGCTATCTTAAGTAAAGCTACAGATCTTACTTGATAGCTATGCAGTACTATATATGTTATTATGGCAATTCATGAGTTATGGATACAACATTGGTATCTATCAGCTGTCAGAGCTTCTGCAGATGCTGCTAAAATCCAGGAGAGCCCTCAGTTCCCTCAGCTTTGCAAAAGAGAGAACATGCATCTGGCGTGGTGTGCGCTGCATATACGAAGTTCATGGCCAAGCCCAGCATTTTTTAAACAGGAAATTCCTAGGGGCCAAATCTCAAAGCTGTTATTTAGCTCTATCTTGTGCCAAGAGTCTTTTCAATTCCAGCATAGTCCTACAAACCAAAACAAGAGTTGTCTCTCACGAAATTCAGGGTTCAGCTCAGTGACTTAAAATTACTTATTTTCCTTAAGGAGAGCCACTTCTGGATTTGATCTCTACTGCAAACACAAAGAGGTTTAGCCATTTGGGACTAACATACTTAACAAGAATGAAGGTTACTCACAATTTTTGTCTCTCCCTATTTCCCCCTAAGGTCCCAAGCAATCTGGTATGGCACAGCTTTGGGCACAAAGCAAAGCAATGCACCAGGTGTACACACATCAAGGACTATATCTTGGGGCAAAATCTTTGAACCCTACTATATCACATAGCTGAAAATCAACTTAAACAACTCAAACACATTGCAAGCAACTCTGGTGTTGACCATAGCCCAGTGTGCTATGTCTTACACCTCCTCTAAAACAGTTACCCTTTTTCTATAACAGTTGTACAGATTGCTCACCAGTCTGGAGGGGTGAGTAGTGGCTTTCAAAACAGACTTTGATCTCCTAGCTGACAGACTCTTGAAGCACTGATAGTAATCCTAGTAATCCATGAGATATTACTGTAGCAACCATGACATGCTGATAGCAGAACAAAATTTGTACTGAAGAGGTAAGAAACATGAATGGTGGTTGTTTGAAAACAAAGGTTTTCACAGCAAATGTTTCACAAACTTCAAAACATAAGGGAGCCAATGCTACAACTGAATTAAAATCTAACCTCTTTAATATATAAAAGACAAATTTTGAATAAATCTTGTAGATTCTTTCTGTCTCCAGAAAAAAAAGAGATATAAAATGATAAATATTCATTCATTATTTTATTTATTATGCTTAGAAAACAAGAACTGGTGACGTTTCTCCTGTAAGTAGTTACATATAAGCTCCTAGACAGTAAAATTACAGAGCCAATCTCTCTTCCAATATACATTTTATACAACCCCCTGCAGAGACATAGACCTGCATGGGGTTTAGTATGGCAAAGACATGACAGCCACCTTAAATCCAGAATGACCTGCAAACAAAGTAATACTCAAAGATTTTTCATAGAACTGTTACCTAAGGAAATTATTTTAAAAATACTATTACTCACTGGAGAATTAGTGATTTTCAGTCCTGTTACCTGCCAAGGATGATATTATATAGAATTTAGAGATCTAGAGATTTGTTGTTGTACAAACATGAGTAGGTTTGTGTTTAGCCACAAAGGCCTCCAGCAAAGTGTTAGGAAACTGAATACTAGCAATTGCATTCAAAGCAGCAAACCTTATCACTCCCCAATTCACACACCTGGGGTGACCCCCAGGTCAAACATGCTCAGAGAACACAGCAGCAGCATGGGTAACTGAACTCCATGTCACCAGCAAAAAAACTTGGGAATTTCAGTAACAATTACACACAGAGAGAAGTTCTGACACTCTGAGCCTTGAAATAATGCAGTGCCCACTGGGGCCTGTCACAGCTGTGAGCTACGTGCACATGCTCACACAGCCCTTATCAGCTACTCCCATTTGCAGGTAGCAGGAGGCCAAATACCCTCAGGTGTGAAGACAGCACAGAAACTGGGCTGGGGGAAAAAAGGCCCTGACATCCATCACTCAGGAAAGAGATAAAAGCAAGACTACCTCTGCAGTCTGTCTACACTGAATATTGTAAAGGCTTTGCACTCCAGTTTCAGGGTCTTTCTTCTCTGGGTGTCTTCTGCTCCACCCCTCCTTTATTCTACCCCATTTCCACCACCATTGTGGTTCTAAGTAAAAGGTAAACAATTACTATTCTTGTTTTCTTGTTCTTCACTCTCCTAGTACAGTATATTCACCTTCTCAATTCTTGATGGAGCTCTGATTTATTGAAGCAGCAACAGCTGTTCTTTACTGCTTGTATTAAACAGAAAAAATAAGGACTCCACTTCTAATCACAAGGTTCAAAGAATCCAGTTTTGCCTCTAATCTTCAAATTTTATGCATCAGGGTCCATAATACAAATTCAATTGTACTTCAATGCAGCTATTTCTCTTACATCTTTCAAAATCCCTTTCAAATATCCCCATACAAATAAATCAGTAGTAAAATCAGTTCCCTCTAAAGGATTCATTACAGTAACTTTGATTAGACTTTAGGCATCAACTTCATTTTAGTGCCCATTTAAATTAGATCACTTTTAAATTTTATCCTGAAGATACCTTCCAACTCAGAGGAGTTCAAATAGATGTTGTACAGCATGTCACGCAGTTAGAGCCTAAGAGAGTGTAGCAAAGTTCACTGGATTTCCAACAGGAAAGGTTTCTTCTAGAAGAATAGAAGTATACAAAGACTCATAAAAGCATAAAGTCGAGCTTTTTGCTCTCTACAGGTCCTCTAAACTGTGCTACAATATCACCTTTGCTTTGGAATTGTTTTTCCTTATCTATTACATTGTAGCTGATGGTTCCATAAAATCATAATGCAATTTCCTTGGAGAAGAAGTTTTTTCAAGTGTAATGAAAGATTTTAATCACAGCTTTACATGCAGCTTTGGACTTTTTGGCATATTTTAAGGGAGATGTTTGGAAGCTTGAAGCAAGATTGCATATTGTTGCAGTCAGATTAGAAGTAGCAGGGACATTTTCATAACATTTTTGCAGAAAGAATAAGAGCACATCAAACTTAGGGGCTTCCAGTATATACAAAGTGTAGCACAGTATTTTGTTAGTTTGCAACATCAGATTAGATTCATAGATTAATTGCTGAGACACCTAATTCACCTCAGTCTGAACTGAAGCAGCCTTCTGCCTAGTCAAGAAATTAATAGCCCAGTGAATCTGCATAGAAGAGAAAAAAAAATCCAATAGACCCTGACAATTAAAAGAGATTTGACCCAAAAGCAGGCAGTCTTAGCCCCAAACATGTCTACAAGAAAACATGAACCAGATCCCTGAAAATGTAATTCTGCTCAAAGAATGTACCCTGCCTAAATCCCTTCTTTTACTGTGGTTAGTCTCCTGTGCTCGGGAGAAAGACCAGAGAACCCAAAACACACACATCAAATTATGAGTTACTGTGGGGAAGTTTTTCTTTCATGACCCCATAGATGACAAGTGAAATCCCCAAAGCATGGCATTATTAACCAAGCATACTTTTCTCTTTTTTTCTTCTTTAATAAGCACCAGCAGGAGACATCTTTGCATTGGATGTGATAGGAAGTTGAGGTTCAAAGTCAGACCACTCAGGAACAGATGTTTCCTAGTGGAAAGCTATGCAGGAGGATTGAGATTCTCAAAAGGAGCCAAATAATCATTGGGTGCCCTTCCACGATAAACTGTAACACTGTAATCTTCATTAGTAATGCTACAAACCCAGAGTCCTAACTGTGCAAACTTGAGTTAAAGCTGTCTTTGTTCCAGGATCCTTAAGTCTGAAATCCATCATTACAAAAGGCCTCATGAAACTCTGAAGAGGGTAATTTCTCAGGTGGAAAGCACCCTACTGGCACGTTCCAGTCTGATAAGTAATGGTAACAAGTCATCCTTTCTTCTGAAAATGTTTCTTCCAACACAGCCTGTCTCTGAGTCCTTAAATTAATTTTAACCATGGTAAAATATGATTTTAACTGCTATTCTGTTGTGGAGATCCTGTGGTCTCCAAAAAGTAGTGTGCAGTGATGAAATTTCCAATTAGGAATTGTTCAGCAAATGACCTAATTTATAACAAGGTTATTTCTAGACTGTCAAATCCATCCCCTATTCAAAGAGTGGATACAACATTTGGGAATAAGACTTTATAAATACAAGTTGAACCTCTACATGAAGTACAAAACTGAAATCAACATTGACCACAGATCTGAGATCAGCTCTCAGCAACACAACAGCTGCAGACCGTGGTTATCATCATGTCCTCTAGAGTATTTTTGCAGATGCTTCTTTGCAACAAACTGGAAAATTTGATTTTTTGTTAATTGTACTTTCAATTTTAGAGAATGTTATGGAGACAAAGTAATTTCTTACTCTAATTTAACAATAACAAAATAGCAATTCAAAAACTGGCAGTTCTTGCATGTCAAACATTAGTAATTACTTGGAAAACTCATAATAGCCAGACATGCGGATCTTCAGCATTTTTCCTTTGCACAACTTAATTAGCACAACAGACACTTAAATCTGTCCTAAAGCTGACAATGCCTCAAGCATTTCCTTAAGAGAGGGCAGTGCAAGTTCAGCTGTGTCAGGCCACACCAGCTGCCTGGCACGCCAGCCTGGGCACGGAGCAAAATAAAGGAAAAACACAGTGACCCCCACCCTTCACCAACAGGGAGTCCAAGCTGCACTTGGGTCAGGATAACCTGGCAGCTTCTGCAACTGAAGGGGGTGGAAAGCAGACAGAAAGGCAGAAAAACAAGCAATCCCACTGAACAGTGCTGCACAACACCTGGCCAAGTGCCTTTTCTCTGGGCAGGTTGGTACTGTGACTGTGCACTCTGCATAGATGCCAACAAGCCTTCAACTTGCTGCCAAAATCACCCTTTCCCATTTTCTTTAATGGGAAAAGCAACTCTTCTCTTTTTCCCCCCCTCATGTAAATACACACACCTCCTAGAGCAAAGTAACCTCAAAAGCAGCAGACAAGATGCTCTACAGTCCTTTGTTATGTGGGAGGCTGGTCAGAAATCAGAATTTTATTCACAAGCAGAGAAACAAAAGATATCCCAAGGGATAGGCTAGAGTTTGAAACTTTCTAGAAAGATCTGAATAAAGTTAACTTATAGCCATAAAAATAGATTACACTGCTGAATGCATGTATTGTACATTAAAACAGTAAGGCATTTAAAATAGTCTCTATCATTTTAAGGTCTAAATTAAGACATCATAAAGGATGGAAAGGAATATATTTTCCCCAGTGAAAAAAAAAACAGCAAAAAACAAACAAATGCTTGTGACCTTTATGTTCCTATGAAATACAGGAAATTCAACAAAACCGCATTTCAGGGAAAAAAAGAAATTAATAATTTTATATTACTAGCTCAAATAATCCATTACAACTGTAGGTGATTATGGAGCTCCAGATGAGGGTCCTCTGCACAGATCACTGTACAGCAAAAAAGGTGTTGGTCCTGAAAATACACTCAAAAGTTTCCATGAGTTTTGTCAAAATCCTCTAATAATCTCACATCTTACACACACAACAATTTGACTACTTCCATCATAACCACTCCTGAGGTAAGAGTTCTCTCCATCACCTTACACTGATCTTGGCCAAACAGGATGAGTGTGTGGCACTGAAGTGGGTGTTTCCATCACCCCTTTCACCTAGGCCTTTCTGAAACAAGCAGCATGGACATGCCGAACATTCTGCTGTTTGCAGCAATAAAACTGTTCTGTCCTTCTGCTGTACTTTGGCACAAGTTATTCTTCAACTCCTGCAGCTGTAACAGGAATTAATTATCTGCAGTTCTGTGCTCATTTGATCAGAGGCTTTAGTGCACCCATTCATAGTGCTTAAAACACAGAGAGGCTCAGCTAAGAGCTAAGGGCTCTGAAGGACAAGGCGAGAACCAAGCGTTACGTACAGAAAGCCCTGCTTGTCTTCAGCATCTGAACTAATCTGTTACTGGATTTGTTTCACTTTTTTGTTTGCAGTTGCTATATGCCTTTGGAAAACCAAGGCTCTCCAAGTCATTCAGCTGTGTTACATCAACCAACACATCAGTGCAGTGGATGTCAACATCACCGCACTCCTGGAGCACAGCCAGCCCTGGACAAACCATCCAAAAAGTAATGGGGACCACTTTCCTCCTTGGAAGGTCTCATTTTAATATCCTTTCAGGATGATGATAATAAGGCTAACAGATCACTGCAGAAACAAATTTCATCATCATATTCAAGCTTGTAAAACAGATGGATCCACATCCCTTATCTTAAATAGTGACTCAGACTTGTATTAAGGGGATAGATTCTATTATGAACTTAATTTTCTCATTATTAAGCAAGGAGTCTAGCCAAATTTTCAGCAGTCAGAGAGGAAATAAATCCAATGCCATCTATTAACTCCCATCTCAGTTTGAAACCATCCTAATGGATTCCACTGAAATCAAACCTGCACGAGATCTGGACCAGCAGAGAATCAGGCTCTGGCATTTTGCTTTGGGACATTCCGGATTTAAGCATGAACTCTAGAGCTCAAATCCAAGAGTTCTGTTTGTATCTGCACTGGTTTCATGTCTCTTTGGTTACTTTTCAAAGCTATAAGAAAGGACTCTAATATGTACCATAAGCAAACAAGTCTCAAGACAGACTAATTCTATCACTCTTGCCCTTTGCTTATAGCAGTTTTAACTCATCTCCAAATTCCAGTCATCTGTTTCTAATTCAAGTACATTTCAATTTCCTCACTTGACATGAGCAGCAGCAGCACTAGTGCTCACCAGAGGCCCTCACCAAGGGCAAATGAAAGTCAGGAAAAACCCTGGTGCTCTGCAAAGCAAGTTGGCCTGGCAGTCCTCAGCCCAGGCTTTCAGTAATACCACTTGGATCCAGCAGCTTAGTATGTACAGGATAAGTAGCCCATATAGGTTTGGTTGCTAGTGAATACAATTTTAGTATTTCAAGTGAGTGTTCAGCACTTCAGAAGGAAGATATACCAATTTTCCCTCTTTTTTCTGTTAATATTTGCTAGAGAAATAATTCCAGTTGATAGACAGATGCCTTCTCCATCAGCTGTTGTCCTGCTTTGATGGATCTCTCCTAGTAGAACATTACACTGAATCCTGTGAGATGTTATGCCTAAATGTCTATGCATGAAATCCCTCCAGGAAGATGAGCACCAGAATAGGAGGTTATAGGACTGATGGAGGGAGGAGCTGTGTGGCTACCAATCTATACTATTGCTCAATAGCTCATATTGCACATGTCTTTTTTTTCAGGATGATAAGAGAAAATGCAACGACCTCCAAAGAGGATGTGTGAGTTATTTTCTCCTTAGTGGGGGGAAAAAAGAAATGTCTGTATTTCTATGGTTTATTTGCAATGTGAAGCTGTTCCTAACAGTATTTCCCATTTCAAGGGTGTGTTACTCACAATAGGGTTTTGAATTTTCTTCAAGAAGAATTAACAAATAGAAAATATAATGCAGGTGAGGGAAAGCTAATATTTCTCAGACTTACTCTACTGACTATAGAGTTGAAAAAAGGATGTCCCACATTTGAGCCTGGGACAGGCTTTCCTGATAGGGTATGTGGCTGCAAGTACAAAAAGTACAATGTCCTCATCACAGTGGGAAACTTTGAATAATATGGAGAGAAGGAAAACTACTAATCTATTCCAAATAATATTCTTTATTATTAGTGTTATTACTTATATTTTTGCATTCAAATGTAAAGTAAGAAGAAATAATTAACTGCATTGGGACTTTTCCGAGTGGGGGTCCCCCTAAGATTTTTTCAATGAAGTTTTTTAGTTAAAACAGTTAATAATAGAAACAACTTCTGCAGCAAAAAGAGCAGAAAGGCAGACTTTTTGCATACTTTGACAGTTATGTGATTTCCAGATAACCTGTGTGAACCAGGCATAAATTTGTCAATGAAAATTTGAATTTAAACAAGAAGCCAAATTTTACTAAAACATTACTGCAGAGTTCTAACAAGGAAAACTTCAACAAAATGAGCCAAGTTCAGCACCCACAGTTATTAACATCACATTTCTTATCTAGCCAGTTTCTCAATCAACTGTAAACAGCTTAATCTAGAGCATTATTCTTTACCATACTTCTCACAGAGGTACTAAAATCCTAAATTGAAATCCTTTGAATTTTTTTTTGGTAGATTAGCACAACCCCTATGGCGCATACCTAAAATCAACTTCATGCAAAATCAGAACCATGTGCAAAATCTGCCAAGCCCTGAATGAAGAGGGATACTCTCAGCTTCTCTGAGTAGTAGCAGATGTGAAGCCCTGGCAGTACAGCCTCCAGTCAAAAGATTAAAAGGGGTCTTAACTCACATTTGCTGGCAGATTGAGGTGAGTGGGGCTACAGAAACACCTCCAGTTGACTGCTACCTCCCATCCACCCCCCACAGCAACTTCCCTGCTGGCAGCAGGCACAGCTGAGTGGGATCCATGCACACTAAATCACTCTGTGCTTCTGTCACAGTTATGTACAAAGAAACTGGTGGGTACATCATTAGAGTGTCTCGTTAGACACTCTGTGTGCAGTTACCAGCATTCAAGCAATCTCCCCTTTCAGAAGGGGGTTGGAAAGCCCCTGTGGCTGGCCTGAGCTACCACTGCAGAAGAAAGACCTCCACAGAAGAAGGTTCACCTCTTCTGAAGGTTGGACAATGCCCATACACATGGATTTGTAAGAGTACAGGTAATATTGCCATCTAGTGACTCCTGTCATAGCAATATTGGCAAGATTTTTATTGGGCTATTCAAATATCCTTAGCAGCTATATGGTTTTCACCAATCTGAAGGTCCACAGCATGTAAGTTTGCAACCTTTTCCATGTTATAATAATCAAATCATTTTGAGTCTGTCTTTTACTCTAGCTTCTAGAAAAACAGTTACAGCCCTTCTTCAGGCTGCTGACGATCAAGCTGATGACCCTCAGAAGCCTACAACTCCACAGATCTATTCCATAAGTTCAGTGATTTTCCTGGCACTAGGCTCTTATCTTGCATCATCTACTTGGAATTCAACAAAAAAATGAATGCTGGAATTTTTGTTAAATTCAGCTTGCGAGGTGCAAATAAATTGAAAGAATATTCTTGTAGCATGCAAGGAAAAATATTCTGCAGCTGTGCTACATCTCCAGCACTTTATCCAAACTTTGATAGAGACATGCTGAAACCATTCTTCTCAGAATTACATAAAAAGCTCAGTCTGTCATCTAACTTGTTGCAGATACAGCAAGTCAGGACTGTGACTACCCTAATGCAATTGTGATGGAGCTGTGGTCCAGTCTGAAGCATTTGGCAATCAGCAACCTTTTCTATACACTGTAAAAGACACTTTCTGCTTCCAGGGATTTTGCTGCAGATCTGAGGGGGATGCCATCTCAAGACATTTGTATTGTTTAGTGTGTTTTTTTTCCATTCAGGCTTTTCAAACTGGAAGAATGGTAGCAGCTTCCCTTCAAGAGGCCTTCAACTGGAGCCTTCAGGGTTGGGGGGAGAAGGGGCTGGAGGAGGGGAGAGGACAATATCAGGAAACAATTTAGTTGGCAATCATGACCACCAGATAAACAGGTAAAGTGCTACAAATAGAAGCACGAAGGGTGGCTGTAAAAGAGGTGGTTTGGCTTGGTTACAAAGAAGTGAGGGGAGAGCAGAAACAGAAGTGAACAAAGTTGGGGAGAACTCTAACAAAGAAAAACCAGTAATACAAGGAAGGCATTAAAGAGAAAGAATGTGCACTCTTGGACAACAAGAGGAAAAGTGCAGCCCTGAGTAGCCAGGAGACAAGCAAGGCAACAGTCCAAGTTAAAACAGGGTCAGACCAGATAAACACCTTTGACATTTATGGAATTTGTTAATGTAGCCCTATCCAAAGTAAAACTGAAGGGTCTGAATGATGCTGCTTCATTCTGTGCCGCTCACACTGACAGCCAGCACTCACAGGTCTGTTTCATGGATCAGACAATAGTGCATGCACTGCAGACACAGCTTGTGCTACATAGGACTTTAACACAAAATAGTTTGGAACAGCCCCAGTGCTTTGCTTTCATATCATCCTCGCACTTGAATCACTTTAGGAACAGCAGCTGCATAACTCAGAAAACTGAGAAACCCTGACAACGCCTCCATCGCAGTTGGACTGGCTAAAACAACTCAGTGCCTTGGGAAATTGGTCTGGCCTTTTGTGTCACCCCGTGCTGCCACTGGCCTCCAGCTCCATTAGCTTTTCTCATGCATTCCAAGATTTACTCTGTTACTCTCTGTGAAGTTTGTTCCACAGTCTCTGAGCACACCAGTGCTCTTGCTCATATGCACACAAGCCTGGAAAGGTCAGAACTCACAGATGTTTTGCAAAAAACATAGAACCCATGACTTGCATGAGATCTGTGCCTTACTCAGAGAGAAGGATATATATCCTCCATATGGAAAGCATCATATTTAACTCATTTAAAACATGAATCACATTTCTCATTCTTGCACAGCTCATCCCTGCTATATAATGGCTGCTATCACACTGTTGGCATCCAGCTTTAAAAAAAAAAATTTTAAAAAAAAAGCTTATCACTACGAAGTACAATTCCCCATAGCTGAAACCTCGAAGGCATGACCAATGAAGAATGTACCATTTCAGAATAGAAAAAGACTGAACAATGCAGAACACTCATCTAACACTTGTATCATACATATATAGCAGCATGCCTAGATCTCATTTATGGGCTGCCACCCATATTGATGTTTATATAGTGCACAGTCAAACAAAGAATTGCTGCCTCAGACTTACAGCTTAATTCTCTTACCAATCCTTAGGTCAACTCAGCCATAGCAAGTAACAATGACACATTCTGAAAGCAGAAATGGACTTCTTTAAGGAAGAATATTTTAAAATGCACTGAACTCAACCTCAGAGAGAGTTAAGAATGCCTTATGAATGCTCTAACTTAGCTAGAAGTTTTGTAGTAGTTTTTCATTCCCTATCCTTTCCAGCTACAGCTTAGGAGCACAGAGTCATCACATCCCATTTCATCTTAGGCACACTGTCAGTACAAAGGGAATGCCTACAGATCTGACTATGCCATCTTTTGCAGTGGTTTTCTTTTATAAAGACCAGTAGCACTGAAGGTCTGTCTGCACACAGGCAAAGCTTTAGGCTTACTTGTAAATCAAAATTTTCTTAGTTGGAATTCGAATTTTAGAACTTGTTTCAACAATGAAGCCTGAAGCCCTATAAGAAGTAGTGTGATTTTAGCTCCTTTTCTTTGTTGAACATACAGAGCACAGTCTGTACTAAGAAATATGCCAGTTCCTTACATGGAATTAATAATCATGTTTGCTGCCCAAAAATTCTACCTATTCTGAGGAAGTCTGACATACTCAGCTTTTGCAAGAGTGGTTTCCTATCCATGGATTGCCCACACTGATATCTAAATAGGCAAGACAGAAAGGTAGACCAGGACAGCAACAGCCTGCAGAAACAACACACCCCACAACAGCTCTTACAAACTTTTTGGTTTGAGTCTTCTTCTCCCTCCTTGGTGAGGATTTAGATGGAATAACACAAGCTATATGGAGGTATGTGGAAACAGCCCTGAAAGAGAAAAGCAAACTGGACAAAGATGAAGATAAAATCTTGGGGACAAACCACAGCTGATAGAAAAGTAAAGGAAGGAGAAAATTAAATAAAGCAGCTCAAATAGATAAGATTCAATCAGATCAACACAAAAGCCTGCAGCAGTTTACTTGGTCCAGGACACTGCTTTAAAACAACAAAATTGTGTTTAGCTTTGCCCCAAAGGGCCTGGCAAGGTGTTTTTAGAGGCATACAGTGTCAGTGAGCCTCTGACCACCTTCCTGCTCCCCCAGCCTCACTGGGCAGATCATAGGGAGCAGTTAAGTTGCAGCTGCAGTTTCTTCCTTCTAGTACTACACAGCATACACATACCAGGAACACACAGGCACAGCAAAAGGCCATGAACCTGAGCTGTAGGAAATATTGCAGCAGAAAAGTAGAGGAAATGTGTGGTTTGAGGCTGACTTTGTCCATCCAACACCATCAAAAAGCACACAAGGCGACATGCAGCATCTTCAGCACATGTGAGACTGACCCCTCCAGGTGCCCTCTCCATGCAGCAGGCCTGCAGTTATCCTTGCAGCCACACTGGGACTCGGTTTTGAGGTGAAAAAGAAGCTGGGTGTGAGCACAGGGCACCACTGAGGTAAGAGTACACAGGAGAGGTGAGAAGTAATTCAGGTAAGCCCAAACATAGGACAGTGGAGGACAAGGAGGAAAGCAGATGTAGCAGTCTTAAAGACAGCCAGTGAGGGATGGTCAGAGGCAAATGCTACCAGATTTTAAATGCCATTCCTGTCTGAAGGATGTGAAGAGCTGGTATTTCCTTCAATATGAGGGACACAGGCACAGCCCTATCTGCAAGAAATCAGGCTACAAAATTTGTTCTCCAGATATAATTAGCCAAAGTTTAGTTAAACTTCAGGTATATTGCAAGTAGAGATCTCTAAGACTGCTAGACAAACTCTAGAATTTCCCTCTTGATTATGAGGGAACTCTGATGAGGTATTTGACATTCTGAGTAGCTGCAGCAGACATGCAAACTAGCAGTCATACATTACAATGACTAGGTAAGAATCTTCAGCTTCCATATATACTTGTAAAGGTTAAAATTAATTAGGATACAGGAATGAGTAATATTTTACTGGAAACAGGAAAAAAAAAGGTCCCAAACCTATAGGAAAATAGCAAGGCCTCCATAAGAACAAATCCAAGTTTAAAATGCAGTCTTGTAAACACGTGTGCAGAGTTTATGTAGGGGGGAAGGGCTTGTACAGCTTCACACTAAACACATCACACTAAAGAGCAGGAAAAAAAGCATGTATTGGGTAATAGGAAAAGTTCTTTTCTTGTTAGATCTGTGTCTCTACAGGATAGTCTAAAATAAGTGTGCTGAAACACTGCTAAACAAGTGAGGCAAAACGCTGTAGAAATTCGTGCCTGAGCAATGACATTTATAAGTCACTGAATGTGAGTGCAAAAGGAAGGATTTTCACTAAAGCAAGAAAAAGCTGGCTTTTTTTCCCCACCCCTTCTGCTCAGTGAGCGAGATAAGAGGTCAGGAAACGCAGAAGCCCATGCATGTGTCCTGCAGGGACCTACATACCAGACCCATCACCCTAATCAACACAATTTCTGTTCAAGCCTTTTTTTTTTTTTCTGTAAGTTCCATAAGTCTTATTTGGGGTTCGTTAAGATTTGGGGTTTCTTTATGAAAGAAAAGCCCAAGTAAGCTGTGCATGTTTTAAAGTCAATACATCCATAAACCAAACACAGCAAACGCTAGAACAGTTTGCTGAGAGTCATTCAGGCGAGCCCTAATTAAAAAGAAAAGAAACCCTTGCAAACAGCATGTCTCCAAGAGGTGAAAGGTCCTCATGCTGGCTCGGTGAGGAAACACCAGGGCCACCTTTAAACTTTGGAGTTTTATTAGTGCCTTTGTCAGCAGCATGTATCTGTGTGTTGTGTTTTAATCGAGGCTCTGAGTTTGTCTGTGGCAGACTGAAAACAGGAAATTAACACCCTGCGGTGTGGCGGCAAAGCCTCAGAGGAAGCAGCAGTGGGGTACGCGAGGCCGAGGATGAACAAAGACCCATAAACATAACGTCACCCATAAAAGTCACACTTTAAGGCACAGGAAGGATACTAAACAACACTGGGCTGCATTACACGCTTGCAGTAAAAAGAAAGCCTCGGGTTGAGAGGCAGAACGTTTACAAGGCGCTTCTTTTTCGAAATATTTGCTACGGTTTTCATTTTGAGCAAAGCAGCTCAAAGTTAGGCGTAGGAAATACCCAACGAGCTCACAAACGTTACATTTCCACTCGACACGTGGCTCAGGGCTAAGATATTGCTTTTTATCTATCTCCCTGTTTATTTGGGCTGTTTCCTCTTCGTAAGGGGTTCAACTTTTCTGCAGGCAGCTGGATGGATTTCCACTGTTACCATGGTATTGCTGACCTTTAACATGGGGCTGTTAACATGACCTTTGCTTCTTTCCATTCCTACAAGGATGTTTCAGTGTAAATAATGTGGAAGCCAAGCAGCACCGGGAGATTCCTCCTCTGGGAGATGGGAATGCAGCTAGCTCAGCTAGGAGAGGAACAGGGCAAGAGCTGCAAGCTGAGAGCTGACAGCTAATAGCAACATAAAACTGCAGCACTGTCTCGAACAGAACTCTCCTGCCCCTGAGAGATGCCTGGCAACTACTTTTACAATACCTAACACTACATGTGAACTGCCCTATCTTGAAAGCAAAAGATAGGGCAGACCATGTGCAGTTGCAGAGGCCCAAAGGCAGACTTTGTAAGGCAGAACAGTTGTGTTGAGTGGAGTAACAGAGGCTCAGGATGAAGAAATATTGGTAATATTGCTTAAGACGGCTATTGTAACTCCTAGGATTTTTAAAGCCTCACAAGGCTCTCACAAACAGAGAGGAAGTTCACTTTTTAAGAAAAACATACATTTTACAGAATTTCAATTAAAACAGCACTAGAAACCACCAAATTCACTATTAAAAAAAAAAAAAAAGAGGAAAACCCACTGTTGTAGCCTTTATCTAATATATTCTTTGCCTTGAGCAACTCTTAATATAGTTATATAAATTCTATTAACTTAAATGAAAGGAAAATCCAAGGTTTCATGGGGCAGTAGAAATTGCTGCTGCAAATTAGACCAGTCTGCAGCCTACTGTACTGAGGGGAACTTTAAAAGATTTCTACCAGACTCCTCAGGCATGAAGTGATATTTTGAACACTGTAACAGTGGCTAGAAACTTCAGGAAAAGGTGTGCATTATTGGAAAAAAGTTTTGTTCACAGTGGGAGTTTCCTCTAATCCTGCACAGATTTAGAATTAATTTTTCAAGAGAGACCAAATAATACCCTAAATTCCACTAAAATTCGATAGGATTTATGTGCCTAACATCCTAAGTCCTAAGCTTTTATGTTGGGCTTACGCAGTAGAGCATGAGAGGGAGATATTTCTTATATAACTCCAGCAGTTCAGATTATACTCGAGTAATCCAAACCACCTGTGGATCACTGCAGTCAGAAATGTGCAGAGGGAGAGTTTTCCCCCCGTTTCTGATTTTTAAAGCAGGATTTCCAGTGCGTTTAGGATTGAGCAGGCTCTGAAAGGCGCAGCTCCGAGAGCGCGGGGGAGCAGCCGCAGAGCTGTCCCCGGCAGGCGCCCCGCGAGCAGCTGCAGCGCTGTGCTCATGCAGAAAGCAGGATGCAGACACAGCACCAGCTGCACATCTCCCCGTGCCTGGGGAAGCCCCAGCCAGGAAAATCAGTCGACTTCGAGTTTTCTGAGCTGTTACAGCAACGCAGGGGTGCTAGATCAGCTTTGGGTGTGGTGTCCCAGAAGTCTCACCCATTACTAACACACACTACGCCGCAGAATTAAAATAACTTCACTGACTGTGTATAGAAGTGACTTAAGATGATAAAAAAAGGATAAAATCGAATTACTAATATAAATCAATAGCACTTCAAGAGATCACTTCTTGCAAATTCCTACTGACTATTTTCTTTAAAATAAACAGGATTAAACCACTAAGGATAAGTTCAGTTGAAATGTCATCTGAACTCTGGCAGCTTGAACATGTGGCTTCTCACATACAGGTTTCAGATGAAACTCTGCCCTGTCAGATACTGATGCAAAAAGTCTGCAAGAGGAAAGTATCAAAATAAATGTAAAAACCTTCCACTAGCAAACAGGAAGCTAAAGCAGCCCCAAGAAGTTATGCTGTTCACTGAGGATCCATTCAAATTAGATGTTGTTGGAGAGATTCAGTCCAAATGAGGATGCTGTGAAGACAAGTTTAAATACATGTCACAGATTCAAGTGGAACCTAAAATTAGTACAGAGTGTTTTGTCTCTTCACTCTATATTCCTGTCCTATGTAATGAGATCATATTGTTGTTAGAGCCAAATGCTCTCTCTCGCTGCTGTTGCTACGAGAGGCTGACAGAAGCTGCCAAGACCTCTCGTGAGGCATTTTAAATGAAAATCTATATAAATATTTTAACTGTCTTTTTTACCACCATACAATGTCTCACAGAGTTAAGATTCTTATATGGTAATTATTTACCTAGTAAAACCATTTAAGCTATGCCTGATTTCACAACATATAGCTGATAAGTCAGTACATATAATGTTAGAAATATTTTGTTGAGTAGAAGACCTGAGATGAGAGTTGGTTGCTATGGGCTTTTGAGACACTTAAATAAAAATTAAAATTGGAATAGACTCAAAGGCCTCATTTGTCTCTCATTTTTACAAGTGACAATCCAAATGAACCCCCAAATGCCAAATTAGCAGTCCTAGAGTAAAATCTAGTGTGGCAGGAGGCCAATTAGGCCACCTTAAAAAGTTAATTTTTCACAGGAGTAGGAACTTCAGAAAAAGCCATTTGCAGCAAAATAAGTTGGTTGTAATAATGTGTTTCAAAATATTCAGTAACATTCATCCTAGGATTAATACACTGTAAATATATTCACAGAACTGGAAAAAAAAATGGGAATATATTGAGAAAATGGCATTTTTAACCAGGTGGCACTTCTCAATAGGCAGCTCTACACTCAGATCTCAGGCAGTCCTATTTCCTTGGTATACACAGAGTCCTCTGTGCATCTTAGGGATGTACAGATACATCCCCTATGAACTGTGGCACCATCCCCACTGGCACATGGAACTCTACTGTTCCTTTAGTTTCTCAGTCTGATGTTTCCACAACCCAGTTGCTCAGACAATCCAGAGCTACAGTGGATCCAGTGGTGCTGGCCAAGCTGCAGCTGCCATTCATCTCCAGTAAGGAGGCAGGGTTCAAGGGGAACTAGGTACAGCCCACAGAAGGAAGCCTAGGTGGGATCAAGCCTAGGTGGGATCAAGCCTAGGTGGGATCAAGCCTAGGTGGGATCAAGGGTGTAATGCAAAAGAACTGGATGCTTTCAGATTATTGGTGCTGGTCATAACAGACTCACTAATCCTGCTCCTGATTTTTTGAGCTCTTTCTCATTTCACTCAATATTAAATTCAGAGGGCAGACAGATATACACCCAGAAGATTAACTGTAGAAATCTCAAGACAACTCTCCTCCTCCAGTGGAAAGCTGTAACAATGCAAGGGGCAATCTCCAGGCTCCACCTCAGCTTTAAACTTCTTTTGCTGATACATTAGTGAAAAAAGTGAGAGAGGATAGGAGAAGACAGAAAGACTACATTAAGCAAATGAAGGCCAGATAGATTAAAGGAGATTTAGTGCTTTTTTCACACAATTTGCAACTTTTTCTTAAAATTCTTTCATTCCTTAGGTACATTCAGATTAATTTTAGGAACAAGGCTGAAGTATATAAGTCAGTTAGAAGACAGAAAAGGGGTAAGAGCTAAAATTTATCACCCAAAATCAGAGATGATCACTATCATAGTTGCAACTAGAACTCAGGTTTCCACTATCCTGGTTTGCAGTTGCATTTCTGGGGCACAATGTACCCAAATGAGACTTTTTGACTTTGCATTTACTATCATAACAGACTTTGTCTATCTACAAGGCAATCTGATTACCCTACAACATAAAGAAAAATAAGGATCACATTTGTTGAAATCAGAGGGACATCCATTGGTAACAAGTGTTAGGAGAACCAGGTTTAGTATTGATTTTTCTCTTGAGGAGTCATTTCACAAGGTAACAGACAGTCTTCTAAAATTTACTCCTGAGCATTATTTTTGATCTATTAGAGATAACACTTAGTTGGACTAATTTAGAACAGAAGGGGATGGGGGTGTGTTCTAGACTGCCTACTGAAATAGAGCAGTACCTGGGTTCCACAGCTCATGAATAACTTAAGCAGTCATGCTTGTGTATCATGAGGCTTCCTAAGTTTTTAAACAAAACTCCTCCAAGATCTAGAGAAGACAGCTAAGGGAACACTGCTTCTGAATGGACTGCATAGCACTTTATAAACCTTTCTCCTCACTAGCATTTTTGCCAAGTAGCACCTCATTGTACTTCTTCGACCTTACAATAAAAATACAAAGAACCTGCCTGACCACTAACAGCATTCACATGAGGGGAACTTCCATCTTGTTATATATAAGCATCCTTTAAGAGGTTTAAACCACAAACTTTTACTGCAGTATAAAAAAGGGACTGTGCAGGACTTTGCAAAAACATTTCTGTAAAGTATGAATAGCTGCCTTGGGGAAACTCCCCTATATTAATAGAAATAGCTGTGCCTGCCCACGCTGAGCAATGGCTCAGAGGGAATCTTTACAAATATTCTTGTAACTTACTCCATTTGAATGCAGTAGTTTTCAGGAAGACATCTCAATAAGCAGGGAAGTGAGAAAACGAGCTGATAAAACAAAAAGCAAGTGTTTCCCAGTACAAACTCTGGCAGCAAGGACTGCCTTCCATCAGCACAGGAGTTTCTGCCCAAGGGGTTACCAGCATTGTACCCTGTGCTCCATGAGAACAAATTGCCTCTTTCCTTAGGATTTGTTATTGAAGCAAGACCATTTCTCAGTTTCATGGACTGCACTCTAATTAACAAAGTATAAGCCCAGACCTAAAAAATTTAGATCTAGGATCAAGAGGGGGAATAATGTAGACAGCAATGTAAACATGGATTCTGACAGTAACACATGGCATTTCTTAACTGTCATCAACTACAGCAGAGACTGCAACAGAAACCTTGTACTCCCTGAAGGCATCAGCTATAGAATCTTCTCTTGTACCCTTGTTCCCAGGGTCTTCAGCTATCATGTCTTTTCTTGTCCTATTAGCTGCTCCAAAATAAGGGGAAGGGGTCCCAAATGACTGACAAACCCACCTTTACAATATGCCTCCAAAAACCAGGTGCAAGAATGATCACTTAACAGTGAGGAATATTTACACTTGTTGTTATTTATGCTTATGAAAGTTACAGTTGTTGTTATCAAATTTTCTTCAGTGTTTCCTGCACAAACTTTTTCAATTTTCTAGAAATTTGACAAAGCTTATCAACACCAACAAAGGAAGCAGCATGAGAAAACCTGAAACAGCAGAGATTTTGAAATATATATATTTGTTTAAATTTCTGAGAGAGCCATTTACAATAAAATTTAATGCTGAACTAGAACTGTGTATAATTAAATCTCTTAAGTGTAGAACTTTTACACTTTTCAGGACTTCTCATATGCAATATGGGCTCCTTGGGGAAGAGGAATCCATCCAATTAGTTTTGACATTTCAGTTGCTGTTTACTGATGTATCTGGTTAAATCTTGTACAGCAGGAAAAAAAAACCCTAATAAATGAACAACATTCTATTGCATGGATATCACAAAAAAACAAATAAAAAATTCAGGGACTTGCCACAAAGTCTCCACTTCTTTTTTTAATCTAGAAGTTGTCCAAAGAAACCACCTTTAAAGTCATTAGTGGCGTGCTGAGTGCCCAGCCTGAGGTTAGGGCCTCCTGGAGATCAGCATTTCATGATCTTAAAAAAATAAGTCAAGGAACTTGAATGTGACTCTCAGAATGCATGACACAGGTTGTAAAGTATAAATCTAGAATTTTCAAATTGTTTGGGGAGAAAGAAAAGCTAGACTTAAAAGATTATTACTTTTAGGAGCTCATGGTCCCAAATTGTTAATGTAAGTGTATATATATTTATATATAAAAATATACTTAAATGTACCTCTCTCCATTCAATCAGTAACCAAAAGCAGGAAACTGAGATGGCAAACAAAGTTTTTGTTCTTTGATTTTCTTCCTCTTTCTAGTTTTACTTAGATTGGAAGATCAGAAAAGATATTTACAGAAGTGGAGAACATAGTCCTACATTTAATTATATCCAGAGACTTCTTTATATAATGAACTGAAAACAAATTTCTAATTTTGCAAGACTAACAAGGTTGAAGTTTTTCCATGCCACGTGTTTGACTAAACCAAATTTGGAGTGGGAAGAAAAGGAAGAAGTTGCTCAGTTAACAGCTTAGCTGTTCCTAAGAGCAAGGGGTGTCAAAAGTAAATTGGTTTTTCAAGGCTCAAATTCTTTTCTTTGTGCATCTCTAACACTTCCAGACTTTGGAGTAGGAGCATTATATTTTACAAAAAAACCCTTTGCATCGAGGATGGGCCTTTGTTGTCCCTGAGTACCCCAATTACCTCCAGTCTGCCACACTAAGCTTTTGGAAATGAGAAATAAAATCGACTTCACTTATACTTGGAGACATTTTAGAAGTTAACATTTCCTAGTCCCTCTTCATTCAGCAAGCTATGATGTCTTGTTATTCCAAGCCACGTATACTATTCAAACAAGCAAATTTTAACATGCTCCACATATTCACAACTTCTGCCTGCAACAGCCACAGGATATCTGAATTCATTCCAGCTTGAGAAGAAGCAGATTAATCTGGATTTATTTTTTCACTTCTTAATTTAATACCTCTTTCTATTTTCTTTCCTTGGAAAGCTGATGGCAAGGACCTGGTGTCTGTTCTTGGTAACTCAGTGAATCCCTGAAGGGCTTCAATATGTCTAAAAGACATTCATTTAAACTGAAAACAAGAGATTGTTTGAGGGAAGAGAAGGGAACATAACTAAAGTATACAATTTTGGTCTGGATCAATGGAATTGATCAATTTCCCTGGCTTCCATATCCATCAGTGCTGGTGAATACCACTTGCAGGGTTTGGATTTCATTCCACGCTTGTACTTGTCTACACAGAACAACAACCTGCCATGACTATTCGTTGGGCTAAGCTGGCTCCAAAGCCCTGCTGGTGAGTCATTCAACCTGTCTGCAGTGAAAGGATGTGAGCATGACACAAATAAGAGCTAAGAAATGCAGGGAAGTCTCTATCCACTACAGATCTGGTGTGTGGAACAGAGATGGCCCTCCCCTTTCGATTTATGTTGATAACAGAGATTGGTGGCTGCACAGCAACAGCAAAAACAGAACAGTCCTGTAGGGAAACCCTCCATCAACCTGCCTCTAGAACAGGGACTGAATAGTGTATGTAAAATCATGAGCATTTTAGTTTTAAGAACTAGCTCATAATGGTTTTGAATAGATATAATTCATCCTTTGTGGATTCTCTCATTTACCAGGCACTGAGTGCTTCCCTTAGCAAACTCGATTGCCCCTAATTTTACTCAATTATTTGGCAGCAAGTTTATGCATATGACTTCTGAACACATACAATCTCCTGTTTTCCATGCCTGAAAGTCAGTGGCAGATACACAAGAAGTAGAAACAAAGAAACCTATGACCACTGATGCCTGGCATAAACTAAGAAATTTGCCCAGTGAGTCCAAAACATCTGACAAAGCCAAGCCTATTTTTCAGCAAGCTATCCAGTGTGGAGGGCAAGATCTCAACTGATGGCAAATTCCCTACGTCATTATATAAGTTGCTTTTAAACTGAATTTTTTAATTACAATTTTGCATTCAGTATTTTAGTACAAGTTAAACCAGCTTGTTTTTTTCATACTGAAGTTCACCAAAACCAATTAATACAAAGACAGAGGTGGTAAAAACCAGTGTAGGTGAATGTACTACCATGCATTATTTTAAATACTTTATGTTTTATTAACAAATAGTTTCAACAAGGCTGTGTATATATGACCCAATGGACCTTTGATGAGCCCACTAACCTGGCCTGACTCTACTTTTAACTATTTGAAAAATGTACATTACACAGTAAGTTTTCAGATTTGGTTTTTGTTTGGTTAGGTTTTATAAGATACTTTCTGCTTTGTTGCGTTATTTCTTGGATGTTAGGATTAAAAGGTAAATAAAATTAAAATTCATTTTACAGTATCATAGAAGGACAATAAATTATATGCTTTAAATATTAGTAAGAATTTTTAAAAAGCCAAATTCAAGCAGAATTACTACTTGAGGCCAGTCAGTTTTGCTCAGCGAAGAGCTTGAGGCTGGCCTAGAGGTTTTAAGGGCGGAAGACTACCACATTTAGAGTGGTGCTCAAAATCTCCCTTCTCTGCTGCCTGCTGAATGGGGAAAGCTGCCACAGAGACGTGCTATGCAAAAGGAGCAAAATTAAAGGTCTGTTTACACTCTAAGCTGCAGCCAGAAAGCAGCATAAAAACAGGAAGGCGCGCTCTGAAGCCGGTACCGTGTGGTGGTTTCCGTGTGCGGTTTCCCACTCTGAGGTCGGGGGCCGATGGAAACGCCGCGCTCGGAACGCGCTGCTCCCGGCACAGCCACCCCGAGCAGCTGGCACTGCACCACACAGGGCACTCTGCTGCCACAGCAGCCAGGGAAACCAGACCTCAGCCAGCTGGTGGCAACCCTGGCACGAATGACAGAGTATAGGAAAGATACAACTTTCACATAAATGTTCACACACGGACTGAAATGGAAAGCAATGGAAATTAAAATAAAGTCATTGACTCGATGAGAAGCTAGAAGCATGTTTTATGCTCTACCTTAACAGTGAAGTTCATCCAATGCTACTGCAAAAGACTCCTTTTTGTTAAAAAATAATCACCAATTGTGATCCAAAATTAATAGTTGTTCCAGGCTTTTAAATCTTTAGATGAAGAAAAAAAAGAAAAGAAAGAAAATTGGGCTGGGAGACAGGAGCTTGAGGATGCCTGCTCCCCTCAATTATCCATTTGACAAATGACAGTGCTGAAATTCTGAGCTGACTGGGGTACAATCCTGCTTTCATGCATTTGCTTTTACAGCCAACAGCACAACAAAATCTCACCCACTTGGGGATTTCTAGAAGTAGGTGATAAGAGATTCAGAACATATAATTAAAGCAAGTATCTAATTAAGACAAATATGTTCCATTAAGCGAATCAATTTTTCCATCAACTTCAGTAGAAACAGGTCTATTAGATGTAAACAGATTAAAGATGACACCAGAGCACAAGGGCTCAGTTCTGACTTCCTGTTCCCATTTCACTTCAGCTGAGCTTTTGAGACACCCTCATTTTGTCTAAGAGTGAGAGATCATGAATTTGCAGCCAAATGCTTACAGATTGCAAAGAGTCTACCAACAAGCTTAGCTATTGTCCATGTAAAGATGGATGACAACAGCAGGGGGCCACACCCAAAGATCTGCTTGGACAGGGATTTCGAGACCATCAAGATAACAATTCTTTTGGTTTTCATTCTGCAGTGTCCCAGTTTAGAAGGGGGATAAAACACTTGACATTTTTATATAAATAGTCAGCACAGTATGTAACCACATATTGAAGAAGCAGAATTCTTACTCCAGAGAAAAAAATTTAATCAATCACATTCACATTTCTTTTTTCATGGAGGAGTGGGGTAACTCCACTGAATTCAAAGGCATTACCCATAAAATTAAGGATTCAAAAGCCCTTTCCAAAGCCCAGTATGTTTGCTCTTATCTTTCCAGTTGGTGCTTCAGATGAACAATTTGGATAGATTTAGGCCTTCAGCATGTCATGAAGTTGTGTGACAAATCTTGAGAATTACTTTCCTCAGATTAATCCTTGAGCAGCTTTCTCTACTATCTCCATAAGCAGAGAAAGTACACCAATAATCACGATGCAAGAACACACAAGAAAAGCACACAGTCATGGGAGTGGGTAAATTTGCAGAGCCAACATGCTCTTTCAGAGAGAAACTGTAGCCAAGTGGGAGACCAAGCAGCAGGGGGGAAAACAGATTGCACATTTTGAAGAAAACCAGGTCCTTTAATATTTCTTTCTTGAAGAATTTCCAGCCTTCCTGGACTCTTTTTCCCTTCAGGACTGCCTCCCACAGGGTTCTTGTCAACCTGTCTCCCAAACAGGCCAAACTCTGCCCTCAGAAGCCCAGGGTGGCAGTTCTGCTGATCCCTCTGCTTACTTCTCCAAGAATTGTCATTGTTATGACCAAGTCAGCTTTCAGCCATCACATCACCCATAAAGCTTTCTCTGTTCACAAACAGGTCCAGCAGGGCACCTACCCTGGCTGGCTCACTCACCAGCTGTGTCAGACAGTTATCTTCCACATATCCCAGGAACCTCCTACACTGCTTCCCCTCTGCTGTATTGCACTCTAGCAGACATTTAGTAAGCTGAAGTGCCCCATGAGAACAAAAGCTGGTGGTATAGGTCATATAGATGAAAACTAGAAACAGCATTACCATTTTTACTTGCAGTTAGGTATGACAAAAGGACATCTATTTGCTCACATGTTAAGCCAGTCATTATAAGAAATTATTGAAGGTCTTCATCTTCTAAATAGTTATTGAAGCCTACACCTTTGCTCTGCCATTCAGAACATCTGTAGAAGTTTTTTTACTCATTTCCCCTTCAAATACACAATCTATAAATCTATACAGTAGAAGTACCTCAGCACCATCTTCCTACCCAAATCCATACATGGAGATCAAACTAACTCTCTGATTTAGCTAAAGGAACTTTTTGAAACAGTGTGGGTTAAAACCCACACACATATTTATCCTGTGACACAGACTTCTACAGAAAAGCTTTAGTATCTTTGCCTAAGCCTGATTGACATTTTTATTACCCAAACCACTAGGAAGAATTATATTTTCCAGTGTACTGCTTCTGCTAGATCTGGAGTTTTAGGCAATACACCAATTACCCATCAGGAAGTGAAAAAGAAGGAGCACAGGTTATTTATGTATGTTAGGAATCCTGTCACAAGTACAAGCAGTGATTTTATGGATATCAGGGGACCACAAACCACCACAAAATATTCAAACATACCACATAACCCAACATATGTAACCCCTACATTAGTCAGACTCTGCAGTAAAGTGTTCTGATCTAAAATGGTTCTTTTAATGTAAGCACAACTCCAAATACTTCTAGAGAGATTAAAGTAACATAGCATTTAAACATCCTATTGATTAATTTTGCTTTGAATTATTCCAGAGTAGAGCATTCTAACTAAAATATTACCTTACTAGCATAAGAAAAAGCAAACTGTATCCAACATAACACAGCCATTGCAGAGATATGTCAAGGCCCTGGAAGAACCAACCACTGGAATTACTTCTAAGTCTGTTATTTTAAATTTAGGTCAGTAATATGAAGTGTCAACTTGCAAGATTTGGAGAAAGGGTAGTGTATATTCAGGTATTCAGTACTTAGCAACACAAGAGACAGTATATAGATTTCTGCAGCTTTAGTCTCAATAAGTGACAGCTAAGGAGAGAAAACTCAGCTCAAAGAACTACAGCATACTTAAACACCCTTATTAAATTTATACCAGTTCTTAAAGTTATCACTATGTCATTGTGTCATCTCAGCCTCAGTTCAAAGTCCTGAAGCAGGGCAATAATGCCCAGCCCACAGCTTTCCTCCCCTTTCCTTTCAGCCTGCCAATAAGTGCCATATGTATTTTCCTCAATGCATCATTTTCTGCTCCTCGCCGTGTCCCCTGCAGTCAGCACATTAAGCTTCCATCGCTGCCTGTCTCAGCCTCTCTTTACAAATAATCCCTCCTCATCTTCCAAGGGTGGGAGGCAATACTAGAATGACTTCTTACTCTCAAAGGCTCTTTTTTCCTTCTATCTGCCCTAGTCTTTCTTGCAAAGTCCCTGTACCTTTTACCCCCTCAAGTCTCTGTTCTTCAGTTCTCCTCTGCTAATAAAAGTGTGAGGGATACCATGGCTGGGGCACTTGCTCAGCAAGGAGAGGCTGAGAAACCCAGACTTTCTCATTTTGGGGAAGAGGTGGTTTTGAGGAGCTCGTCAATGCCTGTGGTGAGGTTGCTGAGGGGATGGAACACGATAGTGCGCAGTGATATGTGTTGGAATGATGAGACAATGGGCATAAAATGAAACAAGAGAAGTTCCCACATGTTAGGAGAAACTATCCTCCCTGTGGGGAGAGTGAAGTGGGTTGGCCAAAGTGTCTGTGTCTCTACAAATAGAGGTTTTTATCATTTTTCTGGGTAAAGCCCTGAGCAACCTGGTCTGACTTCCCAGCCATCCCTCTTCACCCAAGTCAAAATGTATTGATCTGTGAAAAATGTACCTGTACTTGTTTTACAAAACACAAACAGTGCAATGAATTTCTAACCTCTTTAACCCCAGGCCCTCCGAAGCACCATATTCATCAGTGGGAAAAATTAATTCTACTTTATTAGGTATTAACATGCAGTAGATGGAGTTTAGACTTGCTTCTTCATTCCAAGTTTCCAACAGCTATCAAAAAGCAAAGCTGTCACCTGGTTAGACTTTGCAGGCCAAGGTCTTGCAACAAAGTCTTTTCAGACTGCCAGAACCATGTCATCAAAGACAGGCCACGTCCCTAAATCTTACGCCAAGCCAGGTGCCCGTGGTGATAAAACATTCTCCCAAAGGCAGCCTGACCTTGGCAGCCGCACAGGTGCAGTTATCAATCAAAGTTTATAAACACAACTAGCCCAGTGCCTTCCACACAGACAGACAGACAGACAGACAGAGCAGACACCCTGCTGTTTGGACAGGCAAGTGCCAGTCACTTCACCCCCTAGAACCCGCTGCTGGGAAGCACAGAGTTGGAACTCTGGGTTGACAGAGGAACCGACGCACAAAAATAGGTGCCTGAAGCACTGGTTGCTAAAGAACTGGCAAGGTGACAGATTGTTCAGCTGGAGGAAGATCTAGAGAAGAGAAGCAGATCAGGTTGCAATCAGAATTTAAATGTCATCCATTAGGCATCTGTCATCCATTAAGCATCTGAATTTCTCCTTTAGAAGAAGAAATTGGATTCCTGAATATTGCTCAAAAAATTATACAGAAACTTCAACATATGTTGTCTCTGTGGCCCAGGAAGAGGAAAAAAAGTTCAAAGATCTAGCAGTTCTATATTGACCTCATCTGTTTTAAGGCACATTTCCCATGGCCTCAACTGGCCTAGGGGATTCCAAAGTTTATATTTAAGGTGGGCAGTTAAGTAGAGCAAAGACACAAAGAATAAACTATCCCATCTCTTTTTTTGAGGCAGTTAACCAGGAGAAGTGACTTAGCAGTTGCTTTTTCTTGCATACATGGAACTTTCCCTGAAGGAAACAGGGACACTTCCTGGTAGACATTTAAACAAAAAAGCAACAGTGAGCTCACACATTGTAAGACACCCAGGAATCTGCACAAAAAGGAAAGAGAAAGTTTAGGAACACACAGTGCACAAAAACTTTCCAAGCTATGTTAAAAAGACAAAACCATAGGCCATCAGGCTTCACTCGTCCTGGCACTGCTAGGATTTCATGATTGAATATAATCCCCTTCCATGAAACTAGTAGAGCCATGGTAGATCATTGACACTAAAACCAAAGCAGAGCATCTAAAGCATTTAGAGGTGGTAAAAATACGTCCCTAGAACTAATTGGAATAAAGAACAAGAGGAATTTCAGTCCTCTGGTGGTTTTGGAAAGGAAGACTTATTTTGTTTTGGCAGAATGCTAGGACTACACAAATTCAGACAGCAATAAAAAAGCCAGAGAACAAGCAATATTTTTCTTTTGCCCCATGTCAAAAAAGGGACATTTCAAGAAAAAAAAAAAGTACAGTTTTGATAAAGAGTTCTACAAACATTTCAAGAGTAATAAGCAGAAAAAAATACAAATCTGCCTTTCGATGCTGCCAAATCTACTTTTGTTATTGGAAAACAGCCAAAGCAACATTTTTTTTTTTTTTTTATAATCCTGAAGCATATCTTAAAGTATTTTCTATCCTTGGACATGTGTTTCAAGGCTTCAAAGTCAGTTTTAACAGTATTTTTAAGACACGTCCACATTTTTCCTTGCCAGTTTAAATTATTCAAATACAACCACAAAGTTACCCGAGTCTCCTGTTTCACTGATAGATTTCACGTGCCTCAGTCTTCCTAAGTGGATTTCCCAGATTTGCAGGCAAAAAGTTTCAAAGAATCAGGAACAGGAGTTAACTCTCCTGGTTTCCTGTTCAGTCACTTAATGAAGGGGCCATCCTGTTGATTTTGCACGTGTTCATTGTATAACTCCTTTGAGCACCCAGGGGAGAGGACATGTGCATGGAGACACACATACATCCAAATTAACCACTCTATGTGATAATGTCACCCATTTTTCTGTAGAGTTTCTGCCAAAAATCATCAACTAGCAGAAAATGTACATTAAAATGTGTTCACCCAAATATACACACCTAAACACTACACATATTACCAGGTTTTGCAGGCACTGGATTCAGGGACAGTGAGAAATCATAGAATTTACAAAACAAATCTTAAATCATATTCAAATGCTCCATTTAATAGTTCATCTATCTGTATAATGTTCAAGGATACTAAAACCAAAAATAATTTACAAACAAAAATCAGGGCTTTCACTGCAGATAACTCATCTCACTCTCACCACAATCAGACTTTACTGAGATAACCTGATCAATACAATATTTGTAAAGGTTTGTGTATGCTTAAAAGCCAGACAGCAACCTAGATGGTCTACCTACAGAGGCCAGTCACCCAATGAGATTAAGTGAATCACTCCATACTAAAATCGTTAATAAATCTGCTTTTGTGTTTGCCTGCGGACTGAATTGTAAGAGGAGGTTAATCAAATGTTTCTAAATCACATGGGTGCTGTGGAAAGTTATGAATTTATAGCAAGTGCTCTGAGCATGTACTGTAAAGCTGCTATTCAAGTTCTATGCATTCAGCAGGTCTGGTTCTGCTTAGAAATTCCTGAACTCTCGAGGAACCTGATCTGAGTTTCGACTGTAAGAAAATCTGAAACCAGCTGAGATTTGTGTGGCCTCAGGTTTCATTGAGTATTTAACATAACTGATAATGAGCCCTTCTTATACACATTCCATCTCCTAGAGTCTTTTGTTTTACTTTCCAAACTAAGCAATATAAACATGTGGCACTGCTTTTGCAAGAGAAGTGTGCCCCACCAAGTTACTCAAGGTATCCTAAAGACTGAGGTGTTTCTTGCATTGTAGGCCCAGCTCATCCAGACATTTTTGATGCTAAAACTGTAGTTTCATTAGGAGCAACTTGTTGTACAGCCACTCTGTTGAGCAGAAAGCCCTACATAAATAAATACCTTGTTGTCCAAAAGAGTGATAAAAGGGAATTGAGTTCAGTTGTGCTATGAGAACAGGGCTTTTCATATCCTCATTTCATCTGTCTTCCATCAAGATCCCTTAAGAGCCTTGTGGAGTGTGGGGAAGCTTTACAGAACTGAACCTAGCACCTGAGACCCAAAGCCAGCAGCAGATTCCCATTGAGTCACTGCTTTAAACTTTGTCACTCAGCTGACTCCAAACTGCATACCCACAGCATTACAGATGCATTTCTGAGTGCCCTGTTGCAGCCAGGATGCACATTTTGTAGCCTGTCTGCCCCCATCTAAATCTAGCTCTGTTTAGAGGAAACATTCAGTTGAGTGCTCAGAGTATCTCAGTGAACACAAAAGCACAGAATGGTACCTTGTACCTTAACCACAAACAAAACCATCTGAAACTCTCACAGAGAATAAGCTAACACAAAGTGCAGCAATGCTCATATGTCAATTACTGAAAAGTTCAGTCAGTTCCATGTCTCTCTCTAAATCATCTTTGTGCACCACAGCCTGGGAAAAGAAAAAAGTCAGAGGCAAAAAACATGCCCTTTTCTTTAGCAGCAATAACATCCAGCCCAATGCTAGAAATCTTGGCATATCCAATATGCCAGTGAAGTCCAGAAAAAACACTTAAGATCCCTTTTTCCATATCCATTTAAGTAATTTTGCATCTCTGCTTCACAGGTTTTTCTGAGGAGGTCACAGCCAGCATCTTATAAAACCTGCATATGAGTGGCTTAACATCCAAATAAAATCTTAACATCAGATCATGTAATTTTGAAAAAATGTCAAGTACAAATACATGACAAGCTTTTCCTTCTGTAAACCAAAAAACTTTGCTAGCATTTTCCTACCAGTTATAAATATCCAAAGTATGAGGCAAAAAAAAAGATAGAATAATCTGCACTGTAATTAAGAATGAGCAAACTTCCATTGAAAAAATATTTTTAATGAATCACACAGGTGTCTTTGACACCTCTGTTTCTCTACAGGTTGCCCTTCCTCAAGCCAGGCTTCTTTGACCAAGCCTTCTCCTGCTAGGAAGAGCCATTTTCTAGACAGCCATAAGACCTCAACCTCACAGCACACTTTAAGTCAAACCTTCCTCTCTTCCTACAAAGCCTAATTCCTACCTAATAATTTTTTGTGGCAAGTAGTCCTTAATTTCTTCCTTTTTAAGGTCAGTTCCCCTCACAAGTCTGCATACAATAGCACCTTCCTGAAAACTTCACCACATGATGATTTCTTCTCCTCCTAATATGACCTTCCCCTGAGTGTTTTTATTCCTTACAGCTGCACTCCTTCCTGCACCCTCTTGTCTGCTTTCTACCCTTGCTCTGCCTCATGTGCTTTTTTTTTTGAACTCCATCCAATCAGAACAAATTTCTGTACACAGAATTTGTTTTTTCCTTATTCTTTATTACTCTTCTCACCTCCAATGTTACCAAACTTCCCTGAAGACATTAAAAAGCTCAGTTGAAAAAACTAATAGAAGCAGCCTAATTTGTACTTCTTCTAGAATGAACTTGATGTAAAATGGTTGTTTGCTATCTGCCATCAATTAGAGGGAAAACTCATCTGATCTGAATATAATGAGGAAATATTAAAAAATATTTATTTAAAAAAAGCTGTGAACTGCTATAGCTCAGCTATGGCTTTGCAGTGCATTAGCCTTTCCCACAACACAGGCAGACACTTCAAAAGTTCCAAGGGAGTGATAAACATAAAGAAAAATATTGGGGTTTAATTAGGGTCTTCTGCTTCTAGTCCTCTACTTAAAATTAGGGGCCTAACTTGAGACATCTGGGAGTTGCTTGATTCCACTAAGTTCAATCATTGACCTCTAACAAGATCACTACTCTTTTTAGTATATCAGTTTGGGGTACCTGAAACAGAGCCAAACATGCATTGGTCACTTTAAAATCTTTAGACTATAACGATCAGAGATGAGAAATGATTGGCTTGAGTCCCTAATCCCACAGCCTCAGAAAAACTGAGCTCCCTAATAACCACACCAGTTGTAGCTGAGATGATTCATAGATTTTCCAATAATTAAGATAATTCAATCTGTTTGAGTAACACTTAAAGTCTTACATGGTAGTTTATGCAGCACAATGGATCACAAACCAAACGGTAATTTTACTATTTCTAGAACAAAAACTAATTAAGTGACTAAAACTGAAAGAAATAAATTGAATTTGTAAGGCACACGCAAATAGAATTGTCTTTAAACAGAACGTTCCTTGACAATGACTGAATCCCATCACAGGAGTTCCTGAAAGAGTATTTTTTAAAAAGTTATCTGACTCCAAATTATCATCTTTTCCTAATCTCAGATTTTTAGTCTGCAAACAGTCACACTGGGCAAGGACAAATATTTTAAGTTTATGCAGTCCCCAGAGGGTATAATCTTGGTAGGGCAGCTGTGTTGCAGCAAGCAGGCTGCTCTATTATGTGTCACAGATTCCTTCTGGTCTATACAAGTCCTGCCACAGCAAAATGTAGTCAAGCAAGAGAAGAAGAATGTAGAGCTTTCAGCAGAGGGAGGTATTGACACAGCGTATAACTCTAGGGGAGGGGATCTGAGACTGACTGCTTCAGTGCTTGGCTACAGCCAGAGGCAATAAATCCCTCCTCCAGCAGTTTGTTAGGGATTTTTGTTTGATTTTTGTTGTTGGGGCGGGGGGGAAGGATATTATTTTTAAAGGGAATAGCCCTTAAACAGCTTCGCTGAAGTTGTTTTTCTGCTTGCAGAAGCTGAGCTGCATTCTGTTGTCAATGGAAAAAAAAAAGCATAAATGCGAGGGTGGGGGCAAAGGAAATACAGACATAAATTTAAAGAGAGAAGCCTTTGGTCACCAAAAATAGCCAGAGCAGATAGTGTAACTAAAGCCTGACTAGTGCCTACACTGTCAGCGCAGCGCACAGGGCAAAGTTACATAATATTTTCCACATTTATTTCAAGCAGGGCGGCCTGCCAGCCTGATAGATTTCTAGAAAGGGTGGGAGAGGGAGAGTGGTTTGATTCACAGAGTGCTGTATTTACAGCTCTCCCCACAGCCACTGCCTTCCCTGCTTTGGGCGTTTACCTTTACACTTTGCCAGAGAGCAGTGCGAGCATAACCCTGATATAGAAAGCAAGTCACCCTTCAGACCGTTTGAAGCACTGCAGCTGCACAAGTCAGCTTTGGGGTTAGGATTTGAAGGGTGCTAACCCTGAAAGCTCAGTCCTTGTCAAAGTCCAGAAATTAACAATAGGAAAAGCACCTTGACAAAAACAAAACGAGGGAGGGAAGCTTCAGCTTTTCATCCTTCATTACCCAAACTCCAACAGACTTCAAAAGCTGAGTCTTCAGAAAGAAAAGGTTCCCAAAAACTGTAGAAACAGAAATTAATCCATGATCAATTAAGTTTAGAACTGGGCATGTATTTCTAAATGGACATGAATTTTCTCAGAAGGCAGGACTGCTCTTTTCAAATGCCTGGATGAAACCAACTACTTCATTTCCTATGAGAAATTTACTATTGAAAGATATTCATCAGGAACAGTCATACAAATGACTACATGAGCAGTTCTGTGTTATGTGTGACAGGACAATCCATAAAACAACCATCGGCGTGCGTATTTCCTGCATTTATTCTATATTTTCTCTACATGTGGCAGGTTCTCCATTGGGACTTCTCAAATACCTCATTAAGATTTGACTGTTGCTGGCAAGCAATAACATTGCAGCTTCCCATCAAAGATAGACAGGAAAAAAGTACCAGAAAAATGACAAACAAAAAGGTCTGTTTCTTACATCCAACCTCCATGAAGAGAGAGAGGAGGTGAAAGACAAGGAAGAAATAGAACCCTGTTATCACCATAATTAACCCAGTGTGTTGTCCATAAAACAGACTACAGAAAACAGAGTTTAGGACTATCCTTTTCTATCCCATCCATAATGTATATACAGGACCATATATATGACTCTGTAGTTTTATTTGAATGGCATTAAATGGGAGAATGAACTGAGCCAATTCTCACCAAACTGAAAGGTACCCACACAGCATAAAAGCTGCTAATAAATGTATGAAGAATATTAGTGATGGTATCATTAAATTAAGTTGTTACTCCAAAGCAAATTACTCTGACCACGGCTTTAAGCTAAGAAAACAAGAAGATGCCTGCTAAATGCCAACGTGTTATAATTTTAACCTGCAAAGAGGAGATATTCCCAGACTAGCATGGAGATAAAACAAAAGCACAGTTCATGAAACAATGTAATGATGTCAAGCGAGGTCTTATATTTCTTCTTCCTAGTAACATTGTGTGCTTTAGAGAGTAATGCCTTGGAGCATGAAATCATCCTCCAAAACAAACTCTCCTTTTAATGTCCATCTCATCAATAGTTTACAACTGGAGCTCACTAGTTTTGGTTGTGGTGACCTCTCTCAAAATTGTAGGGGGTAGGACATCTTTAAAGATTAATTTTGTTTCTTATGACTGTGCTTAAAAAGAATTCTTGCATTTCTTTTCTATCTTGGATGACATTTTATAATTTCCACGTTTTTTCCAGTCCAAACTTGCTGCACACTGGCAAATTCTATAAATTTACCCAGAGAGAGCTCAGTATCCTCTTTTCCTCCCTGAAAAGGAGCCTGATTTGAAGAAATGGAAATAAATAGTATTGAACTTACAGGATCAATTGTGAGCTAAAGAAAAAAAAGGCATCCTAGTATTTGGAAAAGGGTAACCTATTCACAAACTGATAAAACAGAATAAATCATCTCTAACACAACAAGCAATGAGATTATGTCTCATCATCCAACTGTAACAGCTTTTTCCACAATGTTATATTGCCATTCATTGAGTTTTCTGAATATTTAAAGATTAAATAACAAAGAATGGCAAAGAAGGAAAAATAGAAGTGGAGCCAGAAGTTTGCTAGGGGAGGGGAAACACAAAATCAGGAAAAAAAAGGAGAAATGGAAACTGAAATGTTAGAGGAGCGCTGAGTCAGACTCTGAAGAACAGAGAGTGACTGGGACAATAGGCTGGGACACAAAGATGCTGGTTCAGTTCCAGACTCGGCCACAAGCTCTACAGCAAGCTGTATGATTTACTTGGAGCCTCAACAACTAGTGGCAAAGAGGACAAAAGGGGACAAAACCTTCCATCTCAGGGAAGGCCTAGCTGTGACTACGAGGCAAGAAGTCACTTGGATCTACGGTCATCATGGTTTGAGGCATGCCAGGAACATCCCTACTTGGCTCCAGACTGCAGCTGACGGACAAGCTGCAGTGCCTGACAGTTCCACACCACAGTCAGCCAGCTCTCCCGAGCACCAGTGCTACCACCCAGCATGAAATTATTGTCAGATGGGAACATTCACTGCAATTGCAATGCAGTTTGGGCTCACCATGCTGGAGCTCCCTAAATACTCACAGTAAGGTTTGCCAAAACTCAGGTTTTGTACTTCTGCTGCAGAACCACACTAAATCATAGTTCTCTTTCTGGAACTTTCTGGACCTAATATATCTGCTCTGTGATACACTCTGCTATGTAGAAGTGGAGCCACACACTCAAATGATTGGCTCAATCATTCAATAAAAGGAGTTTCAAAGTAGAATACACACTGTATTATTTCTCCAAGGGAGAAGAATTATCAGCCCATTCCTAAGGCACACTGTAAAAGCACACTTTCTTTTGCTTTTGGCTATAACTAAACAAAAATTATATAATATTTAATTTACCTTCTCCTATTTCAGTCCTTTATAGTTCATACTCCATACTGTTGGACATATGTATGTCCATACATACAAAGGAAATTCTGTATCTGAAGCGGAGGACACAGGAGAGCACCGCAGCTCCTGGGGGAGGGCATGGCCTTTCACCACATCCTGGCTGCATCCCTGGGCAGGACCAGCCTGAGCACAGCTTTCCTCACCTGCCCTCCTCAGGAGGGAGGTGTGAGCAGAGCCTTGCTGATGGCACTAAACAGGGCAACCAGGACCAGCTGAGCTGCACCACCGAGCTGCACTAGGACCCCTTTCCCTGACACAGTCATAATGCCAGGACACTGGGGTTTGATATGCTGGATAATGTAATCTGCATTTACTGCAGTTATCAACCTGGGGCTTTCTATTTCAACTACTGCAATATTCTGTTAGCCCAAAAAGCAATTACAAGCTTTAATTACATTCTAAACTTGAGGAAACTACTTAAAAGTTTGCAGGGAGCCTCTTTCTCTTAAGTGAAAATTAACTTGGGTTATTCCAGTGGTGTGGAGAAACTCTTTTAAAGGTAATCCTCTCTATTGAGGCTGTTTTCTAATTATATATTTATTTTAATTATAAAGTAATATTACTAGACTAAGGATTATCTTTTACACAGTGCTATAAATGTGTAGAGCAATTCAAAAGCTATAAATCAGAGTAGCCTCAAAAACACTTTATTGATACAGTGTAGTGGATGGCTCTGAGTTTCCTGAAATTATTGTGAAATGGGACTTCTCCTCACCTTGTAGAAAATGAAGGATAGTCACTTAAATACACTTCAAAGGGGTTAAATATTGCTGTAGGAGATAATTTCATCTTGGTCTGCCAATAGCAAGTCTACAAACAATATGGGAAGTTGTAACTCAGTTTTGTCACTGTGTCTAGCTGATGGCTGCTAGCATGACTCCACCACTACCCTGAAGGATGAGGAGAAGATCTCTGCAGTACAGTGAGTCACAATATAAAACTCCTCAAGAGTAGAATGCTTAATAACCCTAGTGCACAACCACAATGAACTCACAAAATAGTATCTGGCCAAGATCATTTTAGAGTGCTGTTGTCCGGGAAGACAAGTGCTGTTTATCAACACTGACACCATACAACTGTCATCTCCACCTGAATTCCACCACAACAAGAAAGAAGAAAAAATATCTTTTCTGAAACCAGTGATGTTATGTGAAGACACATAACTCATAAACAAGTTACTCTTGAAGCATTATCATAAACACAAACTGTGTGCACTGTAAAACTGCAGAAAACTGCCTTTGGCAAGGAGCCTCTCTGGTCTAAGCAGGTGTGCTTTCACACCTACATCTTTGCTAAGGGTTAAGGGGTAAGGTGAGAGTGTTGGTTCCTAGAGAAATGTGAAAGTTGGAGTTTGGTGTAAGCTGATTCTTCTTACAAATGCTTATACCACACTGTCAGGACAGCCCAGGACGGGGCAGTGACCTGTGGCCTTCGTGTGGTTTCACAGTACTACTGGATTAGCAGCAATTACAGACTTTTTCACTGCCCAGTGCCTCTTATGCACAGGCATTGGGCCTTTTTCCTTATGGGCTTTATGGAATAAATCTTCTCCCAAAGGGTGTGCTGGCCCTGGCATCACCTCACAGAGGAGTCTGGGCACACTATGGAAAAGGCCTCATGTTATATGGAGCTATACAACACACATAGAACATTTCCAAAAAAGAAAGATATAGCACAAAATACAACCCCACTCTGTCCTTAATCAGGCACAGTCTAGTCTCAGTCTGACTTAAAATGTTACATGTTTTCTTTAATTAGAGTTCTCTGTAGGGAATGGACTAATACTCCAAAAGAAAACCAAAAGAGAGAAATGCAGTACAGAAAACAACTAAAGATGGCATAGATATATGAGGAAGTTAAGATATAAATCTCACTTCAGCTTTGTACCCAGCAAGTATAACCCAGTTACATTAATTTCTCCTGGCACAAGCTGAAGATTTTCATGCATTAGAAGTATATCATAATATTTTTTCACCTATCATCAATTTTCATTTTCTCTTTGGCAGTCCCAAAATTTCACCTAGGGAAAACACTTTGAAATCTAATTGTATATACACCTCATATACTTATGTATAACTTGCATCTCTCTATTAATCTTAAAAGATTGTCTTTATTTCTTTATTATTTGTTTGCATGCTGCAAACAATGTGTAGATCTAAATTCTTCTGGTACAAAAAGAAATGGAAAAGAAAATAAAGAACTTTCACCAAAAAGAAAAATTCTCAACTGATATCTTAATTATAGTAAGACCTACATCTGGGTGTTTGGGGTTTAAATCAGATCTAATTCAGAGTCCAAAACAGGAGATTCTGCAGAAATGTGGCTAGATGGCTTTTGTGTCAGGCAAAATCAAACCTTTTTGCTCCAATGTGTCAGAAGACCAGAAAATTGCAGGGGTTTTTCACTCAGTTGTTCATTTATACAAGTAAAAATTAAAAGGCACATACTACCACACAGATTTCAGCAGTACAAATTAAAACAGATATTAGGTCTTCCTATCACATACAGCTTGCAAATTCACTCAGCTCAACTAGGAAAAGAGCTTTGTGACAAACCAATGTAACCACTAAAACTGAAAGCATATTGAAACCCACAACATCCAGAGGATGTTGCAGCCAGTATTAGAAAACATCAGAAGAAAATAGTGAAGAAACAGGTCCCCTCCTCTGCAACTACAGTCTAGAGTAATACCACTTCATGCAGCTGAGGGCTTCTGACTGTGCAGTTCACCAGCAGATTCAGTGGGCAGCAATAACCATATGGCAACAATCAGTCCTAGGTATCATCCTGAAATAAATGAAAGTGCAGATCCCAACCAGGTCCTTGTTCCTTTTCTTGTTCTGCAAAATTGAAATATAACCCTGTAGGCCACTTTTGTGGTTGTCCCATTTAGAGGTTGTCATATTCCTCAGGCTCATAAAAGCACATTTGAATTTTTTGTGAGGAAGAGGGAAAAAAATGAAACCTGCCACGAAATGAAAGACAAAAACTACCTATATACTTATATTGAAAAACTAAAATTCAAAACCCAAGTGCAGGAGCAGGTAAGCAGGACAGTTCTGGTGAAAACTCTTATTTAAAATGCAGTTTTCACCACCTAAACAATCTCTGCTAGGTTTCAGTGGCACATGGACATTTTCTGGACTGCTTTACCTATAGAAAGTTGTCACAAAAGACTCTCTCTGGATTTACAGCTACATGTGCAAAATGGGCTCTGTGATCTTCTGCCTTGGGGACACTGTGAAGAGAGCACTACACCAGAGCCCCACGGACCCTGAGCCTAAACTATAACAGCAACTGTGTTAAAACTGTTCATTCCAATTTGTCAAAGATTTACATTTTACAGATGAAGAACCCAAAACAAAGCTGGACCTTTAGGTACCATCCTTTCCTTTATGAAAGCTGAGTCCCATTCCTAAACCTAAACACATTCCCAGGGTGATGCATTCACTCCAGAGAACATCTTGTTATAAACAGTAAAGTAGCACCAGTAGGCACATCTACAGTCCCTGAGATAACACTGCCCACATCTTCTCTTTTCCCAAAATTAATTCTAGAAACATCCGTCTTTCTTCTGGTCTTGTGTAATATGAAACATGTTACCTATTTTCTGATCATGGATGTGGCGATTTTCTAAATTGTGCAGAGAAGCACCACAGCTCAGCAAAGTATTTAAACCCCCATCATTAGCAATTATTGTGAGTGGTAGGGAGTGAGATCCTGCAGAAGGCACAACTCCTGAATGCAAACAGAAAGAAAAGGATTAAACACAAATCTGCTAGAGAATCACCGGTGTCTGCACCAGAACATCTGAGAATGGTTGGGTCAGTGGCACACACCTCTAAGGAAATGGTCCCTCATTATGGAAGATCTGAACTGAATAAAAGTGCCCTGGGTTTGTGTGCACTGAGTTCAAAGAGAGCAAGGAAGCCTGACAGGGCTGTGTGTGCAGCGTGCAGCAAGCGTGCCACAGAGATCAAACCTCAGGTGCCACTGGAACACGCTGTGCTCCTCAGCCTCTCACCACCTGCTGCTATTGGCTGACTCGAGGTATCAGATGGAAATATCACACCACAGCTCACCCAAAACTGCACCCAATCTTTCACAGCAACACACATTTATGACTTGCATTTTGCGTCATTTATACCCCCTAATAACGAGGGCCTGAAAAATCTGCCTGCGTTTGCAAAAGAACCAAACCACCTCATCTGGAAATGCATCCTTTCTTGGGGCTATTTAGGAAATTTTTTTTAATTGTTTTGGAATTTTTTTAAATGTTTAATTTCACAGTTCTCCTAATGTTCTTTTGAGAGATTTTATTCATAAAATTCTGCTTTGTTTTGACAATATTTGCTAAAATACTTGAAAAATAAAACAAAAATCTGTAATTTCATTTCAAGTCTAGACAACCTGAGGCCTTATGTTGCACGGGTTATTCTGTACATTTACTTCATAAAATTTTCCCTTTTCAATCTCATTTGCTTTCCCAAGAAACATCAGTTCAAAACTTTGTTCCACTGAGAGGAGCAGGAGTCCTTCTTTTCTGGGACAAATTGTACTTTACAACTGTAATTTACAAATTACAAATGTAATGTGTAAAGCCTGGCTTTATAGAAAGAAACTGAAATAACTTGATGCCTGCTACACTCACCTGCTAGAGAGGGAACCTGTGCTCTACTTTCTACATTGGTGGGATTTCTGTTCACTGTGGCAGGGACTGGCACCTGGGATCTTCTTTATCCCTACTGGTATGCAATATTAATTAAGAGGAAGTTGCCAGATTAATAAAGTGGCAGAGGGAGCATACAGAAACCACCTCCAAAAATAGTTTCAGGGCCACTTTTACGTAGCATTTCACAGGGAGGATGCTTCTAAGAAGTGGAGTTAAGTGCTGATACTGTGTCTACACCCCAGATTTTCATAGTTACTTTTCACAGTACTTTTGCAGAAGCTACTACTGAAAATTTTACGTTTGCTATCAGAACTACTGAGATCCAGATTCCTTTAAAATCTGCCTCTAATAGCAGGAACTGATTGCCTAAAATGCATTCCTAAATTCTTCTTGGTGCTCACACTTTCAGAGGTGATAAAGGCAGATATCTAATGATGGGGAAGAGATTTAAGCTGAACCAATTTTTCTCAAACAGCTCGGGCGTGTCATTCACTTGCTAACAAGCTCTTGCACAGCATCCTTCCATGTGCTCTGCACACATTAAATAAATAAGAATCATGCAGTATTAGAAACGTTTCCAGTTTTAAAAGATAAAATATCAAAGCCACATAGAACCAATTGCTATGATGGATTCAATTACTGACAAACTTCATTTTCAATGGAAAGCAATATACATTTCAAAATGTTAAATATTTCTCTTACAACAGTTTTACATACAAAATAGTATTTTGAGCATGATTGATTAACTGAAATATTTTGTATATTTTGAAGTTCACATTAGCAACTACTTCAATCTCCCTTGGCAAAATGTGCTATCTTTCCTAACTCTTCAGTTTTGTAAGAAAGCAGCCTTATTTCTAAGGCCCAGATGTTCCTCTAGGCCCTTGAATTCAATAAAGCAGATGGATTCAGAAAACATGGCTGCTGACAAAGGCCGCCCTGAGTTTGCTATGTTAGAAGGACACCACTGGGAGCAGTGTGCAGGCTGGGCATTCAAAGGTGAAAAATACAGAACCATCTCACTGGGGGACAGAGGCAGGATGCAAGCCCTGACACCCAAACCTTTCTGGGTGTAAGCTGTTTCCAGTGCTAGCAGGAATTGCAGACAGTGAACTTGCTGGCTGGTGGAGCACCAGTGAGGCTTGTGCATGTTTTGTCTCGGAGCACCAGCAGATCCCAGGCCACCACCACCTTTTGGAAAGTTTTGAATGGCCAGCTGCCAGAGTTATGACTTTGTCCTGACATTGTTCCCCATTTCTCTGCAGGGAGCTGTGCAAGACTCAGGAGTGAGAGCAGAGTTTTGGCTTTGCAGCAGTTCAGACAAAGCCAGTCGTGTGGTGTCATGCTCAATCTTGGATTGAGCCAAGACTTGGATAAGCCTTTCCCTTCCATGTGCAAGAATGGAAAACCAAGCAGGTTTCTTTTATGCCCTGTTCAGTGACCTCCACTGGACTGAGCAGATTCAGCAGAGAGAAGCAAAGATGATTAAGGGACTGGAGCGTCTCCCTTAGGAAGAAAGGCTGAGGGAGCTGGGCTGGTTCAGCCTGGAGAAGAAACAAGAGAGAGGGAACCTCATCAGTGTCTGTCAGAGTCTGAGGGGAGGGGTCAGAGGATGAAGCTGGGTTCTGCTCCGGGGTGCTGAGCAAAAGGACAGGAGGCAATGGGCAGAAACTGATGCACAGGAAGTTCCACCTGAACATGAGGAAGAACTTCTTTACTGTGCAGGTGATCGAGCACTGGAACAGATTGCCCAGAGAGGCTGTGGAGTCTCCCTCTCTGGAGGAGTTCAAGGGTCCTGTGCCATGTGCTCTGGGAAGACCCTGCTTGAGCAGGGAGGTTGGACCAGATGACCCACTGTGGTCCCTCCCAGGCTGACCCATTCTGTGATCCTGTGATTGTGGGACTGATGAGCACGCTCATCAAATATCTCTGCATTGTGTTTTGTGGAGTGAGCCGTTCATTCACAGTACAGACTAGAGCTATAAATACACAATGCCATAAAAGGTTTGTGTGTAGGCCTTTCTCCTGGAAAGAAAATAAGTTTTGGAGATGGTTTGGCTGATAAAAGTTTGGCAGCTTTATCTGCAACTCTAACCAAACCACTGTTTGCTAAACCTACAGAAAAGCAAGGTGACAGTCCTCCAGAAGGTACCAAGAGGCCCCCTTGATAAATGAGGAACAAAAAACCAATACAATTTTAAAAATATTTTTTGCCTAAGACATAAATATGTATAAAAAACAGCAGTCTAAAACAAGCTAGAAGATTTGAAAGATAAGGCTGTGCTCTGCAATAGGCCACATTTTGCAGCATTATGTAGTTTGCTTCTAGGCTTTCTGAAAGCTCTGTGTATCAGGAGGACACATTTATATATCCCTATCTAACAGCTTCATGTAACAGCCTTCACATAAAGCTTTCTGCAGCAATTTGGTAGGAAATTTGAAGGAAAATATAATGGTGTGGAGGACTAATATAGGTTTAATATTTTGATACTACATCATCCTCCTTGTAAATCCTTAATTTACCTTTGTGCTTTGAAGCTGAACTTGAAGGATTCCTACAAGTCTGTGAGGTGCTGAGTATCTGCAGTGAAATGCTTGGTATTGTGGTGGGCATGACTTGAGGTGTTCAGTAATTAACATTATCCAATTTCTCCACCTCTCTACCATGCAGATCCATATTTAGGAAAACAGTCACTAACTACAGGGATTTGTTTCTGGTATATACCACTTCTTTCATCTATTTTGACACATGTATTTATAGTATTTGTCTTCTTTCATGCAATCTGAATGCCTGCCAGTAATTCACTAGGAAATCTCAGTAATGTGGAGCTTTTGTTCTCTCCCCTGAACTAAAAAGGTGCCTGTGTTTGTCCTGCCTGGAGGTCTGGGAGGACATCTCCCATCCTGTATGTGCTGATAGAAACAGCTAGTTGGGCTTTAAAGTGCAAGCAGCCTGTCTGCACTGAGACTGGAAGAGAGCTATCACAGGAAGCAGTCCCCCTGTGGATGTCTGGTCCGGAGCTTTGGAGTGACCCTCAGGAAAGGTCTCTCTCTCTCCACAAAGTGAAACTCACAGTATGAGGGGTCAAAGTGTTGTCACCCCAGAAGCTCAGGCAATCTTTCAGATGCTAGGCCATTGTAGAGAATCTGCAGACAGGCACACAGACACCCAGCTGCCTTGCTGGGAGCTCTTGCCAAGCAGTGGATAAAGTAAATCTTCTGCAGTGTGGCTGAAACACTAACTTATGGAGAATTTGCCTTTCTTTCCCTTTCTCTCTTGCTGCAGCAAAGTTGCCAAATGCTCAGGATTTATATGCAAATAGTCCTGGTTGTTCTCTGGTTGCAGAGGAGAACCAGCAGGAGTAAGGGCCGCATAACTGGAGCTCATCGCCCCTTTTATCAAACACAGTTCAGGCATGCTGATGGTTAGATACACATCAGAATTTCAAACTGTGGTTTATATAGCTGCTAAAACTCACTAAAACAGCACACACAGATTTCCTTCTCTTCTCTCAAATCAAGAGCCCCCGACAAGAATCAGTGCTAATCCCAGTTTGCGAGGTGGGTTTTATCCGTCCCGGAGACAGTTTACTCTGCAGTCCAGCTCTGTGTAAGCCTCAGAGGCCTCTTATGTAATGTATCTCTTTCAGAGCACGCTGTGCATTTCGCTTAGGCTTGCAGTGTGCATTGAAAACCCTCTCAGACTGGGACCCGTAGGAGGTACTGAATCACAAAAGTATAGAATATAGCTTTCCTTTAGAAAAACTGCATGCTAGGCAGGAAGACTTCTGCCATTAGGAGACAAAAGATGATGCATTCTGTATTTTCATACACACCTCTGTGGTAACACTATGGTATCTACTTCTTAGAATAGAAAATATTTCTCTCTTATTTCCATGAACCCAGTAACTGCTGAGGACCCTTCAATACAGCTATCCCACTTTTTATCGCAACACAAAACACAGTATAGGATCAGAGTGAAGATGCAAAATCCCCTAGCATTTAGAAAGATTTCTGTACCTTGGCCCAGAGCTATCACCACAGTTAATTACCCTGGGGACCAAGTAGAAATAACTCTAAGTATATATGAAAATCCATTTGGTTTTTTGCTATGCTCCACCAGCACCACTTTCTTGTTCCAGCAGTCCAGAAACAGAACACACTCGTCACCCAAAGGTGATTCCTGCATATTATTTCCTTTGTATTTTTGCACAGAGGTTACAGACTTGGAGAAGAAAGTCTTACAGCAGCAGATCTCTCAGGATGATTGTTACAGCCCGTGCAAAGGTAGCAACTGCACGTTGCTAAATTAGGAGTAGCTATATCCACTTCCACCAACAGCATAGATGGGGGCAGGGAACAGGGAAGCTCTCCAGAGCAGCTGAGATTGGACTTAGCAGTGAATACAGAGCCTTCAGTGCTGACTCACTTTTTCCATTTTTAAAATAAAAACATTAGCAAAGATATTTTTAAGTAGTTACAGTGCTTTTCTGCTGCAAGCAAAGCCTTTTCATAAGTTTTAACTATCCTCACCCCCCTCAAGAGTAACATACTTTAGTAATCACTCCTATTTAATAAAATCCTTTTAGCCATAAAGCCCAAGACAGTTCTTGGAGCAGTCCTTAGTCCATAACTTATTGGTTTCTAAGGGAAAACCATTGTCCAGAGAAAACGTAGGAGCCCGGGAGCCAGGATCCCTTGGCTCTACCCTTCATGTTTCTGCTGACATGTTGTATTATGGAAAAATGAAACAGTCCTGGTTGCGAAATTGCGGCCTGAGCTCTACAAGCAGATTTCTCTGTGCTCGCTGGAGTTGACAAAAGCTCAGAAGTTCAGCCATAGAGAGCAGGATTCTTCAGATACAGCAGGTTTACTCATGCTATGATATCTCACTTCTAGCATCATAACAGCAGCAAAAATCTTGAGTCAAATCACATTTTAAATTCACTCCAGGAAGAAAGAAACAATGCTATGGCACTTCCAGAAGAAGGAGATGCATATGACAGGATAAGACCACCAGACTTGGGCTGCTGAGTTGTGGAGTGCTCTCCAGGTAACTGAAAGAATTTCAGTGCAGCTCTCAGAAGCTCACAGGTCAAGGCCTCAGGAGCACAGCAAACCTGGAGATTGAGCAGTAACAAGGCACAACTGTGAGGTACAGCCTCAGATGGCAGAACCTAGAGAGCCCGAGAGGCTCAGTGGCATCTTTTTTGACCTTTGGGGCAATTTTTCATATGCTCCACCACTCTCAAGTGGTGCCCAATTAGGCAGCTAAAGAAGGCTCAGATTTTTGAAAGTGTTCAGTACCCAAAAGCTTACAGCCAGACACTCAGGGCTCTGCCTTTTGGAAAAGGTGCACTAAAAGATTTTGAGAGCTTGTCACATATCCTAGGATAAAAGTGGGAATAAAAGCCTTTTGAAGCTTGCCTTTTAGTAATGTAGCTATAGGTTCAGAATTAGCATTTTCCCCTAAAATAACTGCAAGTACAAACAGCAGACTTAAAAAGAGAAATAATTTTTTGTGAAGTTCTATTTAAGGTTAATTTAGGAAGTCCCCACTTGGAAATCCCCATGGGTTTATGTTTTCTCAAAACAATTTCGGTAAAATTATCTTCCATGTACTTTTTAAATTAGTATCAAGAAGGCTCACATATTAGAACAAGGATTCCTCCTGTAGTCTTGAAATTACCAGCATTATCCAGCTAATTTTGAGATTTCTCTTGCTCTCTCTTTCCCCCTCTTGAGTTGTGTATTTGTCTCTGTATTCTTCAGTATCATATTTTTTTGGTAATTTGAGAAACTCTCAGCTATTGTTTTAAATAACATCCATCCATTTCACAGAGGGGAAGTCTATTTTTCCTATTTCTATTCCCCTCCAATTATGCATTCCTCTGCACAAACAGATCCTGGAGTTTGTTGCATGGCAGTCTGTCTCTCTATATTTTCCCCAAAGTTCCCACAAGAATTTTGCATTCCTGTCTCCCATCCTGTCCTCTGTGGTTGCCATGTTCTGCTTAACAGTTGCCACATTCCACCAAAAAGTGGAAGAATTTCTCAAAACAGTCAGCAAGTGATTTTAGTTTGCTTAATACCTCCAGATTTTCCTTCCCATGTGACTAGTTTACAAATGCCTTAGATGTAGGTTTGTGGTCCTTAGAATGATTAAGGTGCAGAAAACCTATATTTTCTTAAGCTCTCTCTCCCATTATATTGCTAAGAGCTCAAGTCTCCCCTGGCTGTAATCTGGCAGAAATTCAGGCACAAAATATAGAAATGAAAACAAAAGAATCCAGATTTAGGATTAGTTTCTGTCAGGAGAGAAAGAAAAATTGCTAAAACAAAATTGGAGTGCATAAATTCAGGCTTTCAGACTTAGGACAACTGAATTTCCCAAAGGATTTGGCTCTGAGCCAGCAACCTATATTTCCACCTCTGAAGTAACACAAAACAACTAGGACCACTTTCCAGAAAACAGTGCATCCCCTCTGCAAAACTCCCTTCTAGTCAGCTTCATGGCTGTAAGATCCTCTCACCTATCCAGGGTGCACGATGCTCCTCTCTGCATTCAGCATGCCAGGGAGCCTGGGAATCACACTGATGGCTGCATCCTCAGCTGCCAGCCCCCGAGCAGGGCAGCTCCAGGGGCTGGGGAGAGCTGTGCCACACTAACTGAGGATTTGGGCCTAAGCATGCACAGGAAAGGAGGGTGCGTAGCCAAAGCAGACAGAAAACCACATTTCTGGCACAGCAGTGGATGGGTGCCCTGTATATGGGAGGGAGGAAGGGAGAGGGAGAGGTTTCCCCCTCATCTCTCTGCTTTTGTAAAGTTTCCCTGGACAATCTGAGAGACCATGTCTTCACAGCATTTGCAGAAAGCTCAGAATTTTCATCTGTCAGCTGCAGAATGAGGGTCCAAATGATTTTTTTTTTTTCCTCTCCCAGTACTGATCCACCAACAGTAATGGCATGGCAGACACAGGTGTCTTGCTAGGGTTCAAAGCAAGTATCTTTTCCTTTTTTTTTTACAAACACACAGACACTCATTGTATCATTTGATAACAGAGATGCTGACATCATCTCCTACACAGTTGTATTTCCCCGTCTTTGAAGACATCTCAGAAGTACAAAACAAATGCACTATATGAACCACTGCTCAGGAGGAGGAGGTGAGGGTTCAGATATACCCTCTAAACACCTTTTAGATCATAAACTTTTTAATTCACGATAGTTACTCCTTGGAGAATTTGCTTAGCACAGAAATTTTCATTTTATATTCATTTTAGACTTCAAATTTTCATTTTACACCCTGAAAATTACAATTAACACTACTCCTATAGAGCTCTGATGAGTCCTTGCAGAATAAAATGAATTTGTAAGACAAATCACCTGAGTCTCTGTTTTATGATTAATTGCACAAAAGACACTCTAACTGCACAGTGCTATACCTCTATATCTGAAAAAACGGGAAAAATAATGTACATATTTCATGAAGATAGATATATTTTAAGAAATTAATCCCTATTGTGTGATTATATCTCTTTGATCTGTATTTATTAAAAAATCAAACCTTCTTCCTTTTCATTAAAGTGCCTCCTCAAAAGAAACGTGGGTAATTTCCCCTGCTGAGATCCACACAGCAGCAGACACAAGGGTTATTGATATGTTAGAAGCCACCAAGGCACCTGAGAGTGGTCACATAGGAATTAGGGCTTCTCCCTCCCAAAAAATTGGCAAGACCAATAGCTCAGCATCTTCTCCAATGCCAAGGGAGCTGGAGACAATTGTGCAGCAGGAAAGCTGTGACATACTTGCTATCAAGGAAATGTGGTGAGAAGACACACAAAACTGGAAAGCTGGGATGGATGGCTGTAAATCCTTCAGGTGGAGCAAGGAAAAATTGGTTGTTTGGTAGCCTTGTGAACAGGGACAGTTTTGGCTGTCTAGAGCTTAATGATGGTGGCAATAGGGTTGAGTGTTCATGGGTAAGAATCAGGGTGAAGGCCACAATGTGGGTGTTGTGGTGGGAGTCTGCCATAGACCAGGTGAGCAGGATGAAGGTGCAGCCAGAAGGTTCTATAAGCAATTAGGACAGGTCTCACAATGGCTAGCCCTTTTTCTTGTGGAGGACATCAGTTTGCTAGAGGTCTGCTGGGAATGCACCACAGCAGAGAGGAAGCAGCCTAGGAGGCTCCCAGAGTGGAAGATAAGGATGCTGTGAGGTTGTGCAGGGAGAAAATTAGAGTGGCCAAAGCCCAACAAGAACTGGCTACTGCTGTAAGGTAATGGAAAAAGTTTCTATGAACCTGTTAGCAACAATTAGGGGGGCTAAGGACAATCTCCATCTTTTATTGGATGTAGGGGGAAACACAGTGACAAGGGATAAGGGAAAGGTTGAGGTACTTAATGCCTTCTTTGCCTCAGTCTTTAATACAAAGTCTAGTTTTTCTCTGGGTACCCAGCTTGGGTTTAGTCCCACCTTAAACCCTTTGTTTGTTTGTGGATGTTCTGGGGTTTTTTGGTTTGGTTTTGCAATGCTATTCCAGTTCTCTGAGTATGTTTCTCTCAACTGTAGTGGTTTAGGTCCAACTCAGTCTGTCATTGTGGAATAAGCAGAGTAAAGCAAAAAGGATAAAACAGATGTTAATGCACATGAGGTCCCTGCTTCTTTGTACAGCAAAGGAGGAGTTTGCTACATGCAAAGGCAGATCTCAGCTGCTCAAAGTGCACAGCCAGCTCAGGACAGAGCAAAGGATAGCACTTTCCACTAGAGGCCTTTCTTTTTTAAACCCCAAAAATGTGTCCTGTGTATGTGTATGTATTAAATATAGATATGCAGATATCAAGCAGTCACATCAATTTCTATCACAGACCACTGAGGCATGGGTAAACAGTCACACAGTTTCTTAAAAGTGTATCAGGCAGCTGCCAAGGTCTCAGTAACTGCTCTTCTCATCATCAAAAATAGATTTAGACATTTTTAAGATCTGTATTGACTTGGCTGACAGTACCTGACTCTGAATTACTACATCTATATTTAGAAATCTCTGTACACACAATTTACTGCACCACAATCACACTTAGCTATTCAAACATTGTTTCCAGAAGTGATGGCTTGCACCAACTGCTAGGATTCATCATATCAAGTCACCAACAAAACATTTCATTGTGTTTCTCCTTGCCCTTAATCAGCAAGCCTCACAATCCAAGATTCTTCTGATGTTTTGGAAAGAAGAAATTAATACATGTGCAGACTAGATAGATCCATATGCATACAGAGATGATGTACTTTCTACATTTCTAAAGATTAGTACTTTCAGCTTGTTTTATTTATAATGCTACTGAAGAATAACTGTTAGCAAATAAAATCCTTACATGCAAAATATAACTCAGGAGATCTGCAAGCACCTTCCACCCCCAGGACCTGCCTGTGGAGTCTGGCTTATATTTAAATCTAAGAACTATAGAAAATTGTCATTTTTGGTTGGAAAGAAGACAGTCATAGATTGAAGATCAGGGCACAAGAAACAGAATTCCAGTAAGCAAATAAAGTCAGCCAATTTTTAAAAGTCTCAAAGTGCTTAAGACCAATCCAGACAGACTGAATCTCTACCCCTTATTTTAAGAACATTTGCTTGTTGTATTAATTTCTTGTCTTAACAAAATAAAATAAAATAAAAACAAAATATAAGCATTAATCAGTCTTATTTTTGGTGTAGAATTTCACTGCAGGATCTCATTAATAAACACTAAAACAGAAAAATAAAGATATTTAAAATAAATTATGTTATTAATTCAGTAGCTTATGCAACTGAAATAAAACCAAATTGTCTATTCTCATAATTCAGAATTTACTCTTTATATCTTGATATTACACCAGACTTCAGTTTTTGTACATGTAGGTACAGAAATAGCAAATAAAGAGAAAGAAAACTTCTAGAAAAGTTGTTTCCAGTCCTTCCAGAGAACTGTTGTCTGAAATCCATTCAAATGTACTTGTTCCCCAACAGTTAAACACATTTAAAGTAACTTAAATTCAAATATTATAAATTACTTTATGAACTCATTTTAGAAATGCCACTGAAAAGCAGAGGAAGTCTGAAATAAATTTCTGGAATAGAATTTTTAGTCTTCCTTAAAATTAGTTTAGGCAGGAATTTTCCTGTATGCTTAATCTTTATTTGAAGATTTAGCCTGCATACTTTCTTCATTCTTTTCTGGGAAAGATTTTGGATAGTGTCTAGACTCTATTGGTAAGTGGAAAGTAACAAAAATACAGAGTGAATTGTTCAGGCCCAAAGGTTGGTTTTAATTAGGAATTTTTAGCTTACTGCATTCCTTTCACAGGTCACAGACATGCTAGTTACTCGAATGATTACGTCCCACTAACATCCAATCTCCAGAAAGACAGCTCCTTTTTTCCAGAGTGAGTTAGAATATCATTTCACACAGCTCAATACAAATACATGTTTGCCACAGGACTGCATTTAATGCAGAAGATTCTCAGTTGTTTACCCCAGTGAACTCTCAGGTACAAGTATAAGAACAAAGGAAAAAATGTACAAAATTTCTCCTTCTTTCAAAAATATTCAATACAAAAGCTAAGTGCTACAAAAGCAATGTACCACAGTTTAATCCTATATATTTCATACAAACTACTTGATAGAAATAGTAAATTAAGTAATATAATTCTCCAAGTTTCACCAGATTTTAAATTATATATCCTATGAGAAGAAAGTTTACTATTCTGAGCACTGCATTAACTCTTCCTTTAGCAGTATATAGGTAAAAACTTAGTGACTCACAGCTTTTTGTTGTGACTGAGGTTCCAGCCATGACAATCTTGCTGCATCTTTGAAAGCTGATTATTAAGATTCATGTGAAAGGTTTGTGAATAATTTTCAGTTTGATCTTTTTCAGTCAACAGTGAAAATACCTAAAAATATTTGATAATATGGCATAAACTAAAATTCCACTTACTACAACTTTGACCATTGTAGCACCATTTACAGGTAGTGGTGTTACCATTAGCAACTCCACTCTGCATGCAATTTTTTTTTTAAATGAGGATAAATATTTGCTTTCAGTTAGACAGCCACCAAGGTGCATGATCACTATTCCAATCACAGCTGATCTTCATATTTTTCCCCATAACAGTCCCCGCACTTCAACCTGTGATTATGTTTTCCACAGATTTTCTAGAATTCCTGGATTACTTTGCAAGATCAGGTATTAATTAACTCACTGTTTTTGCCACTTTTTGCCAACCAAATCTCAACAATTTACAGAAATTACTTGATTTAGAAAAAGGCCTCCTATTATTTAAATGCCTATCCAAAAAAATAAATCAGAAAACTTAAATCTCAGGTTTGGACTTTAGCTAATGACATTTCCACAGTATGATTCAAAATTCATGGAGTCATAAAACTGTATGTGGGGTTTTGAAAGTGAATACACACAAATCACTCCTGTCAAGAGCCATTCACTAAGCAATTATGTAGAGTTCACCTTTAAATCTTTGTTCTCAGTTTTGTAGCACTTGTGAAATGATTGATGTCTTTTCCTATCCAAATAAGACAGTGGAAAGAATATTTTCCTCATTTAAATAGATTTAAGCAGACCATAGAAATGTCCTGAATATTGATTAGCAGTTAGCTTGAAATTAAAATGAAATTCAGCTGTAACTGTACAGTCCCACAGCACAACTTAAAACAGTAAAGAAGAACTGAAATGTATTAAGATTGACAAATACATTTTTTTTAAAGAAACTGGAACTAATAATAGCTGAATTGTGTATTTGTCACAAATGCCCATAGGCAAAAAAAAACATTGTGTTTGCACGATGCATTACTGAGACAACATCAAATAAAGGCCAGCACACTCTTCATTACATCTTATGTGCTTCATAGGAAATTCCAGGCTAGTATGGAATATGTAGGACCTCGATGCTCATCACATCAGACCAGAGGAACAATGCCACACAGCTCTCCAACAAATCACAACTATCCAACACTGTTTAAAATTAGATTTTCCATGAGTAATCCACATAGCAATTTTTTTCACGTCATGATTCTATTGAAGGGATTTTGATCTCCATGCAGATACTTCACAATTCACAGTCACAAACTAGGTTCTTAGTGTTACCAATTAAAGACAAAGAAGGGTGACAGTAAGTCCTTTTCTCAGCATGGCTCTGTCAGAGTTGTGCAGTTTCTTCCTGGCCTCCTCCTCTCAAAAGAAGTCCCTTTAGACATCTGTTTGACTGAGTGCAAAAACTATCAAAGCACAAGTGACACAAACCCTTCAGTTTCAGGCTCAGCCATCAGCTGAGACCAAGAGAGCACCAGGTTTGAGTCACAGTTTCCCCATATCACTGGCAGGTAAGATGTTAGAAAGCCACCATGGCACAGTTCTTGAGTGACATGAACAACTTCTGCCCACCCAGACTGGGCAGTTCCAGCCCTGGGCATGAGGCACCACCCTGGGGATGGGGAGATGCCAGGGCCAGGCGAGAATCACAGAATAAATTCACTTGGAAAAGACCTCTGAGATCATCAAATCCAACCTATGAGCAAACACCACATTGTCAACCAGACCATGGCACTAAATGCCATGTCCAGCCCCTCCTTAAACACCTCCACGTGACTCCACCACCTCCCTGGGCACCCCATCCCAATGTCTAATCTCCCTTTCTGTGAAGAAATTCTTCCTAATGTCCAACCTAAACCTGCCCTGGCCCAGCTTAAGGATGTAGGCATGTGGGTGGGCATGGCACAGAGGCACCCATTGCCAGCAGGACCATGGAGATGAGCCCTGCTGCAGCATCCATGTCTGGGCAGGAACACAGGGATTTCTTGGTGCCCCCATGGCCCTGGGATAGGAGTCCTCAGAAAAGAATGTCATTATTTGTGTGGTAGAACCACTTAGCCAGGCCTTTAGAAACAAGAAGACAGTGGTTTTATTTCTGATTCCTGGTCTTTTGGCAAGTTAACTTTTTTTTCTGACTCAGCTGGCCAGTTTATAAAGTGAGCAAAACAATATCTACTTTTGAAGACATTTGACACCCCTGATCCTCATGTTCTCAAAGTGGTAAATATTACTACATCGCAGAACTATGAATAAGAAGCCAAAAAAGATTGCTTTATTTTACTCTGTCTTGTGTCTTTCATCAGAAATGCATTGACTATGGAGAAAGAGGAAAAACATGCTGTTGTCCTTCCCTTCTCCCTCTCCCAAAATTAATACATTTACAGGTGCTGTTGAAATATAATTTACACCTTTTAACCTCCATCTGTGTCATTTGCAGGAGTTATGACAACACTTCAGCAATCCTCTACTCCCATCCCCATGGAAACTGCCATCAAACTGCCAAAAATGGGACAGAATGCTTTAAACTAATCACTTTTCAATGGAGGAAGGCTTTTTTTTTTTCTACAGCCGTTTCCATGGGATCAGAAGCCATTGCTGGTTGCCTAATTGTTTAAAATCTTGTCAAGTGCACAGGCAAGTGCTCAGCCTTTTTAAATGTGACTTTTTGTTTTGAATCAAGGTTCTAAGGCAGAATTTGTGAGCCTGATTCTTCTCATATCCCATCAATTGTCAGCCATCAAAAAACTGAACTCAGCGGAGTTTTACTGGTTGGAAATATGCAAGTTCCATCATTTAATTTTGGAAGAAAATTTTCAGTTGAATGAATGAAAGAGAGGACATTTATTGGTTTTATTCCACAAGATAGCTCAGCACCACTGCAAAAGAAAGAATACCTTGGCTGGTAGTGCCAGCCAGCACAGAAAAAGGCTGTGTATCAGGAGGTGGAAACTGCAGCCACAAAGATCAATAGATTTCCTTTGAGAATTTCCATTCTCACTTATGCCACCTTTATATTAATTTCCTAATATTAAAAAAAAAAATAAAATTTGGGATATCAGGTTTCCTCGAGAAGTAGTGAGAAATAATACCAACAGGAAACTCTCCTGGCTGCTGTGAATTCAGAAGGCACATTTTTCTATGCAGTTCCTTGAATAAGTACTCCAAGGCAAATCAATTTTTTCTAGGTTTAGAGTTTAACCCTGTGCTAGGAAATCTCCTTTAGTGTAAACATGAATTTTCACATGAATATGAACCTTCCAAGTCCAGTTTTTGTGTTAATGGCAAAGAGTTCGATTTCAAACCAATCTGTTAAAATTATATCAGCATGCCCATGAGAATGTATATGATTGGGTATGTCCCTGCTCAGTCAGAGCATCAGGTTCTCCAATAAATCCAATCATTTAAACTGCTAAAGGTATAAATTATTGTTAATTCAGACAATGATACTAGCCCAGCAAGGAGAACACAAAAAAATTTCTAACTACCATATCAGTGTTTTACAAATAAAATAGCCTAGGAAAAAAAATGTTATTTATACAATAAAAATGGTTAAAATACAAAGTTATTTGTAACCTACAGTCCTGTAATCAGAATTAAGAGAAAGCATAACACTCCTAATTAAAACATTTGGGTACTTGCAAACAAGTCTAAAGATATGCAGCCAACTACACAGATTTCCCCTATCATAAGATTACATTGTCTTCTATTCCAAAGGCACGAGAAGCAGGATTTGAAAGTAATAAGTATGTAACTAATATCAAGAGAGGAGGGAAAAAAGGGGAAGATGCATCCTCACCTCCACCACTGTTGCAGAGTTACATCCTCCATGTTCCTGGAAGGATACGGTAATTAGGGAGTGAATTTTTCAGGACTAAATAGCCCTTAAAGAGTGCAGCTGCAGTCGTTAAAAACCTCAATAGCTTAAGGAGAGGGAATGAAGAATGAGACCAATATTTCTCAGGTACAGAAATGGGGTAATCAGGTTGAGAAGTTTGCCTGAAGTACCTTGTTTTCACAGGTTAGTTGGATCTATTGGGCTTTAACTCAGGGTACAACTTTCTCTCTGGATCTCCTGAAATCTCTGCATTGATCAAAAGGTTGGCAATTAGCTCTGGCACAGGACAGGTGCTAAGCACACCTGAGAGCCAAAGTCATTTGAAACAGCTGATTTTGAAAACAGTTTCTTCAGAATAGTTCAGCACATTCTTATTTATCCTGGTGCATTTAATTGTCAGAGCAGTAATTCAGTTTAAAAAAACCCTCTAATGATTGTTTGGCAACAAAAATCAAATCAGCTTCTCTATTGACTCTTTTATAACAAGTTTTCTAAAGATTTTGATCTTCAAACAAGACCCAAATGGCTGTTGTAGAAAAGCACTATTGAAAGGTTTTCAGATAAAAGCAAAAGAAAGCCAAAGAAAGCCAGACATGCTTTCTTCAAATTGATGTCAAATGATCAATTCCATTTTTCTGGAGCTAGATGACCACTGGCTTTATCAGGCTCTTTACTCTCTTGTCTCAGGCCTTTTCTGGCCTTTTTTTCAAAGACTTCATACCCTTATTCAGACTCAGATTCAAAATACAATATCTCACTCTAAAAACCAGTTCCTTTTGCTCCGAAAAGTGCACAGGAGCTGAAATAGTCTTGCATTCTTGACTTATACTTTAGCTTTTCTCTTGATATTGTTTGGCAAGCTTGTAAAATACCACACATGCCACTGTTGATGTAGAAACTGCCCACCAAAAAGCAATGCAATCATTTTGCCTCACAACTTACCTGGAAAGGAAAAGCAGCATAGTATTAAAAAACACTAGTCAGTATTAAAGTGGGATAAATACTACAATATTTCCTTTTCAGTTATTCTACACTATACATATTTCTGTGATTCTAGAAAAGCTGATATAGAAGTAAATTAAAAGTTTGCTCCAGGACTTAGTGTCAGAAGTTTGAGTCTTTATATTTCTCATTATTCATCTGTATCTTCCTTGCAAGAATGCTGGTATTGTTTGCAGAAGTCATTTTTCTGAGTCTCATCACTATACTGGTTTTACTAATGAGTAATCACTATGTATCAGAGCCTTGCTCATTTGTTCCATCTAGGAGATAATTCCTGTCCTCAGATGCCACACATTTGAATAGGAGACTCCTGCATACATCCAATTCTTTGTTCTTCCTGTTTGTGGGGTTTTGTTTTGTTTTAGTACTTAAAAAACCATTTAAAAACACTCTGGAAAAATAAATCACATGTACGTAATGATAGACCATGTCCCCACCCCCCGGATGGGTTATTTTGGGTCACATTTCATTTTCACATCAAGAAAAAACTGGATGAATAGTGAATGGGAAAGTATCATTATAATTGGAATCCTGCTGGTTTATGCAGGCCTGCACATCTGGAATAGGGTGGGAAGAGAGAAACAGAAGAGTGGGATTCTTCTCACTAGACAAAACCAGGGAGTCTGGAAAGCACATGTCGTCTGGTTTCTTAAGTTACAGCGAAAGTTAGCATTCAGAAAAGAAAATGTTCAGCAACAAGCCCTCCCTCCCCACATATCTGAGTTCAGAAGTGCTCCTGTTCTCCCTTTGAAGCCATAGCTCAGCCACCTCTGCTGGTTACTTTCTATGAATGTGTGGGCTGTCCCCTCCTCCTCTGCAGGCCCCAGTGAACACTTAACTGGGGTATCAAAGTGATTCCTCTCCAGCCAGCCTCCTAGTTACAGATTAACAGGGACTGCCCTCGTACCATACAGCAATTTGGACAGGCAAACACGTTCATTCATGTGACTGATAAAACGTGTTTGCTTTGTGTTAAAGAATCTATAAAAGCCTTTTCTAACACTGCGTTGAAACGGTCATGAAGGTTTCATTAGTGGTAAACAACTTCAGGGCCTTATCTGGGTCACTGTGGTGTTACACACATGGGTCTGAGCCCAGGGGCCTTTACAGCTCTTTGGAAGCTTCATCTTGAACTCCAGCTGAGCCCCCAGGCGGGGAAAGAGCAGGGGCAAGGCCTCTCCGGAGCTGCGAAATCGCATTCGGACTCACAGATGAGAGGGGTGGCACGTCCAGCCCAAGAATGCACGTCTGCATTCACTCCACAGGGGTGCCACAGGGCTCCAGAGAGCTCCAAAGCATGCAGACAAGCCACTTCTACACCAAAGTCCAGGAGAGGGACTGTGCAGGCTGCTGGCTAAATACATACAGGAAGAAGCCACAAGATTACATTAGTCTGGTTTTAAAAGACAGTGACAGTGTGGTGATGTACTGTGAGGAAGTATCACATAACCCAAGCACTTTTATTTTTATTACCATTATTTTGTCATCTCCAGCTTATTTAGCTTTCCATGTATACTTCCCAATCCATCATACAGCATAATTACATTCAATGAATGAGCTCTCAAGTTACATTAGAAAAAGAAACTCATTCTTAGAAGTTTCTCAACTGAGTCGTAAGCAATTAAAACCATCTCTGAGTGCTTCGTTTAATTTTCCTCAATGGAAGAAGTCTTAGAAGTAGGTAGAAGTAATTTCCTTTTCAGAAGGGCCATGAATTCATATTATGGCATATGAATAATGCATTGTTCTGTTTAAAACATCTGAAGAGCCAGCATGGTCTGCTGAAAGCTGGACCTACTGGCAACATAAAGCAGGGGACTAAAGTTCTGCTAATAAGTCAAACACAAGTAATGCAGTGCTGAGGGTTGCCTCATCTGTCAGACAAAGGGGCCCTATAGAAGAGGGGACCTTGTCTTGTTCCAAGCATAAAGTTGGCTGGAGACATTTTTTTTTAAAAGTAACTTAATAAGACTAGTCTACTTCATATAGGGCAAGTTATTTGTGTGTCTCAGCAACTTGACCACGAGCAAGATCCAGATATTTCCCACTGAAAATAGAAAATTGGTGAAAAAATTACTTCCCTCAGTGCTAGTGTCGCTGAAGCAGCATATCCATCATAGTCAGCACAGCCAGTTTTTATAAATAACTCTTTTAACCTGTTTTATAACTCACCACTATACCATCCTATAATTAACTCTTTCAGATCTTAGACAGAGAACACATCAGGTATATTCTGCAGCTGCAATTCTGACTGCATAGTTCTACCACCCTTAACATCACTTCATCTTTGCTGGGCTCAGTAACCCCTACTAACAGGTTCACCTTAAATTTGTGGTGAAGAGATTTGGGCAATGGTGCAGAAATGTGTTTAGAACTGTAAATGGGTTTGGGATCTTCTCTTACTTCTGAGAAACAGTGTATTTGTTAAAAAAAATACAGCTATAACAGCAAAATCTTTGTTTCTGAATAATGTTTGCATAATCAGGACTGACACTTAGGTATTTTACTTCTCTGGCTAATCTCAGTGCCTTCTGCAAAAAATATAAAGTGATTCTCCACAATTTCTATTGGCTGTCTGGACAAAAGGTTCTTTGTGCACTGCAGGACCAAAAGCATTACATACAGTAAATATTTGAGCTGAAGGTGTGCTACTGATAGATTTGTATGCACTATCGTTATTTTGTGTTATTCGCATTGGCTTGCATCCCACTTTGTGGCCCAAAGTAAATGACTGCCCAGAAAGCTGTTGAGCAGGAAAGAACCTGCTACATAATACACAAATTGCAACAGATGATTGCTGCTTCAGACAATAAAAAGCTTGTTATTTTTAATAGCTGGGAGAGTGTATGCTTCTTGGACTACATAATACACTGCAATGACTCACTAGCCATTTTTAAATACAACTGTACCATCTTAGTTTACTTCAGATTCACCGAGCCAGGTCAGTCTATTAAAATATGACCACTTAAAGAAAAACAAAATAAGATTTAATTCTATCATGCTTGCAGTGAGGTTCCTCTCAGCCTTAACTAACCAAAAGATGAACAAGCTTGGTTAGTTTGATATTCCTGTGAAGGGGGGAAGAGCTTTGATAGACCAATTACTTTGACTTAATTTTAGGAGATAAAGTGATTGCTTCAGATAGGTGCACCTTTTAGGCAGTGAAAATATATGAGATGAATCCATTCCTTATGGGTGTTTTTGTTTCTCTGCTAAGTACCTTACTATAGTTGAAGAAAAATACCCTTGAGAACGAGAAAAAGAGGAAGAATATGTGTCTTTGTTAAAGCAGAATTTATTTCATTGTGTAGGGACAAACAAGTTACATTTAAGTTACTTCTGCTGCCATTACTTGCCTAAATCCTCCTTTACCAAAAGAATAGCCCTATTGAAGTATCACTGGTATTAGCTAAAGGGTTAGGTAAATAAAGCTGGCAGAGGTGACAGCATGATATAACACTGTTCTTTTTTCAAATACCATATGAATGTGATTCCTCTCATCTTCTTCTTCCACTTAAACGCCAAAAACAAGCCAAAGATCTCAAAATCTTATCCTCCATCTCATGACTTAAATAAATACCCAATCCTGTACATGGTGAATAAAAGCTGAGCCATGTGCATTAGATCATTTCAAGATCAAAACAAAAAGCATGCTTGAATCTCTACCATGGATTTAACTCACAGAAATCCTAATAGATATCCTGGAACAATACCATGGTATTTATTCTCTTCTTGTAGTTTTGGCAACTTTATTCCTGCAATATAGCGTTTCTAAGAATATTTTTTTTTAAATTGCTTATACAATAAATTGGTTATTTTTTAGTATTAATCCTTACAATGAGATAATGGGAACTTCCAGATGCCAAACCAATCCATGTCTGGAAAATAATGTGCCCCATGAGGCCCATAACTAACACATACTCTATAAGATGTGCCCCAATGACTTAGTAGAACCTTCTTTGAATAAGAACAAAAGACATTACATTTAATTTAAGGACATAAATTAATAATACTGAAATGAAACCAAAGATTGGACTCATCAATATTGTCATCTATATTGATATTTCCCTTAGCAATCAGAGGATTTTTTTAATTCTATTTGGGGATGTTTTCCTCAGAGAAAGGAAGAAGAGGAAAAAAAAAGCAGAGAAGGGGTAGGAGGTTTTTAGTTTTATTATGAGTTTTGGAATGGAGAACTTTGAGCTGTCATCTGTTTTTTAATTCACAAGCATAATTAACAAAATAGTGATAATAGGATTGAATTCCTTAATCAATGCTGTAAGAGTTTCTATGAGATATAAGATTCTATAAGAAACAAAATGTGTTGGCTTCCTCAAGAATTCACACAACACAGTTCTCTAGGGTAAGGTGCCAGGGGATCAGAGAATACTTCAGGTTGGAAGGAAGATCAGGATGTCTCTAGATCAACCTTCTGCTCAAGGCAGGCTCAGCCACGTGGTCAGACCAGAGCACTCAGGGCTGGGACCAAATGGGTTTTAAAATCCTCCAAGGACAGAGACCACACAGCCCCTCTGGGCACTGTCTTCACTGCCTGGCTGCCCTCATGGAAAACAGGTTTCTTCCTGAGTATTCTCAGAGCTTCTCTCTTGTTTCAGGAAATACCTACTGGGTCCCACCTTCCCACCACGTCCACAGTGTAAGGTGCCAGGGGATCAGAGAATACTTCAGGCAGTGCTTTCTCAGGCCCTGTGGGGCTGCTGTTGGCCTGCCCTGGAAGCTGCCTCCACCCTGGGCTGAACACCCATTATTGATCTGCAGCAGGTCCACAATATGTAACACAAATCATCATAAATCCTCCTGCACTCAGGCAAACTTCAGCTGCCATCACCCCTAGGAGCATCAATCAAAGAAAGTGCTGACAAGTGACATGGAAGCTCCAACCTGTCTGCTCCCATCAGATGCACTGCATGAACCAAAAATTTACTCCAATTCCTAATTTCATTTGCTTTCATTGCAGCCTCCAGCAGTACCTCAGGCACGCCACGAGAACCAATGAATGTTTTGTGCTGTATTAAAACATGCTGCAACTCTGAGGCATTATTATGACTACAAGAGCAGTGAGCTGATTGTACAACACAAACTGTTGACTGCATTACAGCTTCCCAATGCCAAGAATATGCACCTGATGAGGGAAAAGGTAACACACACAGTCTGCTGCAGATCAGGCAGGTACATTACCCGTCGAAAAATTATCTTTTACTATGAGTGTAGTCTGATGTTTAATTTCATACCTTTCTACCCACCTCTAGAGAGGCTTCAAAGGTCTAAAAACTCAAAGATTTTTGAGTGGATATAAAGAATATAATGATGAGTTATCTAACGAGTATGTTCTTTCTCTAGCCCATTGTACAATATCCTAGTATATATTATAATGGAAATGGTCTCTGTGTGTGCTTTTTGGCTTACTCCACCATGGCACCAGCCAGCCACCCTTAGGTAATCATCTCCCTGCTAAACCAGACACAGATGGCTTCTGCATGGAGGCAGATGAGGAACTTTCTTGCATCCCGTTCCACCACCTGGCTCAGAAATGTGATAACAAGCAGCCAGGGATACAGTCACATCTGATATTGTCACAGCCACTTTTTCTACCATGAATATTTATGATTGAAGTGTAACCAACACATGGATACACTTATGCATATGAGAAGCAGAAAGCAACACTGAAGCAAAAGTAGTTCACATCCCACCTTTAAGACACTGGTCTGAAATTCCAGTTTAACAACACATTTCAAATTCTTTAGCATGATCCTATATGAACATTCAGTCTCTCTTACCTGCAAGAAATAATTTAAAAATACTCCTCTTGATGCTCACTCTTTGTTTTGTTGTTGTTGTTTGTTGTTTTATACTGTCAACCCTTTGGGGGAAATACATCACTTTCTCCTTGCAAGAGCTACACAGCATGGAAGAGTAAATCTGCTTCAAGTAGATGTTAATTTCTAAGGGCCTTGGATCCTAAACTTGAGCAGGATAAGTGCATAGCACTCAGCAGAAACCAACTGCCTGAGATTCCATCGTGGTGTTTGGACAGGGATTTAGGTCTACTCCAAGCACCAGAGCTCAGAGCACTCTCCCTACACTCAGCTTTGCACCCACGAGCTGCATTCGGTCTGATTAATGCCCAATAATGGTACACGAGGTCAAAGCACAACTTGCACCTGAAGCAATATGGGAACCTGTAGGTGAACGTGGAAACACAGGATACAGACAGTGTGGCAATGGCATACATTATCTAGTAAAATTAACTCTGCATTTTTAACCTGTCAGCATTCCACTGGTCACTTAACAAGGAAGGACAGTTTAGGAATGCTGTTGGCATTCACAAAGCCATTTGTACTTCTGGACATACTTTTTATTGGATCTAAGAAATAAAGTTACTCTGCAGCAATTCTTCAAGGGAACATAATGAACAAATAGGGTGGCAGGAGCGAGAGGTTTTGGTGAAATACAACATTTAACACTCCTTTGATAGTCTGAGCACTCATAAGGAAAACAGAACTTAGCCAAGAAAGCAATTAAAGCTTCAAGCCAAATCCTCTGGGGGCATAAATCAGTTGCACTATTTTATACAAGGTGAAGAGCTGGTCCTGAAATGAATTCACCCTGCTGCTGTGTTATCAAAGAGCTTCTATTCACCCCTCTTGCTCACCAGTACTTGAAAGGAAGCATCCCATGAAGTATATGCCAGAATCCACACAATATATCTCACTGCATTTCCTCATCCTATCCCCTCTGCTGATGACCTCTGGACCCTTTCTTTCAAATCCTCTGTGTTCTGATACCCCCACTGCACAAACATGGTTACCTATTTCCTACAGAAATAAACTTTGTTCAGTAACCATGGACATAGCTTATCCAGTCAGGAAAACACAAAAAACAACTGTCCATTGTGAAAAAAATGAAAACGCTCCTGTTCCCACTCAGTGACCCCATCCCCACCGACACCAGAGCGGCAATTTTTCTTATCTGAGGAAACATGACCACATGGGAGAAGATTACACGCTGGAATATTGCAGTCACATTGAGCAATACCTTTCTTTTTCCTCCTCTGTAATCACAGTACTGAAGGATAGATCTGACAGGATTTTATCGACACAGACTTTTTATAGACACAGTTGAAAGGTCCCCAGACACTCATTCAGCTTCCTGTACATATAGTACAAAAGAACTGCAGAATCATTGTTAATGAAAATACATTTTACTGTGAATAAGCAGGGGAGGAGAGAGGGGAATTCCAAAAGACCTTAACAGCCACCACTTCAGTGCAGGACATTACCTGTGTTAGTTTGCCATAACCAAACAGCAATACTTTCTCTTATCACTCAGGGAATTGTAAGACATGGCCTCAGTCCTTAGCCCGCATCTATCTGATTGAACTTTGGCATATGTCTCCTTCACCTCATTTCCCTATCTCAGCAATAAAGACTGGTTCCTTCACTTCATCTATCTTGTCAAATTAGACATGTACATGAACCCTTTCACCCTACATAATGTGGTTGGAATAATGTAAGAGAGCCCTAAAAGCCTCATATCCAGCCACAAAAAGATCCCTGCGGTGAAACACAGAAGCCGCTAAGCTACTTACAGAAGTAACACACTACATCACATAACAGTTGAGCTTCCAGAAATACACAGATTAATTATAACTTTAATTTTATATACTTGGAGATCCTTAGCTGAAGAATTCAGCCAACTATCACAGTAATAGTATCAGCACTCGTTAAAATCGGAAAATAACTGCTTCCTTAGCTTCTTGGTTTCACACATTTTTCCACTTTTGAAGCTGATTTTTTCTGTGCTTTAAGGTAAAAACAAAACACAACACCAGTGCATCTTGCTCAAATGGGAGCAAGTTCCCAACAGCTATTGTGCTATGGAACAGTGGGAAACAAATATACACACACACACTTTTCCCATTGTAATGAAGCTCTAACCACACTTGTTTTTGAATAGGGCAACAGCAAAAACAGCTGAAGCTTGAAATGTGACACTCAGGACACACATTGTCCTTAATAAGAAGTACATGGTGTGCTGTTTTTGAGGAAGACACGGGTTTTGCTTTTTTTTCTCAGTACTAATTGACTGAAAAAAATCCCTTCCAATTTTAACAGAGCCTAATAAAGCTGTGCCTTTCTCGCATCACAACAGCTATCTTTGCCCAGATTGACAAGCTTATGCCCATAAGCTTGTCAATCAGGGCAAAAAGATTGCTGAAAAGATTTGTGTGAGGGAAATGCTCATACATAGATAACATCATACTGTCTGATCCATAAAGTGATAGAAACCTGAGTAAAATGACTTAAAAGTGGTCACTGATCCCTAACAGACCAAAGATTGGCTCTGGCAGCTCAGACTTAACTCAGACTAAATCACAGATGGAGTCAGAACATCCATTTCTTCTGGAAAAACTTGTGACTGTCTATGAACTTCACTATGCCCTGAACTGCCTTTGCACCTAGCTGGAGGCCTTCCTCTCTCTTCTCGGCCTTCCTTTCTCTTCTCCAGTCATGAAAGATTTGGAAATTATGGTTCTGGATGTCCCACTTCCTCTCTAAGTAAGCTTAAGGCCCCTTTCCTACTTCTGCCTATGGAGAAAGAAATGCTGTTTTTCACTGGATCCTGCTGCTGCCACCCTCCCCTACCTTCAGAGTGCAATTCTCCTGCAAAACAGATAACAACTTCTTCCACAGTATTCTTCTTGTTTTAATCTATTTGTGGCCATATTTGTTCCTCCATCTCTGTGGCCACTATAAGGCCACATCTGTAGTGTACTAAGTCTGATCTGTCTCAGTGTCAGAGTGGTCCCTGAAGAACTTCCTTATCCTTTGGATCAAGGATTTGGAAGAGAAAAGCATGGCTAGATGGGCCACTTACATACAGTACATGCCATGGGGACCATCAGGATCCTGAGCCATTGTCAGATCAAACCACAGGCATTGAAGATTACATGCAAGACAGCAAGCCAGAACAGTATCCTGACTTAAAGGATTTGGAACTTGGTCATGCATAATCCAGGAACATGGTCATATATATCTCTCAAGTTTTGGGCACTTGAAGGAATCAGGCTGGCGTGGAGGACCACCACTCTGGATATCCATGACCTATTATCTCTAGAGAGATCAAGTGCAATTCAAATACAAAGTCAGTCGAGCATTCATTATATTCTAGATGTGTCAGAGTAATCTGTCCAGGCAGAAACAAGAAAAGGGACATATTTACAGGATTGTGACCATGCATGACACTCTTATTTAATGTTGTCTTTTAGTCATGGAAGCTACTCATTTATGGAGTGCTCCATAAATAGTTGTAACTTCCCCTCCACACACCCTGCAAGCAGTGTAACACTTTACAAACACCCTGCTGCCCCATGCAGCACCACAGCGAAACCTCAGCAGTGCATGGTCTTTCACTCACGGATCTTAGCTGGTTAAGTTTTCAGTTTAGCAGATTTAAAACATTGCTAATGCTCATGATTTAACATTGCAGCAAGCCAAAGCCAGGTTCTAACCAGAAAAACAGACACCTCATGCGTGCTGCTCTAGCTTTCCAGCTCAAATAATTGTCTTGTGTCTGCCAACACAGGACACATGAGTAAGACATTGGCACTGAAGTGAAAACTGCAAGATCAGTTATCAGGGTTTGCAAGCTTTTCTTAGCAACAGAAAAGGCAGCCATCATTTTCTGTCTGTGCAGGATTTCAGCAGAAACAGCCTCTTTAATTTCATGAAGAAGAGAGAGCTTTTCAGCCTTACACAAGAGGTCATGTACAGCATTCTAGCAGAGCTGCCTGGATATAATCAAATAGAGAAGTGCCCACTGCCTCTGCCTTTCACTTCTTGGTTTCCCATCCTCTAGTCACTGACAACTTTAGCTAATTATAGCTACACTTTCTGCTGCCTTTTCATTAACTTTGAAACCTTTGGTCTATACCAAAATCCTAGCATCTCTTTGCAAGCCTCAGTCTAAAGCGTTTGGCATCGCTGTGAGTCTGGGATAACAGTCTAAACCCTGATCCTTATGCTGCAGCTTTCCAAATTAAGACAAAAATATTTTTCTCATTTGCAGGTCTTCCTAAGCCTTAAAGATACTTGTGAGGACTGCATTTAAAAAAGGAGCAGGCCTTGAATCTGAGATATGCTAGGACAACTGTATTCTCCATATTTGCTGAAACATGTCATAAGGCATCCACTGTGGCACAGCCTTTATTCTGACTACAGATTTAAAGGATGCTAGGGATGCTGGCAGAAAGTGTCACAAAGCTGTGCCAGAGAAGACTGAAAAAGCAGCTTAGTGAGATCACAGAGGTGATCTTTGACATCCACCGTTCTCAGTCTTCAGCCAACACCAGGTTGGTGGCAACACATGACAAAAACCCTGGGGGTGAAAAGCTGTAGCAATTACCAGCAAAATGCACACTGCACCATGACACATGTGCCATTTACATCTTTCAGTATTGTCAGTAATTGTTCCAGCCTTGAAACACAGATGCAAAGCTGAATTTTCTTTATACCTTTCCTATTCTTCTTCACCTGACATGATTAAAAATTCAGAGTATAATAGGTCCATACCTATGTCGTTATCCACCATTGCAGGAAGATTCATTTTCTGGAGAAACACATAAGTGTTACAGAAATGGTAAGAACTATACTATAATTCTCATGCCTCCTACAGTTGATGATGGCTCTGACCACTGTAACAGATCAAAAGCAGGGAAGTCTCAATTCTAATGTGGTGCACAATCTGCAGAAGACTTCAGTCTTTTCACTTTGTGGTTTACCTTTTTTGCTGACCTTGGACACAAAAAATTGGGCTGCAGAGGCAATCACTCATACAATTAACCTCAAACTCACAAAGCAAAAGAACACTTCTTCCACCAAGCACTGCTGAAGCACAGATTCAGACATGTCTTGGTATCAAGCTCTTGCTGCAGCACCAGGCCTCTTCGGCTTGGGAGCCAGACCCATGGAATCACCTGGGATTTTGCAAATCAGTATGGCACAGTGTCTTTTGTTTAAAATATACACACTCCCTTGTTGCTGAAAAAGAGCATTTTGGTAAGGTTATATTGGTGATTCTGAATTACAGGTTCTTAGAAAGAGAAGACTATTTAAACTTTAGTGCTCCTTCTTGAACTTAGTAGGAGATGAGGTTGCTCACCACTTTGTAGATTTTCCCTTATTGTACAGAAAAACAAGTGTGCCCACCAAATGGTTGTAAAAGTTCATTGTGCCTTACAGAGTTTTAGAATAGTTTTCACAGAGGGGGATTGAGGGGAAGACTGTTAGGTTTTGGCTGGAAAATCATATTTCAGAACAATGCTAATCAAACTACTAATGACTATCCCATGAACAAGCATGGCCAGCATTGTTCTTTGCAAAATATGTACCAGCATTGTTCAGAGACACTGAACAAGGGTTCTTTTGGCTACAGTTCACAGTGCAACATGTCATCATAATATCATTCTGAGGAAGAAGGCCTAATGCTTTGGATATTTACCTGCACATAACTGGTACCTCCTCGCTGGAAACTAAGATAGTGGCAATGCCACTTTTTGCCAGCCTTTCTTCCTTCAAAGCAAATATGGTGGACTGCAAGAACAACAGTTCATCTCCAGCTAAATGAGCAACAGGTCAGCTCTAAGTATAATAACTATAAGCTCTAAGCATAATAATATAGTAAGACATTTCTAAACATCCAAAAGATTGTGTTTCATGAATAAGCTGCCTTAAATGCTATTAAAACAAACTTATCCACCACTAATACCAATGTTGACATTGCCCTGGATTTATAATGCATTTTCAAAGGTCATTAATATTGTCATCATCAAATATTCAGCATTTCTTCTCTGAAAAGAGAGGATTTTTTTTCCTTATATTTGATCTGATAGTATCAAAGAGAAACATTTCAAACTTTTTTCTGCAAACACTTTTGACTCAGTTCTAATTCAAGACAAAAATAAACTACATATACTCTGAAACCTCAAACATCCCACCAGGCAGGAGCTCAGTTTTCTAAGTAATTTTTATCTCCTGTAAAGACAAACCATATTGAATCTTTCTAGGAAGTTTTCTAAATGCAAGCTAGCTTGTGCTACCAGGACACTTGGTGTTATGGAAAAAGAATACCAAATACAAAACACTCAGGCAATATTCCATGCGTGCCTTATTCTTCCCTTCAAAATATGACAAATGCTACTGAGTTTTTCTTTATTTCCTCCAGGTACAAAGGAAGGAAACATTATTTCTCCTACAGAGAACCTATCTTAATGTCCCTAATGAACACCATCTAAGACACCTGGAAGGATCCTGGGAATGCTGGGAACAAAAGTGCATAAGGCCTGGAGCAGGTTGTAATGGCTGCTGTTGCAGCAGGTCTAAGCACAGATGGTGGCATCAGGTTCCTGTTGCTTCACATCAGACTGGACACAGACCTCCTTATGGAAAAGATATGATTTGTTTTCACACCAGTTCTCACTCCTTAATCTAATCTCTCCTCTCTAAAATGGGTGTTTCCATCTGGAGTGCTCTGACAGGTCACGAGGTCGCAAGGTGAACATTTTCATTTTAACGTGGCAATTCTATAAACCAAATCACTGATGGGAGCTATCACTGAGTCAGATCGTGCCAGACCAACAACCTGGCAGAACTGTTCTCAGTACCCTTGGTGGTGGCACTCATATCTACCTCTATTCAGATATCTACCTTATTTACAACAATTAATCTTATTATAGTTTGATAGAAGTGGCAAGAATATCTACAGAATGAGACTGAATTTACTTAAAAATTATTCTAAAATGTATTAAACATGAGATGCACACAAAGGTGATTAAATCTGAATAGGATGCTTTAAAAAGACTCCAATAACTGATGAGAAAAAATAGTGTTCAAAGATGCCCATTTGACCACAGACCTTTGGCCCACCCAACAGCTACTGGAAAAGGTATTACAGGACTTGCAGACCCTTGCAAAAATTCTACTTCGGAAGGCAAATACCTCAGCCTGGCACAAGTTTAGAAAAATAACTAGGCCAGTACAAAAGGATGTTTACTGTATTATATTTCCCTTTTAAATGTGAGCCTTGTTTCTTTTATTAAAATAATAGTATGTATGTGCTTTATCTCAGTTAAGTTATCATTTCATCAACAAACAAGCACTGTACAGCCCATCCGCTCAACTTTGGAAATAGCCCAAATGAAAGAAAATAACAGCAGTAAAGAAACACTTCAGCTTTATTATTTGATCTTTCTGAAGTACACCTTTTGTGTGACTCACATGCTTTGTCCATGACACCCATTTAACAGCTGGGGTGGCCACAAGAACCACTGTGCCACCCTTGCCTCACACTTGCCTTTATCCACTTGGCTGTCTCACAGGCAAGCCAGGGGTTGACACATCAAGAGTATCATGAGGTTCTAATAAGCATATTTATATCTGAAGTTGCTATTCTGGATTTCAGCACAGCAGGTAAGTCAGGTTTTGATAGTTCATAGCACAGAAATATCTCTATTATGTGTTATGAGAAGCTATTGTTCATGAAGAGGTACTCAGCCTTTGACACCACTAAGCTTGCTTTCTTGAGAAAGGTGACACAAGGCAGAAGAACAGGAGAGTACAGGGCCACTTCTGCTAAAGCAAAAAGGTAATGTAAAACAGGGAGTTCTAATCTCACATGCATAAGTTGATGTATAAGGAGTGTTATGTACATCCTATTGATTGCTACATCAACTGGAATTTTCTTTATTCAGAAGGCTCTTGCTTAGTTCCATGTATATAGCCCTACATGGCAGTAGCTGGGGAGGATGACACCTATGTCAGAGGATCTCCACTACACCAGATGAATTGTGGTGTGAGAGAGACATTGACAACAGGGTCAAGCCTTGTGTTCAAATCAGTCCACCCCAGGAAAGCTTGTGCAAAATAGCCAAGGGTAGAGCACATTAAAAATACATTCTGAGAAGAGAAAAAAAAAGACATATTTTATACTGTAGCTACCAAAAGCTCCTTCTTCTCCTTTGCCATGTGCAAGTCATTGTTAGAAGAGCCTCTTTGTTCAGGCCAAGAAGGCTGGTGTAAGGAAAGGGAGGTGCCTAGTTCCTCAACATGAGATCCCATTAATATTACTGATAGACTATTCTTTAAAGAGATCCATCTGTTTCTTATTTGGCATATTCAGAATAGTAGCTTGTTACATTTTTACAAGAATCTGTGTGATCCAAGAAAAGCAAAACCTCATGTAATGAAAGAAAATGAGAGAATATTTATTAAACAATCCCATCAGTGCTGTACAATTTAAACATCCATCTCCAGAATGGCTTCAGTCTGTTCCATTCACAGCTGTCAAATTTCTTTGCTACAGGGGGAAGGGGACAGAAGGCTACTCATTTCCCTACAGTTTTGCACAATATACATAAAAGTAACATCTCCTAAGTACATACTAAATCTCTTCTTGTGAGTCACTGTGAACTGCTGTCCTTCATAGCTGCATTACAAACAGGCTTCTTCACTCAAAATCCTAAGCTGCCCTGCAAGAATTTAAGCTGAAGGCAGGATCTGAGGTAGGATGAAGTCAGGTTAGGACCAGTCCATGGTAGCATGTATCTTTGTTTGGATAACAACAGAGCTGAGAGCGGAAGTCTAGAAGGTGTGCTGCCCAAGGTGGGGGAAAAAAGTGTTCCAGCATAAAGACTAAGTCTTTCTTCAAGTGTCAAGTATGGGATTTCCTAATAACAGAAAGGGCTTGTATTCAGCTTATACTATATATATATAAGATTGTTCAAATATCTGAAACAGTCAAGAGCATAATTTCTTAGTGAATGTAGCCAGTATAAAATTATTTAGAATCAAGTGGTTCGGCTAATAAAGAATTAAACCTATTCATAGTATTTATCAGCACTGCCCCTTCTTCTGGCTGGTACTTGAATCAACACTGCAAAAATGTTATATGCCTTCTAGACTTATAGTCATTTAATTGTATTCTAAAATACAAATAAATGATCTTTAAGGTCCCTTCCAACCCAAGCCATTCCATAATTATAGGATCCTATTCCAATCTGTGGAATGCATGTTATCTATTGACAACAGTCATGCATAAGTATGTATACAATAGTTAATATACTACTTGAGAAAGGCAATGACAGAATGAGGTTGCAACAACCAAACTTAATTCCGAACCAACAGTGTGAATTCACAGTTGAAATTTTGAACAGTGAGACTGAATATGATCAGAATAAAAGTTTGGTACAAAGACTAGGCTTATGACAGGCTATTTGATGTTCAGAGACACTATTTTCAACAAGGTTCCTATGACTCCTATCACTTATTTTATGTAGCTGTAGATTCGGGACACACCAGGAGCCAGCTGTAATCAGGCCAAGTAGATAATGCAGTTAAATGCCATTACCATTAGCCTCCAAATAATTGCCTTTTTTTAATTGCCATACAACTGTGCACAAGAAGCATTCTTTTGATAAAGTACTTATTCCATAGACATGAAGAGAGAGAGTAAAACTGGTGTCAGAAAATAGCTGCTGAAATTTTCCTGAGTGTGCAGATACAGAATCACACATCAGCAAAATCAAATGATCGTCAGGATTCAGAAACAAGAATTGCCATTGAAACAAATTTTAGTGGCAGAACCACAAGCTGATGTGCTTCCTTTTCAGTTTCAAAATGAAAGTGCAGTTAGTCACTTTCATGGTGCACAGGAGGAGCAGGAAAAAAAAAAATCTCCTGTGCCCTCAAACTCAAGCAGCTTGTGCCTGACAGACAGAGGAGCACAGTCCTGCCTCCTGTGAAAACTCCAAGTACAAAGGGCAGCAAGCACCACACACCCCTGTTGGTCCCTACTCCATTGCCAAAATCTCTCCATTGATCTTCTACAATGCACTGGTGCTCAGTCAGCCCAAAAATAACACTGGTGTTATGCTTCAAATTTGGGACCTGAAACAATGCAAAATGAACTGGTTAGCAAAAGAGTGCTACTGATTAGCACAGACAGCGAGGGATGAAAGGCAGAATGCTCTGTGACAATGAAGGCCAGCATAGGAGCAGGGCCCTTAATCTTGGTAATATATTGGACTAACAGGATATTCCACTGACTTCTCTTTGTGCACTGCCAGTTTGCAATATGGGTGGAAGGAGGTTTTGGCAGAGAAAATAGAAAAGACCTGGTTTCCAAGGCTGGAAGGATCATGGAATAGATCTTTTGAAACTATTGGAAAAAGATGCATCGTGAAGCATCATTTCTCTCTAGGACTACAGAGAAGTGCTGATGGTTTGCAGAGACTACTGTTAAATCCTCCAGCTCAGAAAAGTGCTCCTCCTAATAAATATATCTTCCTCAGGATATACAGACACACTTCAGTGGAGACAATGTATTTCCTTTCAGCTGTCTAGCAATGAAGACATCTTGATCCCAGAGGCAATGTTAATCAGACTCCAAAAGGACCTCGGCTTACTTGTTATAATTTCAAAACTTTGATTGAAAGAAAAGAAATGAAAAGAGAAAGCAAAGAGAAACCTGAGAATCCAAATATATCTAATATATCCTTGACACTGTTGGAGCTTCAGAATGGGTTGTGCTGGCTCTTATTGTGACTGAGTAATGCACCAGAAACCCCAGAGCAGACAGGAACTCCTACACACTTCCTTTGCCATTTTTGATGGAGAACTTGTGATATAGCTTATTAGCTACATTTCATATCTGCGTTAGTAATTCTTAGTTCTTTCTCATCTAAGACTGAAACAAGAGAGTAGATCTATTTTCAAGCCTGAAAAGCTATAAACCTGAACTTAAATGAGCAGTTGTCAATACCTGTTTTCATTGGAAGTGTGATTCGTCTCTGAGAACACAGGACAGCACATCTTCCTTGAGGAGTCACAGAGCCACAGAATAAGCTGGGTTAGAAGGGACCCCCAAGCATCATCAAATCCAACTCAGCCCTGCACAGGACCACTCCCAAGAGTCTCAGCATGTGCCTGAGAGTATTGCCCAAATGCCTCTTGAATTCTGTCAGACCTGGTGCTGTGACCATTCCCTGGGGACCCCGTTAAAGAAATTAATTTCTAGCACACATGTAACTTGTATCTCCTTGTTTTCAATTTGTGAACCAAAAGTTGTCATGAAACACCATATATGTGGAACTTAGGAATGCAAACTACAAAGCTATTCCAATCTCAAGTAGATATAGAGAAAGAAGGATCCCAATCGATATCAGACCACTCTCACTGTTGTCTTATTGCACCAGTGAATAAAGATAGTTGCCCAAAATCTGCATCTTGTTATAATGCATCAGTTAAGTGACTAAGGCAATCATACCTTAGACTTCTGGAAAGTATTGGGAGCCAGGGTTAGAGCTGGGAGTGAACACAGGGTTTTCATAAGAAGAGACATGGTCATAACTGACAGTTCATCAAAACTGAAATTATTCCCAGAAGAACTTCCTGTCCTCAAAAAACAAAAAAAAAAAAAGGAAAAACCCCAGGTTTTGAAATTCTAGAAATATGCCATTTCAACATTTTTAAAACAAAAACTCTTGTGTTTGTGGTTAAAAGCATCTTCTCCTGTTGAAACTTAATTTAGTTTATATTAAAAGGTTAAGAAAAGAAAAAAAGGAGTCACCATTAAAATGAAATACATTTGTTTGTTTCTTAAGTCACTCATATATTCACTGAGCCCCATGCCAGGCTTAAAATTTCAAAATAAACAGAATCCTTGTGGGACAAGAAAACTGTGTTCTGTATATCCACATAGCAAAGGGAACATTAGCAGTCCAAGCTCTTCCCATTTTCCTTGCAGTACAGCTCAAAAATTACTTTTGAGAATTCCCTGATGAATGGAAACATAGTCTAGTTCTCCAACCTTTAAATGTTTAGAGATTTTTTTTATTTTATTTATGTTATTATACTTTTTAGGAGAGATCTACACAGCTAGTCCTTAAGGACTAAAATGGAGGAGTTCCTTCATTCAAAACAACCCCAAATTGTTCTTTTAGATTAATTAAATCAAAGCATTAAATATACACACCTATATTTTACTACGGCCATTGCATGGAAAAATAGATTAGTAACTGTTGATGCTGGAACTATTATGGCAAACTAGGCTGTGGGGTTTTTTAAAGGATAATATATTTGAAAAGCTTAAGATCAGTTAGAGGACACTCCTCTTTTCCAGCATCCATCTTTTCCAATCATCTTCTCAGAAAAGGACAAAAGGCAGTAACAAGAATCAGTTCAGGTTATAAATTTACGAAACTTAAGACCAGGAAAGACTGCTTGAGAAAGCAATCTGAGCGCTTCTATATGCCAAACTATCAAATTTCCTCTGGGCTCTTTCACATTGTGCTCCCACCGTTGTATCTGACTGACACAGTGTGTTTGGCTGGAGCAAGCCTTGATGACAGCCCTCCACCTGAGGGACAGCTGAGACACTTCTTTAGGCACAACATTCAGATGGAGAAGATGGCCACTAAGGGAACAAAGACACAGACACAAAGGTGTCACACAAAAGCCACCGACGACACTCTAAAACCCAAAAACCTCCCTCTGGAATTACGCATGTCCATTTTGGGTACAAAATCATCGACTTTCCCTGAAACAGTTGAAAAGCTATACCATGGTGTTTTTTCAGTTCTTTTAGGATTATCTAGGACATCTCAACTATGCAGTTCTAGCTGTGCTGCCAAACCCACTCAGCACTGAAGAACTATTTCTTCTCATGTCCAGCTGTTCAGTCAGGCACATCTTTACCAAATTTTCAGCTGTCCCACTGCATTTAAGTTTCTGCAGTGTCTGATGCCCCAAAAGTCTTGAAATCTGGAGGGGGTAAAAAAGCTGTTTTCAATTGGAGGACTGCTGTAGGAAAAAAAATCTTCTTTCAAACAGTGTGGTAGATTATCTTATGAGGAGAAGAAAATGAAAATTTAGCTTAGAAATCATCTACAATAATGAGAAATATCCTCAGATTTCCTTCATGAGATGTCTTTTATTTAAAAGAGTGAGTCTAGGTTATTGATTTTATTGACTGCAATAGATCACATCAGGAAGCAGCTGCCGACATGCTTTTTTATACACTCTTTCATTAACTAAAGCACATTCTGCTCTTTGGGGAAGAGGAAGGGTCTCTTTATCTCCCAAAGCCAAATTTCCAGTATTGTAAAACTGCTAGTAATATGAGTTGTGATAGAAATGTGTAGAAACATTACAGTCCATAAGGTTTTTAATACTTTGGCATAATCAACCCCAAATCAGAAGATGGATTCAGATTAGTGCTCTGGTTACCACCACCTCTAAGAGTTCTTTGTAAGGTATTTGTGAAATTATAGACTATGGCTCTTAAAGCTAGAAAGGACCACATAGGATATTTCATGTACTTCTCTGTAGGACCCCAATATAATTTCCCCCAGCTGTGTATGCATTGTTTGCTAAGGCATTCCATCCCCTCTCAGTTTGCAGACTTCAAGAAATGGTAAGCTCACTGCTCCTCTTCATGATTTGTTCCAGTGGCTGATAACTTCATTGTTAGCAACTGAAGAGTAACACTAATCTAGGTGGCAACCAAAAAATGCTAGGAATAGCAGTACCTGTTTAAACATTGATATTCTAGATAATTAATATCCTTTTTGCCAGGTCTGTCCATTGTAAAAGCAACAGGGATTTAAGGATTTTTTTTTAACCAAATTTTTGTGTTTGTTTCTCATTCATTCATGTTTCTAGAAGCTTATAAAATTTGGAGGCAAATCTATGTTCTGGTTTCCATCTCCATAGGCAGAAATGCTTTCAAACAATGACTGGTACTTTCTTCTGTAGTGTTCTGTGATTTCCATGTAGATTTTTTTCAGGATAGAATGGAAGCTGCCTTCTCACAATGAAATTATTCCCATACGGATTCATAGCTGAGAGTTCATGAGAGTTGCACATGCACAAAAAAGGAATAAGAAATGTGAATACTCTTTGGGATGCCACAGAACACATTTCCAGATAAAATAATAGTCTGCATTTTTGCAGATCTTTCCATCTTCAAAGTATTGGACGTGCATTCATCATCGGATATTAAATATCATAAGTGTTATTTTACTAAGGTTCAGCTTGACCATCACTGTCAGATTCAGCTGCTGCACTTCCAGAGGTGATAAAAACTGTTGTGTGTGACTGACAGACTCTGTAGTGCACCCGACTTTGACACATACACTGCCAGCAGCATTCTTGGAAATCTCGCTCCCTGGAAGAGGGGTAGGACATGGAAGGAGTGTGTGGCACAAAGGCTGACTGCTACCATATATTAAGACCAGGTGGTCTTGATGGGTGGGCTCCAACCCCCTTATCTGCCCTCCCTCTGCAAATCTGTACTTACTTTGAAGCTTTACCCTTACGAGTTCTGAGTCCTTTATTAGAAGCTGAGGCTCAGCAGTGCAGAGGATTAGCCTTTATTGTCTCACTCCTGGCCAGGCCTATCTGAAGGTCCTTTTCTCCTGTAAGAAGTGGTTATTGACAGCAGAATTCCTGTGGAGGATATCTCCCAGAATAGGTCCGTACATGGCAATGGACCACAGTGCATGGCCCTCCTGGGCAAACCTGACAGCTGAGATAGTCCTGAAGCACTTGCAGAGAAGCCTCTAAGGTCCCAAGGGAGATTCAGATACGTTTGTGTGGCCCTACACCCAAGTAGTCAGCCCTCCCTCTAGTTGAGAGTCACCTTGATACAGCTCTACCAGCTCAATGCCCATCTCACCATGAATACAGCATGGCCTGGGACTGCTCACTGCAGGGGATTGTTACAGCAATCAGCACTTCAGAAATGAATGCACAATAAAGACATAAAGAAAGCAAGAATGTACTTTAAAGTTTCATGTTTAGCATCTGTTATACTGGCTGAGAGGAAAGCCTAAGTTTGATTGATTTCATCAAAATAAGCAATTCAAGCATCCTCTCCCTAATTTTAGGCCAAAGAAAATTGTAGCAAGGCAGAAGCAGATGATAAATCAAAAGCAGAAAAATAGAAATTAAAGCTCAGTTCTGGCCTTTCATCTTTATTACTCTTCTTTATGTGCATATGGTAGGTGTTCAATTCTTTCCAAGTCCGTATGATATTCCCTTGTGCTTCAGGAGCTGTAGAGCTGTAGTTGTCTATAAAAAGGCAACCTAACAGTTTCCTGTGACTTGAGAGTTGAATGTGTTATTTGTTACCAGCTGGTTCGTGGATAGCTTGAGCCCATGTCTTGGCTTTAAGTGATCAAACTGACTTTAAACCACTCACTCATGGGGTGCATTCATGTATAGAGAGAATTCTGTTGCAATATTTTACTTCTGAATTATGCCATATGACTTTTTTTTTCCTAAACCAATATTAAAACCAGAATCTATAATACGCCAAATGGAGGCTGCATTTTTTTGGAAAGCTGATACCAAACATAACAGTAAATGAACCCTTCTGAAAGGTTAAAGTTGCTTTCATATAAAACATTTTCTACCAGGAAATGGAAGTGGAATGTTGAACTAAGCATTTAACTTGAAAGAACTGTGCACAGACTCCAATGGTTGCATTATACTTTAAAATACAAAAAAAAAGCAGAAAGTTTTTATGAGCATACATAGTTCTAGCTTCATAAAAAAGGTATTATGGTGACAAGGCAAAATTAATTCCAGTATTTTGGATGCTTCTTTTAACCTTCTTAAAGCTCCCTCCCTGTCCATGAACTGTTCTAGGGTGAGCTTTCATAATATGGTTAAATTGATCTAACAGTTCTGCTCCCTTCACTTCCCCTGCATCCTTTCTTTCCTGATATGAAGGCCCATTCCTTCCCTTCCACTTTCTGATTTTCACATAGCTCCTTGATGAGTGTAATTGGATTACTAAACCAACAGAGAGCTATCCATGGTTTTATTTTGCTGGATTGGTTTCCTACCAGCTGACAAGGTGAACCAGCTCTAGAGGTTATACAGAAATCAGAGCTGGTGAAGAAGCAATGGTTGAGAACTGCACTCAAGATTTCTTGGGAGACCTCAAACCTAAGAACCTATTCTAAAATAATGGGATTGACTCTTAAAAGTACACTTCCTGTTTGAGATGATGTTGCAGTAGATTCTGGAAAAAAGCTAATGAATGAAAGTAATCATACCAGGTTTGCCAGTTAAAGGGACAACAAAGATTAATGGCAAATTAATGCACCATGCAGTGGTTGCCCATACTCGGGAGCAAATATTCCTGCATAAGGGCAGTGACCTCACAGCACATCTTTATAGAAAACAATCAAAAAGTGTCTGCTTCCTGGGTACAAGCTTCTGCTTTGGGGGGAAATAAAAAAATGCCAACTTTGTATAGTTTCCTTGAACCTCGATTTTGATTCTGTGATCATTCAGGAAGGGAAGAAGCCATCCAAATGAGCTTGACATACTGAGCTACTGCTGATTTGCCAGATTCCAGTGTCCTCAAGTGTGACACAGCTTTATTATTCAGTGTCCTGTATTTAAAATCAGAAGTGATTTAATCTGGCTCTGTGCCACACCACTTGCTGACATGTTGACGCCATGTAAATAATGCATAGCTCTGTGACCACACTACTTCTGTGCCTCATGCTGGGAGAAACAGACAACACTTGCTATTATTATTATTAGCCACATCTTAGATACCTTGGAAAAGTGAAAAATTAACATCAAAATTACTTCAAACATTTGTAGTCTCCAGCTCCAAACTTCTTCATTACAACTCAAAAGGAACCTGTGCATCCACTGTGATTAAAAACAGAGATTGCTGACTATATCTCACATCCTTTAAAAGTCACCCTTCTAAGATTGTTTATAAATAACTGAGTTTGTTAACTGACACAAGAACACTGGCAAGATTTGCACTGTTGACTGAAAAGGCCACCATTTTAGAAGAAACTTCAAAACACAACAAGATTCCAATCCTGGACTGCAAAATTTTAAATAATTGGTATCAGACATTGCTCCCTGTTGACAGTACCCAGTCCACTTCTATTCTTCAATCATTTCAAAAGGTAAACTTACCAATGCCATCAGGGCATGGGCATCAAACCAAAGTGAAATTGTGGTTTTCACTGGGGAATGCTGTAATGCCAAAAAATAGGACATTTAATATGCTACATACTTCTAACATGAGAGTCTTTTATCATCTAAATATCATGCAGCCTCAGTCATGTTGAGGGCAGATAGCAATATATGCTGCTTTTCACAGGACACTTGACAAGATTGGAAGGTAACATCTGTATAAATGGTACCCAGTTATTATTTCATATCCTCTCCCTTTCAATCCTCTGACTACCAGAGAAGAGGCTGATTGTATTTTTACCTTTTGCAGTTTACAATAATAGAAAAATTGCTTTTCTTCATTTCCCTGGGCCTATGCTGTCAGATCAGGACTGTGATGTGCATTCTTCTTATGAAGACGCACAGGAGTAACTATGAAGTCAAGAGAGACAACAGAGCACAAGAATGAAAACCAGAAGGCAAGTCTTGATAGGTTAGAAGTTGGGGTGGCTGTGTTATTGTGGAGAACTCACCTCAGCCTTCACTCTGTGGCCATCACTATAGATGATGCACTTATAGAGATATGCATCTGCCTACCGACTTTGGATTCCCAAAGCCTGAAATAAAGGAATATCTGGCTCAGAACCACTGAACTGTGCAACTGGATCATAATGTCTCAGGGAAAAACAGATGTACGCATCAAAATGCCTTGCCCAAATAAATTCCTTTAGAAACTTTGGAACATAGCAAACATAAAAAGAAAGGGAGGGGTTCTTTTCTTTCTCCACTCCTATGAGACAGTCAGAGCACACAGAAATTTGGTTTATTTCTGTTCAAGGATGAATACGTTGGACAACATTCTGTACTTGTCCACATTGTTCAAAAGGATCAGCATTTTGAGAGTCCCAAATCAAGACCAATTCTTTCTGTTTTCTCCATTAAGAAGATCAGGAATCTTGTGGTCTCCTTTCAAAGGAATGTCTTTGTCCAGAATCTTGCCTCAGAGATTTATTTTCACTATGTTATTTAGAACAGAAAAGAACACTGGAATGACTTCCTAATTTCTTTAGTAAATCTGTTCTTAATCTGCTTTATTCCAAGCATTTTACAGTTTTTTACATGATGTTCTACTCTGAAGTTCTCTAATTACATACACAGTGGTCAAACTTTCTCTTGACCAGAAAAGACTGGCAGGAATTCCAGTAAATTGAAAGGAAAAGTTTGGGAGGAAGAATAGGTTGGTTGAGAAGATAACTTAGTGTTTAATATGTGATTTCTGTTCTAAACAGCTTTTCTGGGTAATAGAGCTGCCCCTCACAGAGCAGTGATAAAGCCTGTCCTGTGGAAGTTTTCTACAGTTTTTGTTTTCCCTGGGGTTTGGATTTCACAAGGCTAACTAGATTGCCCTTGTCTAGGAAACCCCGGGGGTGAAGCCAGATGGTGTCTGTGTGCAAACTGCAAAGATTGAAAACCGGGAAAGGATAGTGGCTGAAAACCAGGGAATAAAAACCACTGAACTAGATGAGTGGGAAAAGTACAACAAGTTAACAAGAAGTTATGAAGTGGCATGACAAGGGTAATGAAGTGTGCTTTTCACAGACAAAAATGTGAGTATTCTGAGGGGAATGTCAAATGTATTTGGGCCTTTTTTCTAAAGTCCATTCAAAGCTTCCTTCAGCAAGGTTTTCTGTCTTCCTCCGCAATGAATTCTTGTGAGGGTTCTGTTAGCTACAGAAAATTCCTCTAAATTCTTGTTGCCAGATATATACCTCTATATGCAAGAATAAATTATCCAAACAAGTCGGGTACTAGACAAGTAGCAAGTAAAAATAGCACAACTTGCACATTCTTACTAAGAGCTAGCTCAGCAGTCAGCAGCACTGCCTGAACAGTCAACTATAAAAGCTCTGGTTTTGTGATAACCTGATTCAACTGTTTCCTCTACCGAAATGCCCTATTTCAATGACTTAAAATGTACAGGTCAGTCCCACATTTTGTGCAGCTGAAAGTGCACGCACACTGAAAGAGCAGATTCTAGGTTAATGTGAGATAGTGAGCGCAGCAGTGAGTCTCTTCGGAGGAAATGGTGCACTCTTCCTGCCATGATGGTTTCTCGATGGTGGAGGGGGAAGGAAGAAGGCAAATAGAGACTCTGACACATTTAAAGGCGAGTTTTCTGATGGTGTGTGTTTCTAGAATTTTATCTGATGTCCATATTTACAAACTCGAGTACATGTGGTTTCACAGAAACATTCAAAAGGGAAGGGAGAGGAGGTGATCAGCACAAGCATGAGCTGCTTCCTGTGTGGGTTGAAAAGGCTGTGCTGGGTGCCAGGCCAGGCTGGCAGGGCAGCAGTGAGAGCTGTGGCACACAGCTGGGGATGTGGCAAGAAGCTGGGTGGAAGGGCAGAAAATGCACACATGTACCTGAGCCCAGTCAGAGCCCAGGGCAGCTCATTTCCTTGCTTCTAAATTGTGTCATTGTAGAGAAGTTTCAAGAGACACACAAAAATAGCATTCTTTTAATACAAATTAATGATTGTTATCCTATCCATATGGCATTTTGAAACTTTTCTGTGACAAGCAGTGCTAGATTTTTTTTAATTTTCTATTGTCAACATTTTAGTTCATTTCGAAAAAGCATGCACAATTCCACACAGGTGTAATCTCTGCTTGAGTGTTTACAGTTCCAGTGTTATACCCTTACTTATCTGTTCTCTTTGGCTAATGTGGCTTGATGATTTCACTCTGTGATTTCCCTTTTCAATTGTTTATCAGATAGCAGATATTCATGCTTCCCTTCCCTGCCTCATGTGACACATTTTCATAATGCAGTGATAACATGGTAGACTTACTTTTGAGGAGAACTAGCCTTGATCAACTCTACAGCATATCTTAGAAATTAGTACTATTTTTTACCATATAAATTAGAGAATACATGGTATTTATGGCTTGAAAATATTGAATTCTATGTTACATCTGGAGCAACTCAGTACTCAGTCTGCAGATTCATTTGTTATTTAAATCTAATTCTATTTCTGAAACAGCCTCTTTAAAACTGTATCTGCTTCATCTCTGTGCCAGGCTGGTCTCTCTGATATGACTGATGCTTTGGAAGACATTGCCCTGAAAGGAGACTATGCTCGCAGTGAGCACTTGAAAGCCAGGGAACCGCCATCCATCTTCTCCTTTACGGCATGTGCTGGGATAAACAATGGGGAAATCAGACACTTACTGAGGCTGCATGGAGGAGTGGTGAATCAGAGTTTCACTGAAGACTTGGTGACGGAGGTAGGTTACAATTTTGAAGGTGTTCAGTGTTCCAGATAAATGTAAACTTAGCTTTCTGTAAAGACCTTAATTCTGCTTACTTCAGCTCAAGGTCACTGCTTCCAAACGCCTCAAAATCACAAGAGGCAATCACTTGAATATTAAGATATGCTTAAAAATCTGAACCCTGGCTTTTGGTGAGCAGTAGTCCCAGTCTGCCAGCTCAGTTCAGTCTTGAGCTCTCCACTGTATGAGTGTTGTCTACCTCCTCACTAGAAGTAGGTCATTACCACCCATCTGAACAGTAACTCAGAAGTAATGAATGGGAAATATCCCTCTTGGCCTCTATTTGAAGTTGTGACATAGAGGTAAAAAGCTAAGCATGCCTTTATAACCTTATTATCCTAACCCTCCAGTCTTACCAACCTTCATACCTCTAATTAAGCCTGCAAAAAATAAATACCTTACTGACAGTTTTTCCTCAGGCTTGGTATGAGTAATCTGACTACATCTGGAAAATTGCTATGAAAAAAGATGTTGTGAAACAATTTTTCATTCTAAGAGGTTTTTTTAATTCTAAATATATCAATTTTTTAAATTAAAAAACCCCAACACTTTAAAGCTAGAATCAATGTGTCTGAAATTAGAGCAAAACCTACACACTCCAGTTACAATAAAGAAATTTTAAGTTGCTAGCAATATTTTTTAAAAGGCAGAAGAATTTGTGCTTTTGAGATTATATCAGTGAATGATCTAGCAAGCCAAAGTGCTTTTCTTTTCCATTCCAACTAAATCATACACTATTTGGGGTAGAAATTTGGCAGGAAACTCTGTTGTATTATGCCTACATTGTGGCTGGGCTGACTTTTTTATCCTTTTTTGATAGATGGATGTCTAGCTGAGCCCTGAATATCTTCAGCAGTGCTGATTCCAAAGCTTCATTTGGCAGCTGGTTTCCTTGGCTATGAGTTCTTATGTTTATAAACTTTTCCCTGATATATAATTCTAAATTTTTCCTCACAACACTTAGAGCAAGCACTTCTTGCTTGCTTGCTTTCCTAACAAATGAGAATAACCAAATATCCTCTCTTTTTAATTTACTTTCTATTGCAGACAATAAGAGGTAACTTTAAACTTCCTGGAATTAACATGATTGAATTAATCTCAGCATCATACCATGGGCCTTATTTTGCAAGCCTACCATCAATTTTCTTACATAGCTCAAGATTTAGACAACTTTTTAAAACAAGTATCTAAAACCAGTTATAGTACTTCAGCACATAACCATAAAAGACCATAAACAAGACTAAAGTTTTCCCCTCTCATTATGTATATTTCCATGGATTATTTTGTATAAATTGTTATACTAGCTGATTATGTGGACCTTTCATCATGCTAGAAAATGTAAGAGTTTGCAGAGCTGAAAAATATCAGTGCTGCAGAAAAGAATGACGCTGATTGTTGAGACAACATTTGGACAGGCTGACTCTACAGAGCATAGAAATTACATAGTACATCAGTATCAGTAATGTCACTGAATTGGGAGGCTGGTGTCTTTGTAACCACTACAAGACTCTTAAGTGAAGACAAGGAAGGAGAGATTTATTTCATACAGAATAAAGACAACTTGGAGAAAAGGACAGTAGGCTATGAACCACCACATTTGAAAAAAAAATGCTTTTAGGAGCTGATGGGTGTCTAAAAGTGGCTAACATACTTTGGGAAGCTGTTTCTATATTGGAAAACTACAGCAGACTGTTCGCCATGCAGCACCAAGCTGTGTCACTCTAACAGTTCTGGCTGAGGATCCTGGGATAAAGGAGGTTGAACTGCAACCTGAATGCAGAAAATGGTAAAGTGAGCTAAGTTCTACCTTTCCTTCAAACAATTCCTCCTTCCCACTAGCAAACCTTTCCTTGGTTTGTGCAGAGTTTTGTACATTTCCTCCCAAGGTACCCAGTCATGGCCCTTGGGACAGTATAGTGCATCTTTTCCGGATAAATTCCACTGGGTGCATTAGAACACAGAAATTCTTTGGTAGGCTTAGCCCTGGGTTAGATTTTCACAAAATGATGATTAAAAGTATTGAGCACCTGATAGCTTCTGCCAACTGCTCTAAACACGTCTTTATCCTGTCTTTGAACAACTGGCTGCAAGGGGCTGGTCATTGTAGCTTCAAGGCTCAGAAAACGATGTATGAACACACAGAAAGGGGGATCAGGATCGTGTGACTGGGAGTCTTTTCTACTAACAGGATGAGCACTTGGTTCAGATGTGTTTGCTCAAGCTTCTGGACACATCACACTTACATTAAACATGCTCATATGACTTAGTGGGAGCTGTACCAGAATGTGTCCCATGCAGTCATTAATCTAATTTGCCAAGGCATTCTCACACTACTAACCTGGCATGCATCTTTCTAGTTACCATGTAATTGTTTACATTTTGTCAGTAGTTTCACAGCCCCAAATGTGTCAAGACCATTCAAATGTTTTTCACCATTTCTCTAGTTCATGAAAAGTAACTCAACAATTCCAATTATAAAAGAACTGCTTCATCTGGCCATTCATCCCTTGCAGTGACAATTAAATAAGTTCTTTTAGATAGCAGTGTTATGGCCACTGAACAGAAAACTCACAATTGCCTCAGAGCTGACCTTTCCCAGGTGGCTTTTAGCCACTATGCCATTTCTTCCGAGCTGAGAACCCTTTAACCCCTGCATGTGCATCAGGGGCAGTGTATTCAAGGAAGGGACAAGGATATTAGTTCTTCTTTTCACTGTAAGACTGTCACTTTTAAGATGTGAGAAATGTGGTTGTTTTTTTTAAATAAAGGAAGTGTGAGTAATTCTGTGAAGCCACGAAGACCAAACTCTCCATACACAATTGTTCCAACACCTCACATCATTTTAGGTTTTGAATTTCTGATGCCCAAAATAACTTTACTAAAAGTACAGTGCTTTTATGCTATCATCAAGTCCATCTAGGAGAACCGTTTTCCTGACAATGAGGATAAAATTTCCCAAATCAGAATACTGTACTTGCAATTGTGCCTTTCCTTGTTGTGCCTCCATCAATCTACTTGATAATTTGCTGCTAAGCATTACTACTCTATACAAACCACCCAGCAGCACTGCTCCCATGTTGAAGAGCCACTGGATACCACCTGACATGGGGAAAAGTTTGGACTTGCTGGGATACCTATTTGTGCATTTAGATTTGCTCTCCCACTGGATCATAACTGGAGAGTGCTGTAGGATGCCACGTACCTAAATGGGTACCTGGAACATGTAACTGCAGGCTTTGATAGAAGCAGACAGACAAGCCTGCTCCCTGATGGAATTGCCCTCTCTGGTACAGCTGCACTAATGTGCAGGCTGGAGAAAAGCCACTTTGAAGTCACTTCTGCATGAAATATTTGCATGGCCATTAGGACAGCAGGAAACCTCGTGCTCCTGGGCTGCTGCCTGTTATCATTCAGATCCTATCTGCTTCAGTCAGCTCCAGAAAATTGAAGCACAAGCCATAGTAAGCTCAATGAGAAGTTGAGCACAGTGACCTTGAAGAAGCAACTAAGGACAACCTGCCTAGCTAGGGCCAAACCTCCAGCCACACAAGCTGAGCCTTGCAAAGCAACAAGGTACCCCACTACCCACTTTAGACAGCCAACAGGTGTATGGGGCACCCAGGATCAATCAGCAGGAGAAGATAATCAGCTCATCACTGGTACACAGCACATGTACATGCTGAACCTGTCAGACCCTGGGACAATCTGGCAGTATCAATTTCAGAAGCAGACAGTAGCTAGTACACTCCTGACCAGAACACCTTGCTGGAAGGCTTAAAGTGCTCCAGGATGGGATAAGTAACCTTCAAGTCCTACTGAGTCATGTACAGCCTATAAACAGACTCACTCCTACTTCCATATCACGTCTAAGGGCAGTGATGCTTTTGAAGCTGGAACCCCTTATTAAAAGAAAGGGAATACTTTCAATGCTTTTTTGATGTTCAGAAACTCTGGACCTTGCCACCTTTAGACCAAACCAGTTAAATATGGTGACATTTCAGGCATCAGCAGCTTTTTTCTATATGATTTGAGGATGACAGAACATATGTTCTTAGGTGGGTGAAAGAAAAATCAGGCTAATTAATTAATTTCCTGAATGCTTCTTAGTACAGATCAGGAGAATCAAGTTCTAATTTGAATGACATGTCAGGCAGACTAGAAACCTTATTAATACAAACACCTACATAAAGTCACTAATGTCAATGAAACTTATTTTAACCCAAGTCTGGCAATTTGACTCTATGGTAAAACTTTCACTGACAAATATGAAAGCAGGCAGAGACCTCACAGAAGCTTCTTTTAAAGAACTTCTAAACTTTCACCTCACTGCTTTAAAGCATTTTGCAAGCACATGCACCTCAAAGTTTTTATACAGCTGGTAAGTTGAAACATATGAGGAAAAAATAACTTGTTCTAAGCCACAGAAGAAATCTGTATCCAAGCTAAAAGCTGGACTCAGTAGTGATATCCTGTTCTTCTCAAGACCACAGGGCAGAAACAATGCTGTCCATGAGTTAAAGCTGTTTCCCTTCTTTACGAAGAAAAGTGGCCACGATGATACTTGTAGCTCTACAGTTTTCCTTATTACAAAATGGAAGATAATCTATATTTTAAAGCATCCATTCCAGTTTAGTTAGGCTGGGTTTTAAGTGTTTAATGCACTTTAAGTAAAGGCCATAGGAACTGTAAAAAGCCCAGTGTGTTTAATCAGATCCTTTCAGCTGTACTGTTCAAATACTTAAGGGGGAAAAAAATCAATAGATATGGCAGAAGGACAAAGAAAACACTTCAGGTTTTCTTACTATTTTGTACTACAGGAATCACAAAGACTAATTCTTCTCCTTAAAATGCTTAATAATCTCTTTGAAAATAAAACAAAGCATGTATAACTACACAGGTGATTTTTCAGCATGTGACCTCTGATAAATGTCGGTTCTTTGGGAAACTGATGAAATTGTGTATAAAATCATAATTTTTAAAAAAAGGAAAAAAAATCAGAATAGGAGAAATTAGACAGTGACAAAATGGCATTGAGGCAGATTTCAGGAAATATATTTTCTTTTTCTTTTCCAGTGTTACATTCCAAGATATTTTTAAATCACAGATATTGAAAACAGATTCCCATACAATTCTTAATAAGTTACAGTAGCCACCAGAGTTAGTGGTTCCTAACATGTGGCAAAAAATATAATACTTCTAACTCAAGCCATGTCATGCTGGTATTTTACCAGCATTCCTCATGCTATTGTTACAATTCCACCAGTTTCATGGCATTTAATTCTTTCTGAATGCAAGAACAGATTATCTCCTTTTCTGATATTAACATTGAGCAGTATAATCATAATAACTATGGTACTTTTCATCCCACTGTCTCAAGATACTTTGATCCCTACCTCTGATTTTGGAGATGGAGAAATTCCAACTCAGAATAATGAGGTGGCTCTCTGGAATCAGCCAACAGTAAGGTCACTGTAGAGCCTAGAATGACAAAAAAAGAAAAAAGCAGAACTTCACAAACTTTATAAAACCAACCTGGTCTCATCTCACACACAGGAGACATAATTGTCATCACCTTGCCATGATTTGCCCCACAGTGATGCTGCCCACATGCATCTCCAGGGCAGCATGACTTCCTCACCCTGAAGTTGGGACCTCAAGCCAACAGACACAGCAAGTACCCAGCTCTGCATTCCCCTAGGAGGTGACATCTCATGAGGGGTCCAAACAGGGGCAAGTGTCCCCCACAGAGGTCAGGGAGAAGGATGCTCCCCTGGAAAGATGATGCTGTAGTCCTCCCATGTGACCTTGGAGAGGAAATGGCACAGCAATGTCCAGTCAGATGTGGGCACTCCCACACCAGAGCCAAGACCCACCACGTCTGACATGTGGCACCTGCCAGTCCTTATCCCCAGGACGTGCATTGGATTCAGATGTTAGGAATCCACATGCACTGGGGCAGCATGTTAAGTCTTACTAAAAAAAGTATAAAATGCATTACTCCTCTGTGATATATTCATAATTATTTAATTAAACTGACTGTTTATACAAAACACATTGAAATAAATCACATTAACAAAACCTACTTGATTTCATAAGCAACTTACCTCCAGTATTTAATATTTTGAAACTCATTAAACTTCATTTAACAATGAATTAACTAGAACATTGAGATTAAAGCCTTTAAAAGAGACTTGAACTATTCATTGCATGGCAACAGAGATTCTGAAAGAGATCTTGAAAAGCTTACTGTAAAGTTAAATCAATGTTTTTATCAGGAATCATCCCTAGTTAAGTATTACCAAACAAAGCAGAGTTACACATTAAAGTTCAAAAACAGAAGTCCCATCATTAACACAGACTATTTCAGAAGCTGCTGCAAAATCCTTATGAGGTGCTGTTTACAAAACTGGATGGATTTTCTGTTCAAAGTGGCAAATCACACACTTCCCCGAAAATTCAGTTTGGGGATGACCAAGAATGATTATAAAACTGGATGGGAAAGATGGAGATAGGTGAAAGACATGAAATCTGGAAAAGCTGGATAATAATATTTGAATATGCTGTGTTACACATACAAAAAAATATCAAGTTGAGTTTTTAATTGAATTTCAACCTGGACGTGTTTCTTTGGGGTTTTTTTCAATGATATTTTTTCCTTACATTCTGTGAGGTTAGAGACAAGCTGCACATGACCAACAGTAGGGAAAGGCTCATTCCAGGACACACAGGGTTGGTTATCTGTCTCCTGCATAAAACACAAAAAAACAGTTTGGCTAGCAAAGTATTGCTGACTTAGCTGGTACAAATGCTGCAGGCAAGTTAGACATTTTGGGAAAACCTTCTTACCTTACAATAGTTATTAATGCACTTCAGATGAAAGTTTTACTTAAGTCAGAACAGGAGTTCCTGGAGAGCATCATATGTACCTGGAATGAAAGTTGTCAGTTTTATTTATATTAAAAATATTTCTTAATTGAAGTGTTAGACTTATAATTCAACATTTTATTAAGATGATCTGATATTTGCCAAACTTCACCACCAAAGTCACAAATACAATTACAATAATTTGACATTTCTTTCTCATGTAATATCAAGGAAATTTACAGAAATGAAACTAAGTTTAAACTATGGGTTGCTCTGCCAAAAACACCGATGTCCAAGCCCAGTGTGTTTCTTTTATTGCAAGGACGTCAGCAGTATATTTAGCACAAGGGTGGAAATAGGGGAGGTTGGACTAAAAGACTCATATTACATATTCCAGGTCTCATATTCCCTCTCTTGTGCTGCTCCTGGATTTATGGCCTGGTCACTTCACGGTTTCTTTTCAAGTGTTTTGACAGACAATTGCTGATCCAACTAAAATTCAAAACCAGCTTTAGTCAGATACACTACATGCACAGACAAAGCCTTCCCCAGAAAAAGATATTATTTTTCCAAAAGAAAATGATGGGTTATTGTTTGTTTGTTTGTTTTTAAGTCATGAAAAGCAAATGACAGATTAATTAATTGTATATACAACAAATGTGATCATCTCTGCCACACATATTAAGTCTAATTGAAATACAAGTTTACTCTGTATGAGACCAGGTGAGGCCTTAGACACACACAGAGTTAAATACAGTGGTGCTGTTGAGATACTAAAAGATGAGATATTGCTGCTGACCACAGAGAGCAAATTACAATTAAGTACCCATCTTTCTGGGAAGTTTGCCAAGGAAAAACCAGGGAGAGGTGGCCATTACTGCTGCTTTGCTTAAGCTGGGAAAAATGGAGGTGTAGTTTCTCTAACTCTTACCAACTGAGCAATTGCACTCAGAGTACAAAGCAAATCAGTGCTAATGAGACGAACAGGAAACCAGGTCTGAGAAGGAGTCCAAAGCACAAAAGTAGAAATGCTTCAGCTCTCTCTCTGAAAAGCATCTCAACCTACCACTCCCCTTAATGAACTCGAGATTTATTTTACTAGAGGACCCAAAGTGACAGAAAGAGCACTGCTAATGGCAGGAAGATGTCACGTCCATTATTTCAGTACCTTTTTGTTTCCTTACAGAGAAACTGTCTGAATCAGCAAGAAACAGACTATTCTGACTTTTCAGTCAAGATATCTTTAGAAGTTTTCTACACATCTTTGCTGGTAATACATGGTACTAATACTTCTATACTTAAGATTCAGAGGAGTGACTGTCTCCTGCAGCCTGAGCATGGTCTGCAGCACTGACACATTCCTGCCATGTTCTAACTGTGATGGCATCTAAGCAGAGGAGGACATTTCAGCACCAATCTCTCATGTACTCATGTACCATGGCAAGCAACTTAGCTCCTCAAATGCATCCCTGACTGGGTAGTTTTGTTCTGGGTCCAACATTAACTCCAGTTCTCCTCTCTAACATCCCGGTCATCATTACAAGAGCTCTTTTCTTTAAATTCCCATTATATTTTCAATGTGAAAACTTATCATTAAGCAACATAAGTTAGACTATTAAAGATTCTTGAGTGTATCTTTATGTCTGCATAAAAGAGCCTTTCCCTTTTCTATTCTTTATGTGTGAGAAAAATCCCTTTTGGTGTTAAAAGGAAATACTGGGAGTTTCCTCTTGCATGATTTCCTGAGACCCTTGGTAAGCAAAGATTATTTACATTACTGTCTTTCACCATCTTTCAGCCTCTCACAAGGCTGGGTATCCAAGCTGCACCCAACTATGGCTAATGCAAAAAATTTCACATTGAATAAAATAATACAGATGGAAAAGTCCAATTTGAAGCCTCAATTTCTATATAAGTTCTGCTTTGTCATTTTTGCCAGGATGAGTTGGACCTATGGGTCTTCTCTTGAGAGATTTCCCTTTCCAGTGTCATCAAAAACTGGAGCCAGCAGTTCATAGGGGTCTCTGGTGCAAAAAAAGCAATGTCATAGGCATGCTGCAGAAGCCAAACTCATTCATTAGTCAAAGGTCTCCTTTTAACTCAAAGATTGTTTCATAATGAATAAAAGTTTGGGACCCAAAATTTGCTTAAGAGCATAAACCAATATTTCCATGTGGTTTCTATAAACTCTCAATCCAGGAACAACATTCAAGGGTTTAATTGCACAAAAGGCAACATCACCAACCTGTCACTCTGGATGACCTGTATTAACACTGAGTGTCAAATCACCTGCAAAAACAATACCACAGTGAAAAAATAATCAGTCTTGACCTCAGTGCACATTTGTCTGCGTAATGTTATCAGAGAGTTCAGAAATTTGAACATCTCATAAATAAAGAAGGCGTTAAAATCGTTTGGGAGTACAGGAGGAAGTTAGTGTTTCACTGCTCTTTGGCAGCAACGTGTTCCATGAGTCCTTTCCCAGTCTGACCATGCACAAGGCTGCGGTAGTGAAGCAGAAACTGATTAAAACATGCATGGGCACATGTTTATGCACGTGCAAACATATTTCTAAGCATGTGTGAGGGAAAGAATGGACATAGGGAAGATTTTAAGAAAGCTTTTCTGCAGGGCAAGCTTAAGGAAGTCAGGGACCACTGCACTCCGTAAACTGATCTGAGATTAAGAAAAAAAGGAAATGGTTGCCTTTGATGAAGGAGTTTAGAATAGGTACAGCTGCATTGAGCAGGAACAGGAACTTTGTAATAAAAACACTCTGATGTGGCATTTACCCCAAAACACCAGTGAGTAAAAATAAATACACATCCACAGGCTATTCTGGTGCTGTTTTAATCACTTTAGACCATTACAACATCTGGGATGTACTGGAAGTTAAGTTTCTAGTGATTATTTAGGGTTGCTACAACCAGTACTGGACATTTGTGTCTTTTAGGTGGTTCCATATAACATGAATCAATTACAGCATCTGTGAACACAAAGTTCTGCAGCAGTAACTGGTTAGTTAAGGAAGATCAGTGCCCAGAGCCAGGACCTATATCACACACATTCCTTGTTGGGTTCATCTCCTTCTCTTATGGAAGTTGTTTGCATGGATTGCTACTGTCCTAAAGTCACACAAGCTGAAGTCCCCTTGTTCTCACTCATTTGGGTTACATTTTTCCAGTCCAGTACAGCTGTCAGTCAGGGTGGGACCTCTTTGAGAGCAACAAATGAGCCAGATGCATAGTTCAACGGCCAGACACTTCAAGTCATAACAAGCTAGTGAAGCGAGCTAATTTTGCTTGCAAAAGAATTAGCCTTTATTAGCCACTAATACCACTTTTTGCCCTGCATAGCCCTTTAACCAGCTGCAGCTCCATTGACATCACATTTTGGAAAGATTACTAGTGGCACTCTGGTTACAGAAAGCTTAGAGTTCTTCCTAGAGCAGCTATTAGGACATGAATGAACTTAATCTGTCTGATGAGGAATGAACCTAAGTTACCACACTGTAGGCATTCATATGGGGTAAATGTCATTCAGATCACAAATTCTGCAAGGCATTTTTGTCTGTGTCTAATTTTTATCATATGTTTATTACATGTATTTATAAGTAGTATAGTTCAAATTCATATTAGTAATTTATAAGGTAAGAACTGATGGAGAGCACATACAGAATTGCATCTATACATATATATTTATACATATATATGCATTTACGATATTTAGTCCTGGATTTAGAAGCTGTGATGAAATTGTTGGTACTTTGTATTTTTCTATCTTCTCTGCTTATATAGAATTGAGGAAAGTCAGTAGCCTAGTTGCACTCATAGACTCACTTCAGATATGTTCTGCATTAATCACTAGGATTTACAAACCTTGGCTAAATCAGGTGTGATTACATTTTTTTCCTATAGAAGTGTGCAGTGATACCTTACACTGCATTCTGTGATACTGCTGTAGATTAAAAATCACAAATTAACCTGCTGATCTAGAGGATTAGACAAAAGATCAAATCTGGTTTAATCAGCTATGGCACTCCCTACACAGAAAAACAGTAGCAGCTCTTAAGATTCTAACCAGCTAAGTACAGCCAAACTCACTTGATTTCATTTCAAAGGGTTCAAAGTCTAAGTAAGGAGCAAAATTCTATTTTATTCTGCATAATGTTTAAAGAAAGACAGTACAAGGAAGCTGCACAGGTTGCAATGATGAGGAAAAAATCTCAGAAAAAAAAATAGTGCATGAAACAAACCACTGGCAAGTTTTCATTAATTGTAGTCTAGCTTTGAAGAAGAGGGAGAACAGCAAGTATTGTAGGTTCTCAGTCAAGTTATTTAGGTGGGGAATCCAATCCAGTTGCATTTTTTGGCAAATATAACCATAAAGAAGACTCACAAAGGCAACTGATGTCTAAAAGTAGTAAAAAGGCCAACAAAGCAAAGACAGGCAGATAACTTTAAGGGTTGCCTACCTCAAAAAAATTAGGGTGTGGGCCTCTGTATACTGGAAATGTGCCTCAGACTCTGGAAGTAATGGTCCCACTGTTTCCTAAAGCACAGCATCACCTTGCCTCTCCTACAGCAGCAAGAAGTCTCCCTACAGATGGACTGCAGTTTCAGCCTCATGTGACATCTTATATTTTAAATTTTTCAAGTCTGCTAAATAATGAGTGGGTCCTGATGTGTTTCTCCTGGATTATAACAGCAATAATGTACAAAAGCAATAACGTGTTCTCTTATAGCTTGGACACTCAACACACCTGAAACCTAAACTGAGTAAAGAGAGCAAAAAAGGTTTAATTATTTCCTTTAATGTAAGTGATATTTTCTGTGGATCAGAGGCATGGTTAGCAACATTTCTAACATCGATTTTTCATCATTTAGAAAACTGTAAGGAAGGCTTCCCTGGGACCAAACTGGAAATTCTGATGAAGATATTTCGGTGTGGAGCAGCTGACACGTGGTATCAAAGCATGATTTAGCATTCATGGGTAGGATGTACAATCACCCAAAGCATACCTGAGCAAAAAGGGGGAGCCAATCCAACCAGACTTCAGGCTGTGCCAACAGAAATAATAAGAATATGTCCCTTGACACAGGATGTGGAGGGGTGTTCTCCCTCCTCCTGTCACACACCAGCATGGTTTTGATAAGAAAACTGTGGGTCTATATCTTACCCATGGTTACACCAAAGAGAGGTCTCTGCCTTTTTCCTCCTGATCACATTCTACAAAGTCTACCATAATGGATTCTTACCCTGGAAATTATCCATGAGTGCAAATGTCATTATCCTCTTTTTGCAATTAGGCTGAACAAGTTCCTACACAGCATTTGAAAAGGTGAGCCCTTAAACATTTCTCTTGTGTGGAAAAGGAAAGAATCCAGCAGAAAAAATCCCAAACCTCTTATGGAAATGCAATTCCTCTCCCATCTTAGCAACACCAGTTCTCCTCATCAGTGTCACAAGAAACATCTGCCTTTGCCTTTTTACTTCACCTATAACCACAGAAATATCTCATGAATGCAGGGCTGGTCTTCGAACTAGCTAAGTGCTTATAGCACCCAAAGTAAAGCTGAAACACAACACAACAGCTCATTTGCCAGCTCATCTGCCAGCTCTGCTGTTCCCAGTACTGGTGCCACCCAGAGAAGGCAAGAAGGTGAAGAAAAAAGGTTTGCAGGGAAAGCCACAAGAAAATACCTAGCTACCAATTCCCCTTGCAAACCAACAATAGCTATTAAAGGCAAAATCTGCTTTGTACAATATACAGAAAGAAAAGAAACACTTCTCTTTCTGTATATGCTGCAGAGTAGCAGGAGCAGAAATTCCCATAAACACTGTGAAGTGGCTAAGATCACTGGTGAAAAAGGAAAACAATCTTCTGGGAAAAGCAGAACAGCAAACAACCTAACAACACGGTCAAAACTAAAGTGAAGAGAAATGATGCTTCCTCTAGGTGCAACACACTTGCAACTGAGGGGAGCAGCAGAGAAAGAAAGCCAGGCTGATACCACATCCACAGAAAATTCTGATCCTGAGAATACATTTTCCATGTATCACAGACAGTCTCATCTGCACCATGTGATTCTGCCAGAGATACTCGTGGTCTCAGCAAGTTTCTGGATTTGATGTATCAGGAGCTGAGTTGCCACTGACCCACACGGAAAGGACAAACCTGAAAGGAGGGATTAGGATTGGCACAGGCAACTTGGGTTAAATTTGTGCAATGGTAAAAATCAGGCTTACATTTTTGTTTGCATTTCCCCTGTCCCCACCCTCCTGAGCTGTCGTTATTAAAGAGTGAAGAACAATGTCAGATCTCACACAGAGTCAGCACAGCAGGACACAGGGAGTCTGCGCTAAAGCGATTTTATGGATATATGATTTCAAATGAGATCAAAACTTCCCTGTGACTGCAGCCCTTCTGCTTCCAAGGCTTTCCCGACTTCTGGGGGTTATTGACATTTACCTAAGGACTACTTTTTTTAAATAGCTAGAAAATTGCAGTGGTCTGGATCAGTCATAAACAGTCACAGCCTAATGTGGGACAGTGCTCTGTTGGATACCCAGGCAGTCTGGAATCAGAGAAGCCCTGCAGCTGAGGCTGGAGCAACAGGAGGGATTTTGCATTCCAGTTATCTCCTATGCAGTCAGCTCCTGGCCACAGAAAACACACAGTTGTGCTTTAATTGGGGATTTAATTTGGAGACATTGTATTTACATGAACTCTCCATAGAGAGGGATCTTCCTTGCCACCTCCTGCAGAAAATGAGTGTTTGGAGTTATATTTCTCAGGTCATATTAGCAGAGCAATTTGGCTATCAGTGGCAAGGATATTTAGGGGACTTATCAGATTGTAAAATACTGAAGTGTGATAACTGTACAGCAAGTGCCCTCCCCAGTCATCTCTGGCTTGCCAGACAGAAACTTTGAGCCACGAAGCAGAGGCTGTTGGCCAGAGAACCACGTGTGCCCATCTCCAGCCCATTAAAAGATCTGCCACAGCAGAGCTGGGCTGCAGCACTGGCACACCTTCACCTTCAGAGAGGCACATCAGTCAGAAGCTGTTTATCCTGTTCACCATGTATTAACTTGATGCTTATGCGGTGCAGGCTCTTTCATAAATTGTTCACCGAGGGGTTTTGGCAATGGTTTCATGTTACAGGGTTTCTTTTTATATCCCCTGCTGCCTTTTTTAAGCCCTATCCACCCATTCCTTACAACTATTAATAAAGTATCCCTTCCTCCAGCTGTCAGACCAGGCTTTACAGTCCGTTTTTAAGCTATTGTTGCACTTCTAACAATTAAGACTTCACAGCTTATGCTGCTTTCTTCCCCCCTAAATCCAAAGTGCATTTTTAAAGGGAGCTATATCAGCTGACATCTTGTCCTAAAAATAGGCAATCAAAAAGCTAGAACCTAATCAAATGCTTCCAGGACTTGTGTTTTTAGCTCAAGTATTTCTCGTAAATGCAGTTACTTCAGCAACATGAACTGTACTTCTCTGTATTAGCAGAAAAGAATTTCAGGGAAAAGTTAATTCTAAGCCAAGTATCCTGACAGCACCCATGCTCTTACTATCCTTTTAGAAGGCATGTCCTCTTGTTACCCCTGCATTGGGTAGATTCACCCACACAATGGACAGAGAAATGGAATACATAAGTTATTTATACTTTATAATATATGTACTGTAGCTGTTACACCTTTCCACATATGGTACAGTCAGCACTGATCTCACCACCATCTTACCAGATGACCACATCTAAATCTTTGGTAAAGCTCTAGGGCAATTAGGAGGTTAGGGAAGAGAAATGGAGAGACAGAGTGATGGCACTGTTCAGCTTTACTTCCTTCAGCCTGTGCCATGGCCAGGTACACATTCCAGTTTCCAGGACAGCAGTACCCAAATCTTGTCACCTCGATTCAGAAAACCAAAGATCACACACTGAGACAATGAAAAGTGAACAAGGATTTTGATTGCGTCCATTTTTTCTTCTTTTGTCTTTCCATGTCATGTTGACAAACCACACAAACAACTGAATTTCCCTTTCAAGGCATCCTACTCCAAAACTTCTCTGGTTTGGACCCTTAAAAAATGGAGGTGCTCAAAATAAACAATCACTTTGAATATCTTGGCCTATATCCCAGTAGGGAGTGAATCTAGTCACGTACACAACAACCTTCAAACTGCACAAGTGTGAAGCACTATAACAATAAAACTGCAAGAGGCAATATGGAAACGGAGACCAGCATGACCCAGTAACTAAGATCATGCACCTTTCTCTTATCTATTTAAATTGTAGTTGATCCTAATTGCCTTGTTAGTCCCTACCATGAACCAAAACCCCATTACTTTTCTCTTCCTTGAAAAGTAGCCCAAAGCACAGCTCTTATACCATCAAGTTTAAAATATGTGCAGCAAGAGCAATACTCCATGTTATGTTTTACCTGTGCTGTTTCCTCTTCCTTACTGAATACCTGAAGTGAAGGAATCCTAGATTTCTCTTATTCATTGCTGACTTTCCTTTTTCCTGTTGGCTCAGCCTTTCAGAAGAGTTGATACCTCTGTAGTTCTTGTTATTTAATGGAAACATAAAGCTGTACAAAAGGTATACACTTGATTAGTATTATTCTTTTGTCTAAATATACTCATTCACAAATTAAAATGCATGGGCAGAAGTAACAGGAAGCATCAGTTCTTGAACAATAAAACCACTGAAAGAAAAAGTTTTACAAGCCAGCTCTGGTGCACAGACCACAATGTAAAAACTGTTCGATTAAACTATTTTCATTGTCTAGGATGGAAAAAGGATGAGACAAAGAAAGAATAAAATCAATCTTTGTACAATCTTATCATAATTAGAGCTGGAAAAAATATGGGAATTTAATCCTATAAAATACATTTTTATTCAACACTTTTTTCCTAAGTTGAGATGATTAAGTAAATATTGTTTTGTTTTGCTGGGGTTTTTTAAAAAAATTTTCAGTAAGAAACAAAACTTCAGTGTTATTTTGGGCAGACCTTCCAATTTTTAGTATTCATGAATTGAAAAATATTGTTTCAATTTGCTGGGCTCTTTCCCTATTGCATTTTTCATGAGACCCACAGGAGTGACCGACTGCATCCTTCATCCTCTTCCATGGGACAATGACTGCCATAATGTACCAAGCTGCTCAAAGAAAACTATGATTCTGATGCTTAGTGGCAAATACCAGTTGGCAAACAAGCTCACACCAGCAAAGAGACTGGGAGCCATAGGCATGCAAAATATAAATTGTCTGAAGAAATACGCCACAAAAGGGAAATGCACAATTTACTTAAAACTAAATAGTCTTATAATGGAAGGCTTCATTTTCTTTTCTAAAAGAAAAATAGAAGAGCACAATGTTTAAAAAATTAATTTCTTTTCATAACATGCTAATTTTTCAGAAGTTACTTTAGAACATCATCCTGCTGGCAAATTCCTGCCCTGTCCAGATCTGTCCCTTTTAATCCCTGGTATTTTATATTCCCTAAAAGATAATTCTGTTGTCAAAATCATTGTTGAATATGACACAAAAAGCAGGTTAGGGCACAATTGGTAAAGAAGCTACAGAAATATTTTCTTAAACTCTATTCAAGAAATTCACTGTGTTAGGGTTAATATATAAAGCTTAGGCTTCTGAACATTTAGGTATCACAATGCCATTGTAATTCAGGGAGACAGGCCAGTTTGTTAATTAAAGTATACAGAACTGGGCAAAACATTCCCTAACTTCTTTTCCAAGCTCTGCCACTTTCCTACTGTAACTGTGCTGAAGTCATTTTAACTATATTCAGAAGGTCTGTTAAGATACCTATTTTCTTCCACAAGGTGTACAAGATGAAACTCAAGCCTGGGTAATACCAAGGAAATCCACAGTCAGAAATAGACTAGAAAAAATGGAAATAGCAAATACTTATCTGATGCTGTTCTCTAACCCTCACTTTGATTAAATAATATCTTATTTAATCAAACAGTTAAATTTAACAGCTACAGTTGAATTGAGTGGTTCTTGCTTCACACTGTAGGAGTTTTATCAAATTGGAATTGGTTTTCCCAGCATGATTTAACATTATTTTATTTTTAAAGCTTTTTTTTTTAATAGAAAGATAAAACAATCTCATGAAAGAAACTTTCAAAGCAAATATTCCTCTTGGTTTTTCTCAGGTATTTTCTTCATCCAGACCAGTTTGCTGCACGCTTCCACATAACACAGGAACTGAGGAGAAGAAGAAGAGAGGAAACAGTTTGCACTCTTGAAATGCCGCAGTTGTCTCAGACAATCTGGAGGCCTGTAGAGTCTCAGGGCCTCATATTTTATAGTCAGATGAAAATGCAGCTTGAAGTTGGGCAGGAAACAAGTTTCACGAGCCCAAAGCACAGATTGCATGCCTGCCTTCACCATCCAGCTCACCCAGGGCTGAAATCTGGGAGACACCATTTGGGAGAGCCCACAATGGCACTTCCAAAGCACAAGCTGTGTTGTCCATAGGCAAAAGGAAGGCAGGGCCTCTGAGTGCCAGGATACAAAAGGAGCCTGTATGCATGAGAGCTCTTATCACTGGCAGGCTCTAGGACTTGCAAAGTTAGAGCAGTGAAGCCCAAAATACAGATATATGCAAAAACAAGCCCCAAACTTTCCACCCTGATGAAAGCACAATGAGGAAAATCTTTCCGACAGATTCACAGCTGGTTTCAATCTACAGCCTGAGCATATCTAATGGGTCCCTTTTATCAGAGAAGCTCTCATAGGGTTCTGGCTGCTACTGAGGGCAGTTTGCCACTGTGCAGACCCCTCAACAAAAGTCTGAGAGGACACTGTGTACTCCCTACACGAACTAAGGCATGGGGTAATAGAGACCATCTGCTCCAAATTTTGGCCCTACTTGCACCTTTATTAATCCATTTCAGCTCCTAAGATCTTAGTCCAGCTGATGTAGCTGCCCTTATGAAAGTATCAGAAAAATGCAAGATGCTCCTCTCAAAAATCTTACTTCTTCTTGTAATGCTCTCAGAAGTAAATTGAAGGATTCTACCCATGTGAACACAAAGTAACACCTGGTGTCAAACTCTCCTGGGTGGAACTCTGGCTTCTCTAGAGACAGAAGGATTGTCTGTTAGGAGAGGCTTAAGAGAAGCTACCACATTCAGTAAAAGCAGGACCTTTACCTTCTACAAACTACCAAAAGAGAAAAAAGTCCAAAACACCGCATCCACTTATGAAAATTTGCATGCTAGGGATTTGATGAGAAGTCATTGTGTGCATGTCATGTTGTAAGTAAAAAGTACTTCAAATATATATTACTTTATTTTTCCCCCTGTGGTTTACAGATTTGTCCTGGGACAATAGAAGTTTACTGAGAAGGGGGAGATGTCTGTGATTTAGGCAGCTTTCAGCTCTTCTTCCTACAGATACCCCGTGGATATTGCTGTATTCTCTAGAATCCAAGCTTCCACTTAAAAAACAATGAAGCTTCTAGCCCATCTGGGTTTGCGGAAGCAGAATGTAAACAGATGTACTGTTGTCTTATTTTAGAAGCTATAGCAAGCCAGACTGAAACAATAGCACTAAGAAATGTCAACTGCTCCCATTCATCTCAGTGGGGTGGGGTGTTAACTTTGAAGCCTAATTGTGACCACTTTAAAGTCAGCCTTTTAACCATTTCACTGCTATTACTACACCAGAAACTCCAAAGTAATGAACTTACCCAGCCTCTGTATTTGTATGCACTACTCCAGAGACCTTCCATTCACTTGAAAAGAGCACTGCATTACAATCGAGCTTGTTTGAATATTCTTTTACTTAAGAAGTTAGCTGAATTGTTTGCTACTGTCTTTCAAAATGAGGGTTAAAAGAAAGTCAAGGGTGAAAGGTTAGCTTCATTGTTGTTGCTCTCAAAAGTGCAACACGTGGGATTTCATGCTTTTTGCTTTGATCAGGGTGCCCGGATGGCAGTTCATTTCAATAAACTGACAAACAGCTACATACAAAACTAAAAATAATGACTAATCAAATAACATTGCACCATCGATCAGGAGTTAAAAAAAAAGACATTCTAATGGTGTGGTAACATATACTTGCAAGAATAAAAAAGGGGAAAGAGAAAAAGGGTTTTCTTTTTAAGGAAGTTATAGCTGCCACTACCTTAAATGCAAGGTGTATTAGGCCTGGTTCTGAGTATTCAGAGAAGCTGCCCCTCTAAAGATATTTTACATCCCATTTCCAAGAAGCTGTTGCATTTTTCACCAGTGGTCACTCTGCAGCCTACATGTGAATTTTCCTCTGGGACCAGCAGTTGAAGACTAGCAGCTCTACACACACATTTTTGTAAACATTATTCCAGATGCTCTGAGAGCTTATGCTGAAAATTATTAGGGCGAGCTACTCTAGCTTATGTTTCTGAGCATCCAGAATCGCACTGATGTGCAGGTGAATTCTGAGTCACAGGAGTCACGGTGCTCCAGGGCATGATGGAGATGCCTGGCAGGATTTGGTGGGGTTGTTTGCCACACACCTGCTGTGTCTCTGCTCAACCAGCCCTGCTGCCCACCTCCACTGCAGAACATCTCTGAGTGCCTGCCCGTTGTGGCTGCCACAGGCCATGGGTGAGACAGGACAGCTGCAGAGCAATACATGCCCTGCATTGATACTTCTACAGTTACAGCTTCACTGAAAATTCTTTTAACCTGTCATTTTCTTCCTGATATAACACATATTAGGCTGAGAAGTCAACACTGACATCACCACTGCACTACTCTGGTCATCATTAGTACATCCATGTTAGGTACCCTAACTAGATAATCCTGACATGTCTCAAGGTGCCCTCATTGCAGCTGCAGCCACCAGCTCAGGGGAAGTAAAGCAGGAAGGGCAGTAGCTCAGCTACATAACAGAGCTACGGGAATGGCATCACCCAGCAAAAAACCTTGAATAAGCAGCTGGGAGAGGAGTAACCTCTCTAGATCATGGAGCAGCAACTGGAAGAAAGTAAGGTGGAAGAACCTGCATAAGCCATACTATATTTACTGCAAGATAACTACTTGGGCATTCCTAAATAAAACTGTCTTTACTTGGGAAGGTCTTGAATTGATATGAGTGCCTAGGTGGGTAAAGGAATAAGGTTATTTTGGTGGAAGGGGAAAAGTTCCTGCCTACACAATGCCTAGGTGTTTGTGCAAACAAAGCCCTAGTTCATGCAGCACAGGTTCTGTTGCCTGCTACAACAGACAATACCCTGACATTGTTATTAGTAAGTTAATAATGCACAATCCTCCTATGTGTAAATTCCACTGTTGGCTGGACTACAGGGTGTTTGAAATTTGCCCTGACAACTAAAATCACCAGATATACACCCCTCTATTGTCAAATATCAGTGTTTCCTAAATCTTGATCTTTAAATTGCAACACAGGATTTGTAAAATGTTCATGACAAACCTGAAAATAAACCTCTGCTTTCACTTAAAAGCCTGTGAGCACTGACTTCACACACAAAAGGCCTGCTATGAAAAAACAGACACCTTCATTTTCTATTAACTTCAATCAGCTGCAGCAGTGTGATCAGTTCTCTGCAGAAGGTGCTGCATAAGGTCATATATAAATTCACAGAAGTGTCTGAGTGCTGTCGAACATGTTTTCTGCAGCTGCTTAGAGGTGCAGAACAAAGGCAGCTGAAAACAGACTTGGTAAGTTTACAATTTTACTTTATCACTGCATTAAATTCCCATTCAACATCCATAAGGCACCACACACTTGTTATAGAAAAAATAAACAGACTCATAAAAACTAGACTCGCCACTCTTTGCTCTGCCTTGCATCTCTCTTCTTTTCAACTGCTAGCAAGTAAAACAACCCCCCGACAGCTGGATGTACAGGAGCCTGTGCTGCAGTGTCCCAGTCCCGAGCAACGCTGCAGGCTGGAATGCTGACGCTGGCAGGGCTGCCACTGCGTTTACTTAACACTCATTTCTCTCAGTCTGCTTCAGACCAGAAATGCAGGCAATGAAAACCTATTCAACCTTTGAGAACCTCGGCTGTAGCGGTTTAGCAGAGCAGGGTTTGTGCAGGTACATGAAAGAGGCATTCAGAAGACACTCTCATTCAAGAGAGGCAGAAAGAGAGCCCCCAGCTGTCTCTGGTTACCTTTTTATTGGCATGAAAAGAAGGAGGCAGGAGGGGCAAGGTTTCAGGACAAATGAAAAACAAGCTTTCTAAGATTCACTGTTCAACCTCAAAACAAAGGCTCAGCGAATTTAAGCTACAGGATCGTAGTTCCATTTCTTTCAGTTTAGTAATTTATTACAGAGAAGAGAATGAAAAACCTGCTTCAAATACTGGATTAAACATTACCCTGAAATAGAATTAGAGAGAAAAATACATACATTATGAATTCAGCTAGTTTCTTGGGCAAAAACTATACATTATAAATTCAACTACTTTCCTAGACAAATAAAGAGTAAATTGGCAAGGAGAATGTGTACCATGTTAGTAGGTATCCAAGGCTCCTCGGTTAAAAACATTTACATCACGATGAAAGCTGGACAAAACAGCTGTCACAGAAGCATTATTAAGTAGAGGGTATAATCTGTAAACACTCACCACCCAAATTAAACCAAGGTCTGTTGAGATGGACAAGAAATGCCTCGTGTTAGAAGGCAGGCCCAGTGGCTGCAGACAGCCCAGTGCTGCCTTCCAGAGGAAGCCAGCCTGGGGCAACATGAGGGTGTGGGGGGCACTGGCAGGAGTGTCACTCCCTGGAGCCACCAGCAGCTGAGGAGGAGGAATGCTGGCCAGCAAACACCCCCACCTGTCTCGGCCAAGAGGGGCAGACGGCCGGCAAAGCTCTGCACTGTCCCAGCTTTGCCACACTAACAAAACCCAGTTTTGTGTCTTGCATGACAGGGCAGGCTCTTCCCCAGGTGTGTGGATGCCCAGATTTTCCTAGGTTTACTCTGCTGAGCACGTTAGAGAGAAGATGGGTGGGCCAAAGCTTCCCCAGAGAAGCTTCCCCTGGGACAGGGAGTGCCCGCCACGTGCAGGCTGTGTACCCCTCAGCCATGCTACACCAGGGCACTGCAGGGGAGCCTGGCGTGGCTGCAGAGCCCTTCCCGCAGGCCACAGCACAGCCCTGTAGAGCAAAGTCAGCACACCTGCTCAGGAGAGCTGAAGACAAGTCTTAGGGCAGCATCCAAGTCCTTCCCATTAAATGGGACAGTACAGAGTAGCCCCTTCACAGGAAATGTAAGGTCCTCAGGCGCTGCGGAAGAGGGGCCGTGGAAGCACAGATTTACAGACCAATAAATACATTCAACAATTAAACAGATCATGTCAGTTGCAAAAAGATAAATAATAACCATAATACCTAATATTTACACACTTCTCTATACAAAGCTATTATTTTTCTGTAGAGGTGTACAAACATTACCTAACCAGTCACCTGAGGGACACAGGGTCAAAGCCTTGGTTTCTTGATGAACTGCAGAAGTCTTTTAAAGTGTGACCACATGCTCCAAAGTTTGTTGTATTGAATCTAGGCAACAAAAGTTTAGGTACACTTGTGTAAATACCTTGAGATAAGTCAGAGCCCTTTATAAATTTAGGTGGCCTTCATGACACCTAAACATAGGTGGGTCTGAAAGACCTGAAAATATGATACGTATTAGGTTAGGGGCAACTTTAATGACTTTTCAAAGACCAGTAACTTATGTCTAGGTTATAAGTTCTTGCTACAGTTTTAATTCCATGTCATATCTCTTAGATGTAAGTTACCCCAAAAATAAACTATCTGTTTGAAGCAATGATCTGGATAGCATGCTAGCTATTACCTTGATACATAATGAGACAGAAAAACAGGAAGGGTTTATTTGGAATTCATTTGGCAGTACTGTAGAATTTTCTGCAAGGGAAAATACGCAGGTGTTTATGTAATTCTTTAATTCTTTGAAGAGGTGAAATGTATAATTTTAAAAAAGTTCTTAAAAACACTTAAGAAGAAAAATATTTTATTCATTACAGTAACTTCTTTTTTTCTAGATCATTCTTTTAGTCTCTTAACATATCTTGAAACAAACATGGACTGCCAAATATTTTAATCAGAGTACTTCTGATCTGTAATCTCTCTGATACAGATCCTGTCTTAATAAATCATTTCACAGCCTTGAAGAATCATCAGAAGCAAATTACAGCATTTGCAGCTGTAGTATAAAGTTACTTGGCATTCCCATAGGTGATATGAGAGACTAGAAACAATGGTCAAAATTCAGTATTGATACCTGAATATTTAAAAATTGGTGCATAAGGACTTGATTCCTGACAATTTCAGGCCATGCTGCTGGAACTAAAATCCTAACATTAAATATTATGAGAGAATATGATGAGGTGCATTCCTAGAGAAACCTGACTGAAGGCAGCCAAAATCATCCCACCAACATGAATAGGATTTGGCCAAAGCTCGGGCTCCGTGTTGCAAAATGCACATTGAGGAGGGAGAAAAGGTCAGAAGCAAGAGGATTTTAATCTCTTAGGCTCAACAACAGGATTAATTATTTTGTTTCAGATCTTTCACATGTCAAATACATTTTGGACACTACATTAGAGATAAATAAATCAGTATTCATCTTATTTTGCTAAAAAGAATATTTACTGGCAGCATCTTTTCATCTCTTCTCAGATTTTATTTTGGTGGCAGGTCAATACTCCAGCAAACATCTGCTAAACATAATGCAGTTGTATTCTGTTATTAAAGCTGCACTCTTTCTAGTGTTTTTCATGGCATTAATTTTCTAACATTCTGCTTTAACTAGTATCCCATTACATCCCTAATCAATTTTTCATCCTGGTCATCCTTGCCCACCTGACTCCTCACTTGCAGAGTCCTTTTAGCACTTCTTTGGGCAAGTTACACTTCCCTTTCTGTTTTAACTATAATGGGCAATTGTATGTCAGTGCCTTGTAGAGAATGGACACTGCACCTGCACCTGAGCTCCCACCCACACAGCCAACACTGGCAGAGTGTTTAGCAGATTCTTCTGGTTCACATTTCTGTTACTGTGCCAAGTTCAGTTCTGTCATGCGCTGCTCAGCTCCTCCTGTTTTCCCCTTGATTCCGCGCTCTTTCCTTCTTCTCCTTCACTGCCCCAGAGCTAAAAAAGGAGCTGCTCCCTCTGGACATGGCCAGAGCCTGTCCAGAGTATGCTCCAAGTCTGGTCCCACTCTACCACTGTATCATTAGCTCTAACTTGGAAGTCCTAGCCATTTCTGGGGAAAGCCTCCTGCTCACGGAACACATTGGCTCAGCAGAGAAGTAGCAGTCTTTGAAGGGATTTAGCTCTGTTCAAAATGAAATATTTTTTCCCATTTATGCACATGAACAGCTGCACCCCTGTTTTAACATCCCAGCTAGCCAAGGCAGGAGAACAAACAGAAAGCTTTCCAGGAGCGGCCTTCAACAAAAATAACAAAACTGACTTAAGAGGTTCAAAGCCACACAGGAAGACCTATCCTTTCCAAAAACTGGAATAATGAAAAAGAACAATCCTGGTGACAATATTATTTGCTGGTGAACAGGTCCAAGCTCTGTGTGACTTGCAACATGTAGTGAACACAAGAAATGGCAGCATCTTACTTGTAGGAAACACCAATCAAAAAATATAGTAGTAAATATGATTAGAAAATACTAAAGAATTTGAAAGCTTTGCTTCAGATGTCACCATCATTAATTACTGATTGCACAGAAAATTCACATGGCAAGCTTGTTAGAAAGGTTTTGTAATCTGATTCCAAATGAACTGTAACAAAATGCTGAGAAAAAGTTTAAAATAATGAAATAAAGTAAGTTATCATAAGTCACACTGATTTACATCAGTATTTATCCACCATGAGATGGTTGGTATTTAGGGAAGTTTTGGTAAATATTTTACTGACTCACTTCTTCAGGGCATTTCTGTCAGAAAGAGCCCTTGAAAAGGAGACAATAGACATATTTTAGAGGAGCATGAAAAGGTAGTTGCAACAGAGGCACAGAAATAGAGATTAATGAGAAAGATTAATGAAAATTTAGATATCAAAGTTGTTTATCCAACATTTCCTTTGGTTTAAAAACTAGGCTTACAAGAACATGTAATATCTCTCAAACCAGGCATAACCACCAATCTCTCACTCCATCTTGACTCCTTCTGCTCTTTTCCTGAATGTCAGTGCTAGGTTGTACACAAATAGAAAATTATTACTATGTTTTTACAGTTTTTGGGAGTAAATATGTCCCAGTTTGGGGAAATCCTTTTATCTGGACACACTTACTCAGCATCACTACAATCTAGTATAAATATAATACTGACACTTTAAGCTGCTGCCACTGCCTCACAAAGCAGACTGAAATTTTGTACACAACTCTGACTCCTGTGAAGCAAACATAAGTTTCACAAAAACTTCCCTTCCTACCACTGAAAGAGAATGGCCTATGAAATTCATACTGCACAAAACCAGAAAAAAAACACTTTGGAGGAGGAAGCCACAGTTATATCATAACTATTTGATGCTGCAGGGGGAAGAAGGCATAATTTAACTTGTTCAAAGCACCTGGACTGAGCACCTTATTCTTATCACTTATCCTGTGTAACAGACCTCATCCAATTGATCTTTATGTGGATAAGTAACTTTGATGACCTCCAGGTCATTAAAGCGTTTTTCCCTTCTATCTGTCTTTATACAGACTGAGGATTACAAAGTTTTATGAAGTCCTTGGGAAGGGGTTTTCCTTAGAAGCTTTTAAAAAACCAAAGCATTTCATCATTCAAAGAAGATGCAGTGAACTTTCATGAAGATTTTTTCTACTTTCCAGAGCTGTGGCTTTTTATTTTCTGCAAGGTACTACAAGCAAGATCAGTTTCTAGAAAAACACCTGAAAATACTGTGAATAGAATCACAGAATAATAGAATAAGCCAAGTTCAAAGGAACTCATCAGGATCATCGAATCCAATTCCTGGCCCTGCACAGGACACCCCAAGAATCACACCATGTGTCTGAGAGTATCGTCCAAACTCTTCTGGAACTCTGTCAGGCTTGGTGCTGTGACCTGTTCCTGTGCCAAATCACCCTCTGGGTGAAATTTTTTTCATGATCTACACCCTAAACCTCCCCTGACACAACTTTGTGCCATTTCCTTGGGTCCTGTCACTGTCACCACAGAGCAGAGATCAGTGTCTGCCACTCCTCTTCCCCTCACAAGGAAGTTTCACACTGCAATGAGGTCTTCCCTCAGTCTCCTCTTCCCCTAGGCTGAACAGACCTAGTGACCTCAGCCACTCCTCATGCAGCTTCTCCTCAAGGACTCTCACCATTCTCTGCCCCTCCTTTGGACACTCCCTAGTAGTTTAATGTCTTTTTTATACTTCAGTGACCAAACCTACCCCCAGCACTCAAGGTGAGGCCACCCCAGCTCAGAGCAGAGCAGGACAATCCCTACCCTTGCCCAGGTGGTGATGCTGTGCCTGGTGCCCCCAGGACAGGGCTGGCCCTCCTGGCTGCCAGGGCACTGCTGGCTCATGTTCAGTATGTAACATAAGGGAGGTACATGGAGGAAGTCAGGAGACTGAGCTGCACTCAGGATTCTGCATCACTTTACAGGCATTGCTGTGTTACAGCTAGCAACCAGAGATGGAGGTCTGTATGGTTTCTATTACACTGTTGTCCAAAACAACACTTGAAGATAAAAAGACACAGCTGTGAAGTACACTGAGAGGGTTTCAGAAAAATAACTCCAGTTTCATATCTCAGTTGGGTCATGCTCACACAACAGGAATGAACATTTTGTAATTGAATCAACTGAATCGGACTTGTATAAATAAGACCTGATAAAGTTTGTCTGACAGTTTCCAATGTTCAACTGCAGCTTTTTCTAAGAATTTCCTATTCCTGGAAATTATGAATTTTTCATGAGTCCTCTGATGAACTGTAAACACATAATGGGAGATTAGGTGATTGAAATTAATTCTTGTGTCCAGTTTAGAACTTAATTAGCTTGGTTTCAAACAATGAATTGTAAATGAATTGAGAGTATGCTACTCCAAACACTAATTATACTATTCCTAAATTGTTCTAGGACATTTCAGTGTGTCTATATGCCTTGTTTACAAATGTTTCCAGGATTTCAAGCAGTTTAATCTAATAACCCTAGTAAAGACTGAGCCTAAAGGTCTTATATGTCAGTGTGATTGAAGTTTCTCCATTCCTAAATGAATATACACTTCAGTGCAATATAGCTAACACAATGAAATCAGTGCTATCAAGTGATATAGGTGAATAAATCACAACCTGGGAGAAAGTCTATAGGCAGAAGACCCAACCCAATGTCATCCCACATTTCTGACTAGAATTCACACACACACACACAAAATCCCAAATCCACCTTTCACCCAAAACAAGAAAAATTAGTCAAAATCACTGTAGGAGGATGACGTTAATGCAGTAATCCCTCTACCATTAAAACACTTAGAGACTGTCTAAGCAGAATTTCACTTTTTTTTCTTGTCCTGAGTGATATTTTAAATGTAAAGAGTTTGGATGGATTTTCTAGGGGGGGAAAAACCTGCACAAACCAGAAAGCAAATGTAAAAAAAAAATTTCAGTATTTAAACTAAGCAGTCTTGCTGCCCATATTAATAAAATATAATAGAAACAAATATAAATTATAATCTCTCGTGTTTCCCTAGAAAAAATATTCATATTTAAATTTCTGGGGGCAGGGAAGGGCTTAGGGGTGAACAACTGCTGGAAAAAGATACACTGACCTAAAGACAAGAAGAGGAAAAGTGAGGCTGTATCCCAGAGGCTGTTCCATTTCCTGTTGCCACTATAGGAAAGGACAAGAACTGAGAAGGTTCCTGTCTGCTGCTGGCTGGTTTTGTATATTCTCTAGTGTTTCACTGCTTCAGTCAGGCTCAGCAAGAGTTTTCTCACCCAATCATCTATATCAGTTATTAGCAGTAAGACCAGAAAGAGAGAATTCAGCAGCAGCAAGACAACTCTCTTCTCTCTACAGAAAAGATGTGGAAAAGAATTAGATGCAAAAAACCCCCTCAAGCTACTTGTCCATCCACCCTGAGAAAAATCCGTGCAAGGGGCAAGCAGATACTTTTCTGCCTAAAAGAATAAGCAGATTTTCTAAATTTAAATACTTCTGACAGCATCATAGCTCACACAGCTGTGTTGAAAGAATGAGACTATGAAATGTGCCTGTGGCCATATCTGAGAACTCTCCTGCAAATGGCCCATGCCTGTGTTAGCTGCCTCCTTCAGCTGGTGGAAGCGGGTGGCTGTGTGCAGCCTGCCTGTTGGAGTGGCCTCTGCAATGACCAAGCTCCATGGAATGCTCTAAAGGGCTGGGGCAGAGAAGACCATGGCCCAAATGGGGACATTCCCAGGTACAGTTTGCTTATTACAGTGTCGCTTACACAACACTAAAGCCTTTTTAAACTAGCATACTATACCTTCCTTTCTCAGGAGGCAGTCACAAGTGACCAGCAGTCCTGCTACTAACAAGAGGTGCTTGCAAGGAAAACGAGAGGCATTCACTCTGTTGAGCTCAGGGATGAGCTGCAGGTTTTTGGGGGGTACCTGAGAAGCAAGTACACCTCAATAGCATCACAGACACCTTAACATGGACTCCCTATATCTTCTTCTAATTTTGCTTTATGGAACTTTGTGTAACAACCCTTAAAAATTCTCAAGATCTAACACACAAGCGTGTGCGCTGCAAACAGCCTCTCACCAGCTATATTTGCATTCATTGTTACTCCTTAACCTGAAACCTCAGGTTTAAATAACTGTCAGCTGATATTATCGATGTTTGGTTTATGAGTCATTCAGCCAGCACAATGGGCAGAGGAAGAAAACAGCACCTTTACACACATGCCCTAATTTTTCTGCTGCCATGGGGAGCAGGAGAAGCAGAGACAGGGCACAAGAAGGATTTGTAGCCTGAACAAAAATATGTGTCCCAGCACAGAGTTCTACCTGTTAGGCACACATAAACTCATAAATCAAGTCACGAACAGAATAGCAGGAAAACAGCTCTGGGACATTAGACCAAATGTTTTGGTACAGTTTCAAGTTGCAGCAAGAAACTTTCTGCTAACTTGTATCCTACTTAAATTTGCTCCTTCACAAACCCCACAGATTTCTGTAAGTTTTTTGTTTGTTTGTTTGTTTGTTTTAAAAAAAAGGTGAGTCTCCAGAGGTTGGAAAAGAGGGGAGGGAGAGAAAAATCACTGCTCTGGATTTGGTTTTATACAAAGGTCATGTAAAGAAGGAAATGTCTGCCCTCCCACACACACGTGCTAAGGACAGTTTTGCTAAAATTAGCCACTGGTGGAAAAAGCACAGAATCGAGTTGTTCTCATGAGTCTTTCTCTTTTCAGCAGAATTCTGCACCATCCCAGAGCCCAGCAGACTCAGCCTTGCCGGGTGCTGAGCACCTCGTCTGGCCACCAGTTCCAACAAAAGCACAGAGAGCAAGGCACAGTTGCCAGTCTCAGATTGCACAGATATGCCCAGACTGGAATCATCTGGGATGCATTAGACTGGGAAATCTCTCGTCTGTGCTAACATACCTGCTTTTTATTCAGGGCAAGTGTCATTGAAACAAGATTTATATGTTAGACTGCACTGATAAAATTGTCTGTCACAATCTGGGTTGGTCACTCTTATCTCGATATTAAAATTAAGTATTCCTATGAAAACTAGCCTTGACTTTTGTTGCACACAGTAAATAAAAAACTATTTGTTTTGTTTAAAGTGGTGAGTTGCAGATATCAGAATAAAACATAAGGACGAGAGTGGAAAATTTTACATTATGGCACTAGGTGATTCATTATGTTTTATCTGTGCTACAAAATAATTTCATATTCTCTGTAAATTGTTATAGCTTCTAAACCTGATCACAATTCAACAGTAACAGACCAAAACCAGTATGCAAATACTGATTTCCTATCTTGTGTTCAGGTCTTGCTAGCAATTGTTCAAATACAAGTATATTAGATTTATGAGTGCCAACCTTATCTACATCCTTTATTCAGAGGTGTAGACCCTTACCTACACCTTTGTGATGCCTAGTTAATGTTCAGGGCTTCAGCCTCTTTCTTGTATTTTCCAGCACTTCCTTGCTTCAGCCAAATCAAAACCATAGGCAGCACTGAAATACTCAAATTTTTGCCAGACAGAAAACAGTCCCAGAAAGTTCCCTGGACTCCCTGTGTGGTCAGCTGGCCCAGGCAGACCCTTCCCAGGGGCACTTATTTTCACCATCATCACCCCCACCTCTCCAAAGTAACACACATGGGATGAATTGTCCTCTAGACATGCCTATTTAGCCTCATTGACTAGAGACAGGGTTTAGGTGACTAAATGCATTTCTCAAAATAGGCAAGATGAATCTGTTACTGGAATCTAAGCTTCAGGGGTAAAAAAATAAAAGAAAAAATTACCTTCCAGAAGAGCACAGGTGCCTTTTCCTTTAAAAGCCCTACTCTATGGATCCCATGGGATCATGCACCCAATGGGCATTCTGCAACTGCCCTGGCATCCAGTTTTTTCTGGTGAAGGTCTTGGCATTGATTTTTGACCTTTTGGAGACCTCTTTGTTTTAGGTAACACAACTCACTCACTCTTTCCCCAAAACGCACAGGAGAGTAAAGCAGGAAAGTGAAAGCAACAGCAACATTCCATCAGGCAGGGAAAGAGTTAAAGACACAAGGAGCAGGAAAGCTGTCTTTCTTTAGGAACTCCTACAATTTCAGTCACTTATTAAAAAAGGATTTATATTTCTGAAGTAAGGATCTGTACTTCCTCCCTCTGCTGAAGCCGTGTGTCTCTCTGCCAGACCGTGATGAAAAGGGCCCTCCCTTGCCCATCGCCAGCCAACGCTGACGTCATCCTGTTATTCTTTTTCACCTTGCACACATGTTGAGGCTTCTCTGTGGAAGTCTTGCTGAGACACACATCTCTTTGTCTCTCATTTCTCTCTGCTCAGGAGGCCTTTTCTTAATCCCAGATTTCTTTTGCACGTACCTCGAGCCGGAATGTTTCTGAGATTGAAGGAGGACCCATACATGTAAATAACATTGTTCACTAATGGCATCTGACCATTCATTAAAACCAGAAGTCATTTCTATGAAGAAAGTGTTGTACAGAGCTCTTACTAGGAGGTCTTGCTCATCCCTTGTTTGAAAACTCAGACATTGTACCTGACTACAACTGATCCAAGCAGGAAGGTCAGGGTTTGGTAGGTGGATGTGGAATCAGGGTGATTTAGCTGCAGAAGGAGACATTTCTCCTTCCTGCATTTCTAGAGAAATGGTACAAAGGCTCAGTGTCTCTCTCAGTACTTCTCCCTATTGGAAGGGAGAGAAGCAGAGGCCATCCTTAAAGCTGAACTTAAAGACATGGCTAGGGATTGTCTAGATTTTTTTACCTGCTGGTGGGCATTCTTAGCTGATCTGTGCATGTCAAGCATACATGGCTGCAAAGGAACTCCTGCAGCCACTTCCCTTTGCCTGGCCAGGTCTCTTCCATCATCCCACTCTATTCTCCCAGTAAAGAGCGAGACTTTCACAAATGGGCCTCACCATCTTTTGCCAGAGGAGGCTGAGCTTGCAGGCAACAGGAACACTGCACAGCAAAGACCCAGTGAGCACTGCAGAGCACTCCCAAGATCAGCTCAGATATGACGCAGGAGCAGCCACAGGCTCTCCTTGTGGGAAGGAGAGAAAATTGGATAGCTGTATGTTATGTACCTCTGAGGTTTTTAGAATGACGAGAATAAAGTGAAACAAGATTAACAGGCATATTAGGCCGTCTCTGACTGATCTTTTCCACTTACTGGGGAGAGTCTCCCACTGAGCTCCTGGGAGGTTCTGAGCCCCTGAGGACTCCATGAAGAGGCTTGCAGCCTCAAACAGCACAGTTTTTCTGTGCAAGGCTGAGCTATCAGGGAAGGTATCAGTGCAGCCTGTTGCTACTGATACTGTAAGCAGAAGACAGAAACACTGGATCTTTTGTTTATCAGTCCTCTACAGTGTACGGCCTCCTTGTGAATAATAAGCCACCTTTCTGCAAGTCTCATATGGTGCAATGCAACATTTTCAAGTCAGCTCAGCTAAACTGAACCTGCAATCAACTGATACCAATGAGTTAAAATAGTGCTGATAAGAAAAATATCTGTACAAGGAAATTCTGAGGAGCACGGTGCAAGAATAAGTTAAACCAGGGAGGACATGTTCTTTCTAATAAATGCAAGTTACTTTTGGCTGGTCTTCACATCTCAGATTTACTGCTTGTACTATGGGAATCATTGTATTGCCTTATCACGAGCTCATATGAAGCTAGGCTTACTCATGCTTGCAAAGCATTTAAAGATTAGAGAAAGCAGGGTCTGTAAAGCCATAAAGAATACTTTGTTATCATTATTATTTGACCAGAGCAATAGGGAAATATGCTTTAAAAATGCTTCAGTTTATTAGTTCATAACTGTTTTCGTTGCTAAAAGCAAAAACCAACAAGCTGCAAGGCAGCAGGTTCAGACTTCATTTGTCTCAACACAGGCCTATTTGTTTGCCTCTCCTGTATCTGGTGATTACTTTTAACACTGTTTTTATTAAAAAGGTAAGAAATAGATGTAGAGGTGAAGGTAATAAGTAGATGTAAAGTAAAAGCAAATGAATCTGGGGCTCATCCTCAAACATCTGTGTCCCAAAATGTTACCCTCTACCCCACATCCCAAGCTGCTATCCTTCTCCCTGCATAAGCTTTTGGGGTCTCATTAATGCACCAGGCAAGTCTACACAGCAAAGGGCTGTTAGAGATCCTGAGGTAGCTTTGAGGAAACTGGCTTGTCTACACGGAGCATTGCAATGCCGTGCACGGATGCTAGCTTAGATCCCAGAGGCAATGTAGCCGTGCCTGTATAGCAAAGCACCCACGCTAATTAGCCCTGCCCCTGAGGATGCTGCAGAAACAGAGCTAATTAGGTATGCTGAGAGGCACCTCTGTTAATTAACCCAGGGAGAACAGAACAACACTAACAGAGCTTCCGATCATGGCATTAGCTCAGGGATCTCTATAGTGTGCTTGGCTGTGCAGCATAGCTGAGCCCACAGCTCTCTTGAGCACCGTCCGAAGAATCTAAATACCTTCTTTCAATCCAGCCTCACCATCTGACCTTGCTTTTGCAAGTATTCATAGCTGCGTTTTTCTCTTGATGGTAGGAAAATTAAGTAAATAGATTCAAAAGAATGAAGGAAAAAAGCCAGTAAAAACCACACTACAATAATCTAGTGTTATTAAATTCAGCTACAGGTAGTGACATGCCTGTAGGGAAGCACTGGATATTCCTAACCCATCTTGATAAAAGGCATACTTTGGCTAGTGGTGCATGTTTTGAAAGCAGTGTATCTCTGAAGGTACTGCTAACTCAAGCCAACTCAGTCACAAACACAGACTATGATATACTGAGTTGTAGCCATGCAAGATTTTCCATTACAAGTTCGGGGCTGAATGACGTTATTTAGGCACGGGTACACACCTAGGAAAGACGGGCAGCAGTTTTGTCCCCTTCCTTGTCCCCTGGCTGCACCATGCCCTAGGACAGGGCTGCTCTGGCTAGTTCTGCTGCCTGCTGTGTGCAGCAGAGCCTGGCTCACCAAGGATATCCAAGGATCTCTGTCCATACCCTGCATAGCAGACGTAAAGCTCGCGCCAGCGCCAAGCCCCGCACGCGGCTATGCCTCAAACTCCCAGGGTTGCTATACAACAGCACAGGGGTAAACAGTGCTCTGTCTGCACTACAGCCAGCACAGATAGGAGGATAGAGGTGTGACTCTTGTTAAGGGAACGCTTCCAAATGCCTTTCAGACCACTGTATCATAGGTACGCACAGAAACGCTGAGGTTATGCCTTTCAGAGAGAAAATGTGCGTGCTTTGCGCCATTCCAGGAGGAGGTTTTATGGTTCTTATTTTTGAAAAATGGAGCACAGGGATTTCCAATTACCTTCCAGGCATGTGTGTAAAGGCACCCATTTCTTTCCCATATGTTTCAGAAAAATGTTTTTGCACATGGGTAACTTTGGAATAGGACATAAGCCCTTAAGTCCTGGTTTGAGTTCTTGATCGAAATGCAAAAATGCATGGTGAAATTTTAAATCAGCCTCAAAACCTTAAAATGTGAAGCTGCTAGAACAGTCGAAAAAGCCAAAACTTTTAAGAAGTGGATATTAGGAAATCATAAATATCAGAGAAGGCAGAAGTTTCTTCTGGAATTAATGTGCTTGCAATAGAGGTAATACTCGGGTTTCTTCTAAAGATTGCTACGTTTTAGGTATATAAAAGCAAAAAAAAATCTGTCTCTTATCTTTCAGGTTCCCAAAAATTTACTATTATGATATGAAAGTGTATGAAATATATCTGAAAATCAGAGTTCAGTATTTAATCTTAACTTCTTATCCTTTAGAAAAAAATCTTTAAAAAGTGGTTTATATAGCTTTATGATAATTGTCAAAATAATATATTGTTCTATAGCATTTACTAATGCAAACTGGGTTATCTCACGCAACCCTGACTTTACAACAGGGGTTCTGGATGTATACCAGACACATGAAATGGTCATTAACTTGATATGATATGAGAAAGGTGTTGAAGTGAATAACTTATATAGTAGTAATAGTGGTTCTGTCTATGGACATTTTATCTTGCTTTTGAATGACAAAAAAGATACTTTAACATGCCTTGTCTCTGGGCAACTTTAGAGTGACCTAGAGACTTCTCAGTTTCAGAGTTCAAAATTGGCCCCTCCTTTTATACTTGGCTGGTGCTTAGACCAAAGCTGCAATACATCACAGAGTCTCACAGACATCTAAAAAATAGAAGAGACTGAAATCCTAGGCAGGAGCATCCTGTAACTCTATAAAAGTCAATGCTGTGTCCCAAAATAATGAAAATACCCCAACTCTCTTTCCAGCTGTAAAAATAGTTCAAATTTTCAGCTTTACTGCCACAACTTGTCTAATACCCTTCAGTTTGTTTGTCCACTTTTACATCTACCAATAACTGTTTTCTCCACTTCTGTCTATTCAAAACAAAACCTGAAGCACAAAGGTTATCAACTCCCAAAACCTCTTGTGCACAGACAGACCCACAAGGTCTCTGTCAATGAACAACAGCTAATCATTCATTCTCATTACACTGGCACATAAATCTTCTGAGTGACCAGGGGAAGGGGAAGCCTGCTACCCTCATAACATTCCTGGCGTGCCTGCTGAAGACGTTGTGTCTATACATTGCCCGTGATTACCAGAAACACAGAGCTAAGAGTAATTCAGGAGACATAAGAAGGACTAGGAGGGAAGGATAACCTGCACGTAAACTTTGCCAAGAAGTCCTCAAAACTAATTGCTTGAGGTGGTTATGAAAATAAAGAGAAAAGCTTGTGATGCTTATCTGTCTTATTTCTCAAAGGCTGACTGGTCTTAGTAGTTTTGCACGTCATCAAAAAAAAAAAAAAGAAATTGTGGTTAATACTAGAACTCAAAATTTTATTCAGCTTGAGAGCCCTTAAAGATTTTCCAACAGAGGTGCTACATGGACAACAGTTTCACATTTTTTGAGATACCCTGCACTGACCTCTTCCAATCATCCACAGAAACTAGAGGTCCAGTAGACAACAAGCTGACATTCCCAGAGTCACAAAGTCATCTGTGAGAGAGAAAGGTCAATCAAGAGGCCAGAAACCTGTCCAGGGTGTTCACATGGCATTTCACAAAAACAGCATGGTCCAGATCTGCCTGATGTGTTCATCCAGACATGGCCAATGCCTTTTGTGAAAAGGAAGAGCTGTCATTTCATATGAAAAAGCATAAACATCTATCTGCCCTCCAAACTCCTAGAATTATAAATAGTTTGAGTGACAAATACTTCTGTCACAGTGTTCAGGATACCTTCAAAAGATATTCCCAGCACTGTATATGATTAACCAAAGCCTGGCAGAGTTCACCCTTATAAATATATCCTGGATAAGCCTGTTGGTTTGAACAAGAATTTTTTGTGTCTGTGTCTAAAGGAAGAAAAGAAGAAACAGGAAGGTTGGTCATGTCAGTCACTTGTATATATTTTCCAAGCTGACTGGTAGAGTTTAATATCTATGCTTTGACAGTAATAAGAGCATTGAATTCCTAAATGTTGTGTATTACGTTGCACAACAGGTTTTATCACAGAAAAACTGAGTAGTCTTGATGAATGAAGTTTCACATAGGTTACTGTTGAAAAAAAAATTAGACTGTATTTGCATAGATTGCATTTAGTTGATTGTTTCCCACCCCTCCCATGTATCTCAGTACCTTAAAAAGAAATTACAGTCAGAGCATTATTAAAATAAAATTTTTTTAAATTCCTGAAGTAAATTTCAAACCACAAGAAAAGCAAACAGTACTGTAGTCTATTTTCAGACCTCCTCAAAGTTATTCATATTCTAGATGTCAAACAATCATACAACTCCCAGACATCTTTTTTTTCCCTGAAATCCTGCTATGGAGTCTTCCACAGACACATTAAATTATTTCCTCTTCAATATGTTAAGAAAGAAGAAAGAAGCAACCACCCTTAACTAACATGTGTTTCTCTTTAAGAAAAAGGGTCTCCACAGTTCAACAAGGCAAATAGTTCTCTGTAAATGAAGTCATGCTGAGATTTTTAAAGCACCTAGGATTAGGAAAGCAGTATTGGTAGCAATGTCATTGTCACACAAGCTAGAAATACTCCTTCTCACCCTGTTTTTTAATTCCAGCCTTCCTGGGACAGTGTTTCAACCTGTACAAACCAGATTCTTTGCTAAATTTGCAACTGTGTTGAGAAACACATCACTACAGAGAAGCACAAGGAAAGCTGTGTGAAATACTATGGGTTCAAGTGCCTGTTCAAAAATATTTGTTGTCATTCTGACCCAACTGGAAGAAAAAGGGAGACGAAACATTTGCAATAGCAGCTTGCCTCAGTTGGTAGAGCCTGAATATGGGATTTTGCCTGGTTTATTTTAAGTCTGAGCAGCTAGCAGCTGGAGTATGTCCCATATGCTAACACTTGGAATTCCCCAGGGAGAAGGTTTGTTTCAAATGTACAGCTCAGCCCTCCAAAGCTGGTCGTCTTTGCGCTTTATTAAGTCTATGTTCTCCATCCTTGCCTCAAGTCTCAATGGCAATGCACCTATTCTGAGCAACTGAACCTCCTTGCCAGCTTCATATGGACTGGTTTTGATTTAAATGCAATCTATGAACAATATCTACTTGCACACGCATACACACCCCAGGCAGATACTGAACAGACGCAGCCTTGCAGACTTACACAGCAGCTGTGACAACAACTGATGTCACCTCCTTTGCAGAAATTTCCACAAGCGTCTTCCAAAGGCCAAGTTAAATGAGATAGAGCTTATCAGTTTCTTTAAAGTGCTCTGGATGAGACCAGTCCATGTGACCCCCTTCCTGGCCGCGGGGGTGTGGTATGTCACAGTTCCCCTATCAGCTGGCACATGGCGGTGGGAGATATGAGACAGCAGAAAAGCAGTAGTAACAACATCACCCAGACTGCCCAAGACACAGCAAATACGCTGAGTAACTTCAGTGTGTGCTCACTTACTTTCTGAAAACAGGTGGAGGGCTTTCAGCCCTGACTTCTGCCTGCACATCCCACTCAGCGCAGATGGGTGCTAATGTTGCCAGCTATGCTTTGGAAAGGCTATGGTTCGTTAGCGTCCTATTAACGCCTTCAGCAGTGAGCTGCAATTTTTTTTCCCTTCACGAACTTTTCCTTTCTTTTGGATATTCTGTGAATAAAAAAGAAATTACTAGCAATTTTCTCCAAAAGCAATTCCTTAAGATAAATTCCCTGCCTCAGTTCATGCAACAGAAAGATTAGAGAATTTCAGAAGATACCCTCCTCAGTTTTACTGCTGAAACTACTGAACGTTTCCTTCACTGCCTTTAATTAATTTAATTAATTTAATTAATTTTTTATTATATAATTAATTAATTATTTAAAATAATTTAATTAATGACCAGTTGTAAAGAGTTCATTTTGAAAGCTTCTCGCAATGGCTACTTTTATTCAAAATACCAACTAACCAATAACATATTAACAGAAACAAGTGTGTAGCATTTGCAAAACACCTCAATACTTCATACTTGGTAGGACAAAAAGACCCTTTACTTGAAGTAATTTAAAAACATAGCCATAGTATTGAACATTGCATTCAGCAGCTTGAAGTTTTCACCCCCGTACTCACATGGTTTCTCTACATGGGCCTGTTAGCACAGAGGACAGCCTTAAGCTCTCACCCCAAGCTAGTTATCACATTTTGGTTAACAAATGTTGGTAATGCAACTTTTTTCTTGGTGAACGTGCCCTTTCAATTTCTCAATTCAAATTCTTGCAGCAGCATAGTTACAGTCACTCTGGATCATTTGGGCACATCCCTTGTAAATTGTGCTGTTGGGTGCAAGACCAAGAGTTTCCAGAACACAGCAGTACAACATACAAATTCTGGGTCTAGCACAGCAGTGAAATACAGGTATATAGTATAGACAAGTGCTCAAGAATTTGTGGCAACAGCACCAAGAGGAGCTGAAATTCAGTCTTATGCTCCATCCCTGAGCTCCTTCTCCTAACCCTGCTACTGGCTGTGGAATGACCAAAGTTTGGGAATTTTAAATCAGAATTTTTTGCAGATTGCTGCCAGATTGCTCCAATCTTACTGCAATCTCACACCTGTTAAGAATCTCCCTGACTCGTCTAGCCAGCTCACATTGGATGAAAAAAGCTAGTTTGCCTTCACCTATTTCCTCTTTCAAAGTTAAGTGTCTGCAGATAGAAAAATAAGCCTTCTAGGGCACAGACAGCCTCTCCTATTTCAACTGTGGTGCACTCAGCTCAAAATTGTAGCTGGAACTTGGATGTTAATGTCACCTTAAATAATAATATTTTTTCAGGTGCTGGCCAGAGTTTTAAGAGATAGTTCCAGCAATAAGCATATTGAAGCAGCCGAGACACAGCTGCTCTAAACAGCAACATGCAGTGGTTATATATGCAATGAAAAAAGACCTCCTTCAAGGAAGCTATTGAAGACAGCTGCAGATCAGTCCTCCTCAGGGTTCATTAGTTTTTTTCATCTTCTGTAAGCCAGCCCTGGGCATGACTTTAGAAGATGATTAAACCAAAAATTTGTGTGTCATTACACCCTCTCCAACTCCAGCTGCAACATTTTATCCATGAAAGCCCCAGGATCCCAGATCCAGGACAGAAGCCTTTCTATCTCTGTACTTCCTTGGCATGCTGGTTACAATCACTGCTCCCACCACCACCTTCATCTGAACTGTGATTGGTTAAAGATCCTTAATCCTTGCTGGAATTTTATAAACAGACACATGGATTGCCAGCCACCTAAAATCACCGGTGAGCCCTGGACTGTGACAGACAAAAGGCCTTTCAGTATTCTCCCCAGTAAGTCTTCCACAAAGGCAGAGTGAATTTTATGTCCAAGTTCACTTCACCTTTATGCTGAAGGGATGCTCTAAATGGTTCTGTTATGTATAGGACAGATGTATATTTATATGTAATCCCAACCATACGGATGGTGAGATGCCAGCTATGAATCAATAGAATTTATAAAGTTTTGCCAAAGGCACTCATAACTGTGAGTTGCACACACGGGTGCTTTAAGTGCTAAAAAAGGTCCTGCTTTCTTCACACCTGAAATATGGGTCCACAGCCACTACACCTACAGCATTCACAGGCCAGTGCGTGGTAGCCCATGCGCAGTGAGTTATAATTTGAAATGCAGACACATGACCTCAGATTCCACTCATAAAGGGCTATCTGTATTGCAATGTTTGAGACTTTCAAGTGCAAACATAGCAGAGGCACTAAGGGCTTATGTGAAAAAATAATTATTCCATGTAGAAAGGAAGTTGGCTTGCTTTGAGCAGAGGTGTTAATAGATTAACCTTTCTCCCCAACACCAGCCTGCTTACCTGAAAATATGAAAACATCTACTGATGCAGCACTGTATTTATTTGAGGTGGGTATCATATCCCACTCGTGTTAAATGTCTTGCTGCATTTCAGACTAAGATAGTCATTAATGGGAATACCAGTTATAAGAGTCATTTAATGAAAAATAAGCTCTGGACAACTGTGCTGCAATTTTAGTAATTTGGAGGCAGAGGCGTGCAGATCATAGCACACAAATACAGCTAAATTTAAAAGAGTAGCTTCAGAATAGACACCTTCCCCCCTTCCACTAGGTTCAGGATAGTTAATAAGAGCTGGATCTTGAATGATCGTACCAAAACAGGGACTTGGTTGGCACAGAGAGGACTTGCTTCAGCTGAGAGATATGCCAGAGTACAGATAAAACCATCAGCAACTGGAACAGGGGAAAGGATGAAAGACTGCAAAGATCTATGGTAGAAAAGGTATTTAGGTCCCTCTCAAAGGCAGCATTACTTTGTTACCCAAACAAGGTTTCTTCTCCTCCCCATCCCCAATATATTTCAATTGCAGTCAGTGGTAACTCCCAAGCACTGGCAAGAGCGACAGTACTTGCATAGACATGGCATCAGTAAATTAAGCACAGGACCACTGGTTGCTCTGGCTGTGCCTGAGTAATGTTCCCCAGCCTCCTTTCTCCCTCCATTAGCACAAAATTAGTCTCCTCTGCCAGCATAAGCATGCACATAAGTAGAGTCCTAACCCTATCAAAACGAGTCAGTCCTGAAAACTGGGAAGACAAAAACCTACAGGAAGTGTTTACACTAAGCCAGAACCTACTGAGAGAGCCAAGCATTACGCAGCTATACCTGTAGGTTGGGTGGGATCTCAGGAACACTGAGGGTGTGGGACAACCTCCTCACTTGCTTTCCTTAAAGCTGGAACTGAAATAGGCACAAGCTAGAAATCACTTCATCAACAGCAATACAAACATGTCTAGGAGAGACAAGCTTGATTGATGCAAAGAGACAAGGTTGATGCAAAGCAGGCAATAGTGACCAAGGGCACTCGTTCTCCCAGCAAATCCCTTGTACCTGAGGGAGATGCAGGACTAGCAGGCATAGGCAAGACCTAAAACTCTGCATCTCTTTCCTTGCAGTTTGAATATGTAGAAGTTCCTTCTTGGTTCTGAAGTTCTTTTGGATATGCTTTGAGTAAGGCTAAGAAAGGATAAGCCTTGCTGTCTCAAATTGGAATTCACCCTTCCTCATATTGTTTTTTCCAGCCTAAAAGGGTTTAGAAAAGGGGTAGTGTCTAAGGTTGTTCAGAAAGAAGACATAAAGCTGCTAGGACAGTCAAAGGAAGATGTGGCTTGTCAACTACTAATCTGTGTGGTAGGGACTCCCTGGACATCCACACCTCAGTGGAAGCCCTCACATAACTCTTTCTATCAAGACTCCATTATCCCTAGTGTTAGCATCTCTGCAAAAAAATTTAGATCTAAATTAGAAAAAGAAAAAAAATTAGGCTTACAGCATCTACCCCTATCTGTGTAACTCTTACCTCTCCTTCTGTTAATTGATCCATCTGCTTCCCAGAACTGGAACTGTCTGCACTCAAGGGAGGACCTTGCTTTTGCTTTATTAGGGGAAATGAGTGTGAATATTTGGGGATGTTTGAGCTCTTAGGGGGACATTTATATCCTCTAAAATAAGCAAGTTGCAAGGCTTCTTTATGGAGATGCACAACACAATTTCTTGCCAAGAGCCTAAGGCAGATTATGCCAGGCCATTTCATAAGATATTGGAGTGCTAATACATGGTATGCACGGTCACCTTTTATATGTATCACACACACCTACTTGCCTGGAAGCAAATCGATAACTTCTTACACCAAAGCCTGCATTTGTTTGCTCTTATTAGAGGTGGAACAGTGCCTGAGGGAGGGCCACAGGCATTCCATTACTTAGGATCAGTGCCTGAGCAAAATGGAAAGGCTGCTAAAAATAAGCAACATTTGCTCATTGGTATAAATAACAAAAGCGAGAGAGAAAGAAAAACAGAAAGAGAACAAGATGAAAATGAAAACTGGCCCCAGCCCAGGCCTTGCAGAGTGACTAGTCACCTCCTCATTGCCAATTCTCTCACCATCTCCACTATGGGCAAGATACTTCCCACTGCCAAGTGCCCTCAGCTTCTTTCCTGAGAAGACCATCTCTTGCAGATTTGCAGTGGGCCTGAGCAGAGGAGATAGCTCCCACAGCACCTCACAGAATACCACTGTGATCCCTGCAGTAGCTTGTGAAGTATTTGTTTTATCTCTATTTTGCTTATTAAGGGTATTACGGAGCGGGGTGGGAAAGGGAAAAGTTGCACTTGCATAAGGCTGTCATCATTAAAAACTTTATCCTCTCTTTATTAAAATAGAAATAACTTTTGGATTTCCATTTTTCTAACAGACTTCCTGAGCAAATAATTCCCAGAGCACCCTTGGCTGCCTATTCTCAAGTCCTAAGGTTGAGAAAGCTAAGCCTATCTATACTTGGAGGAAAATAAGAAGACCAGGCTAATTAAAAATTCACCCTTGCCCTGTATTCCTAAAAGCACTGCACGCCCCCGTGGCACCAGACATTTCAGGGTGAGCTGTCTTTTTACTGGAGAGTTTAAAGCAGAGCATGCTTCTGGTTACTTTTCCTTTTAATGTCTCGTTAATAAAAAGGAATAACAATTGGAAACCAACTCCCAAAGTAGCACACTCAACTTTTCCTCTGCTTCTATTTAATGTATTCTATTGTAATAAAGTGCACACACACAAACCTATTAGCCCTACAATTAAACAAATAATGGCATTAACAACTCCCACCCAGCGCCTTAAGCAGGTTTAGCTAGGAGAGCAGAAGCAGCTGTCTCTGTCCTGCATCTCTGCCAGAGGTCACCATCCTGCAGCAGGATCAGCTGATCCTCCTGGATAAACTCCTGAGCAAGTGTAGTGTACAGGCTGCAGCATGATCATAAACCACCTCCAATTTCAGTTTACTCTGGCAGTAACCTCCTACAAAAATAAGGGAGGAAACCTAAGGCTGGTAACTGTTTCATCTCTCAGTATCAGATAAATCCACCTTTGATTACATTTCAAAGCCCAAAAAAACGGAACAGTCAAGAGGTTTATGATAATGCTCTAAGTTGCCATGAATTAACATGAATTCTTTGTACTGAAAAAGGTCACTAGCATAACCAGTGAAATACACTCCTAAAATAAGACCTAAGAGAGGTCTTCTAAAGTTTATCCAGGCATATGTAGACTTTGCACATTTTCAAAACTAGCTAGCTCTATGAAATTAAGCTATTTTCAAACCTAGGACTAAGACAAGTTTGGGTATCTCCATATGGCCCCAACAGTGTTGCAATATCCAAGCTATCATAGCTACCGCATGAAACCTCAAACAGTAAAGAGAGGAGAGAAGGACAAGGGTCTGACTCAAGTGAGAGGGGTTTTTTTTCACATCAGACTCACAGATGATTGACTCAGAAGCTATCAATGTCTTTTTGGCATCCAAAGTGGAGACACACATACTTACAGTGGACTTGCTCACTGGTAATTATAGAGAAAAGAGCAGGTGGTTACAGTTAAGTTTCTGCTGCACAGATTTCACACTGTCAGATTCACACAAAACAGAGAAAGACGTCAGTTTTGAGTAATGGTGTGAATGAGTGCTAAACAGTACATATACCTTGAAAGCAGGAAAACTATACAAAAGGAATGCCATGGTCTCCATAGTCCAAAGAGTGTGTGCAACAGCAGATTAAAGAATGAGGGTAAGATTTATTATGCTTTGTCTAGAGCGTTTGGTAAGGCATTTCAGGCTGGGAAGTGTGGGAAGACTGAAACAATTAAGAACTTTTAAATGGAGAATGATTTGTGATATCTGGAAGGGGTTTGTTTTACAATGCTTGAACCACATTTAGGTAGATGCAATACCACAAAGTCCTGGTATAGGTGCATCTCACTGAGAAGGGAGGATCTTCTCTTGTGGCTTTCACCACACTTGTCCCAGCCTCCTACGTACGGTTTGCACTGACAGAGCTCCAGGTAGCCCCAAGACATCAAACCCTGACACAACCATCCTGTGCACCATTCTCATGCCACCTTTCCAAACACCACAGGCAAGCCCTGTTCCTCTCAGCCACATTTGCAATTCTAGGTGCTTCCCTGGGGAAGATAAACTCAGAGCAGGTATATCTGTACAGAGACGAGCAGGACCTGGTGTCTAATACGTAAACCCTGCCTAAAGTCATCCTCTAAAATTTCCGTGCTACATTTTCTTATTTAAATGATCCAGGAACACTGAGAGCACTGAGAGAGGAGGAGGGGGAATAGAACAAGGCTGGCACACGTGGCAAGGCCAGGCAGCTCCCTCTGGGCAAGGGAGGCAGCCCCTCTCGCGGTGGGCGCGCTCAAAGCCGCTCTCCTGGCTATTCCTGTCACAGGCCACTCCACAGAGCCCCTGCCAGCCTCTGGAGGAGGGCACAGGCACATGATAAGGATAAGCAGGAGCTGAAATGAGATGGCACCAAATTAATTTCCCTCTGCATGACCTATGCAGTAGATTTTCTGGCATCTCAGTAAGCACAAAGAGAAACGCACTGGAGTAAGCAGGGCCCTGCGTCAGCAAAACACCATTTCTCACATGAAACACTGTGGCTGGCAGAGCTGTGAAGGTGAGGATTACTCACTGTTTCCAACACCATGCCACATGTTTAAGAGATTATTATGAAGGGACAGGGAGAGTATTCATCTCATTTTCCTTTCTTCTTTCTTTAAAATAATTTAGAGTGTACCATTTCTGCCCTCAAAAAATCAATTCAGAGACAGAGGGAGCCCACTAGTTTATTACCAGGCAACACTTCTACTATGGAACATTTTGTGAATGACCAAAAAGCAAATATAATGACATCATCACAAGCATCAAGAAAGTAAAAACTGAACAAGAAAAGGATTTATCTTCAGCTAGCCTAAAGTTCAGTCAAGCAAAGAAAAATAAATCTTGACAATTGCATTCAGTTAACAATTAAGGAAAATACATCTGAAAACCAAGGTCACTAAATCTGACCTTCTGTATTGTCCAGACAATGAAATTTCCTTACATTTTTGTCCATCGTTTTTACTTGCTGCAACTTTTTATTAAATATTTCAGCAAACAAAAGGAAATAACAAAACCAGAAGGGAGTCAGGACAAACTTTTTCAGGGATAGTGGAAACTAATTCAGAAAAGTGGGTCAAAGGAAATGCTGAAAAATACAAATCCATCCCACAGCTTAACTAAAGTCAGAAAGTACAGAAAGTACTATAGTTCTTGTAGCACTTAGTGGATAGTTCAAATTTACCCTGCAAATTAATAGAGAGAAAGTAGAACAGTCACCCAATATGGGCAAATAGGCCAGCATTTGGGACTCAGGAAAAGGCTTTGCTAATAAAATATTAGAGTGGCAAACACATGCATCTGCCACAGATCAAGCAAGTCCCTTTCTACCCACTTAGAGTAGAAAGTTTTCTGTTTTCTGTTTATCCAGGGAAGGTGCATGTTAAAGAATGGTACCTGACACAGAGTAAGTGCAGGAGGGGGCTGGAGGTCAGAAGAAGCTCCAGTGACCAACCATCAGCTCTTAGATAAGGTTAATGGTGGCTCTACTTGCATTACAAGGGAGAAAAGCACTGGAAGAAGCTCTCCCTCACAGCAGGATTAAGAGAGATTGTAAACAACTGGGAATTATGCATCTGCATAGACTTCAGAGAGAAAAAAGTAGCTAAACCAGGAGAAAAGAGGAGTAAGAGTGTGGTACCAGAAGGAAGCAGGGGAAGAAGGTCAAGGGTGCAGAGCAGGTTGCCTAGTCCTGGAAAGTGCCTGTGGGAGAGGTTCTCAGTGGCTACAAGCACTGCTTCCTCCTGCAGTCAGGGTGGCTGCTTTGAGCCAGGCTCTTCTGGCAGCCTGTGAGCAGCACGAGGTGCACTCCAGGGGTGGGAAGCCTCCCCACAGTCCCCTCTGTGATGCTCCACAGCCATGTCTTACACCAGCTTTCTCCCTCACAGCAAATTTCATCAAGAAAATGTTTACAGCAGATAAAACCTTTGAAGGGAAACCACAAATATTGAGGAGGGTTGTCAGCAGCCATCAGACCTGTGTCCTATTTTATAGCTACAAATACAAAGTAAACGAGAGATGACTTGGCAATGGTGTGAAGAGGTTGCCCCTCTGTAACTCCAACCTTTCTCTCTCTTTGAGGCCATGCTATGCCCCCTATTTTACTTTCAAGCAGCTATCTGGCAGAGAAATCCTTGATGCAAACAAAATTAACTCTAGCCTACTGTGAATTCATTTGTTCTTTCTATTTGCTCTCCTTTGCTGAAACATAAAATTTGGTTTGAGTCAGCATATTTCACCACATTTAAGATTATAACAACATGGGTAAAGCCAGGAAAAAAATATCACTAATGCAAAAGATGAACAAAAATTCAACTTAGGGACAGTCATGGCAGCAGAGAAATTCAGTATACCTGAACAACTGTACTACATTACTGCCGTTTCGATTTTCTAATTCTAGTCTAGTATTTCTCATTAAAAAAAAAAAATAAAAATTGGAATTTCTTCCTATGAAGAATTAAAAAAAAAAAGAAAAAAGAAAGAAAAAAAAATCATCCACCCATGAAACTAACCATTCACTACAATGATTTGTAGAATAAGACTTTTTCTGCAAGCTTTAAGTGCCTCTATATGATTAATAGAAAAATAAACACCACTTGCCAAATAAATCTGCACTAATCTAATCTAACAGCATCTAACCACTCTACATGTTTCCCTATTGTTATACCCCTATGGAATGACTTTGCTAGCCCTCCCCTAAACCCGTTGCTTCCTGTACCTCCTGCATCTCAAAGGCATGCAAATGAATCCTTAACAGTTTTTCCCCTTCTTTGACACATACAACTCACTTTTTTTTTAACAGGCTAGAAACAAACAGATTGTATTTATTTACATTGTGATAGCCTCCAAAGGCTCCATCCAGCGCAATGGTGAGAGCAAAGAACCAATCATTAAAGCAAGACCAGAGTTCAAGCAGCAGCAATTGATGCTTGGAGCTCAAGACTGAGAAAATTTCTGGTGTGAGTATGCACAAAACAGAGAATTGTTCACTGGAGCCCAGCAGCACTGCAAGTTGTAATCGTTTCCTCCACTAAATTTTTTAGTACTTCAAGTATGGGAATGTATTTCCTCTTGAATTGGGTTTCTACCCTTTACATTTTCATAAAGCCTGGTTTCCAACACCTCTGTCAATGTATGAGCAATTGTGGTAACCAGGGACAGCCCCTATTCCCAGTCAGTTAAATCTACATGGGTAGAGTTAATAGAACAAAGCCAAAAAAACCACACTGCCAAGTGGAAGAATGGTTTCTTGACTTAGATAAGATTAAAAAAATTAAAGCCAAGGGCAGCATTTTCAAACATAAAGGTAAACAATAGGCCTCTAAGCCTACACTGGGACATATTAATTTAAACTCCAACCCTCTTTAGGAATCCACTTCAGTTAAAGAGGATCATTTTAGTTTAATGAGTTTAAATCTCAGGTAACATACCTATGAAGCAGTCTGCAAACTTAACAGCACATAGTTCCAAGAGGGCTGAGCCTCACAGGAAATTCGAGGGTTGTCACTGTTGGCCCAGATATCGTTGTGCCCCTTGCGATGCAATTCCTCTGAGCAGGCACAGGAAAGGGTTCATTATTTGCCACTCTTGACAGCGCTGTCTCTGTCAAAACTTACAGCAATAATCAGGCTACACCCCTTACCTTACAGCACAAAGCACATCCTTATGTCTGAATAACCACAAAGTCACTTTTTCTTCTTGGTGTTGTGTGATAAAGCTTCTGAAAATGCATCACTTCGGGACAGAATAAAAAACAAACAGCGAGGCTGGCTCTGGCATAAACAAACTGCCCCTCCTCATCTCCACATCATCACACTTGGCTCTAAAAGGTGACAGCTAAAACAGCAAGAGCTGTCAAGGGTTAGTTTTTCCATGGGGTTTACCTAGTGGGAATCTTTAAGAAAATAAATCCAGGCTTCAGGTGAGGACGCCAAACACTGTCAGTGATGTTAGGCAGGGGTCACTAAAGTGCCCTTTTCACACTTAAAAGAATTTAAGCTTGCATTTGTATTGAAGGAGGGAGAAGGTAGGAAACTTACAGCTGAAATAAGAATTTAATTCTGAATTTTGGGAGCAGATGATGTCTACCAGGTGAACAAAAAAGACCTCTCCCCTTCTGTAATCAATCAAAATAGATATTTCAGGAAGAATGGGCACTCCCAGATGTTCTCCTGAACCACCTGCAAATTTCCAAACATATTTAGGCTGAGCTTTCATCAGATGGCCAGCAAAGAAAATCATCCCTCTCTTGCAAAGAACTCACTGTGTGACCTTAAATAAATCACTTGCATATGGTCAACACGAGAGAAGAAGAAAACTTTCTGCTTCTTGACTTTTCATGTATAGAGGCATTGCAGGGGGCTAGGGAATGGAGTTCATACTGCTTTATTTATAGGGAATCTTCATTTTCATAATTTTGTGAAGAGATTTTTAAATGTACCATAAAAGACCACTACAAGTAAAGGAGAAAAAGGGGATTTTCAGTTGTGCCTGGTGACATTCCAAAGTAACAAAATACATGAGAAAATATTTGAAGAAAAGCTTTCATTAGAGAAAATTAGGGATTGTCATAGCTCAGAAAAAATAGAAGCAGTCATCCACAAGCTTGACAGAACATGTAATGTTCCTCTCCCTTGCCTTTGAAGGTCACCTTTATTCTTGGTGAGATTCTCTCTCTGCAAAAGGTGTGAGGAAACAAAAACGCTTCACATGTGTCTGCTGAGCTTTTGTACCAAACTAAGTTTCCCACGAGGTTCCCAAAGTTTCTCTTCCCACTTATCAACTACTGATACTTCTCTCATGTTCAAAACACAATTAATTTCTATCAGCAGGATGGGGTCTATAACCTAACTAGGCAAGGATGAGTCTGCTTGTAGGTTTGTTTTAGGTACTGCTGCTTCAGCATCAAGGGTGGATTAAAAAAACTAAAACAAAACAACCTGGGTGAATTGCAACGTACACCTGGATCACAAAATGAAATTGGATTTTCTGGGGCCCCCTTCCCTGCAACTCCAGCCTGTGCTCCTCAGGTGCTGTGCTCAGGCCCTACAGACAAGCATGAACTGCAGTACAAAGCACAGTTGGCAGCTAATTTGGATTTAGCCATTTCACACTTGCAAGCCAGGGATTCAAAGCCAAATACCAGGGCCCCCTCCTCCTTTCCAACACAGAAACAATTTAAAACAGATCTAACACCTATGTAGTACTGATTTGGTTATCTTCAAAATCCCCATTGTTCTGTTTAAAGAGCATATCCTCCTAGAATAGCCTCCTTTTGATAAACAACTCCTTCTGCATGTCAGCCAAACAACAGTTTTGCTCTTTATCACAAGTGGACCAGCAGCAGAAACAGTATGTGGCGAAGTGGGGGAGGAGGGAGTTTTAGCTGAAAATAGAGTTCATTGTCAGCTGGACTTTAGACTCAGGTTTTTAAATAGGTTTTGGAATGTGGATATGAAGCAGTTAAAAGAACCCTACCTCCAACCCTTAAAGGAAAAAAAATCTTTAGTCACATAGTTAAAAATCATAGTAGAACCTTAGGTAACAGGGTCATTTGTTTGTTGTACACAAAAGTTTCTTGTGTAAGAAGGTAAAAATAGTCAGGAAAAAAAGTATTAGTTCCTCAGGAAACAAACAAACAAACAAAAAATTATTAAATAGAAATTTGTAGCATCAACTAACTAATTTAAAACAAAATGTTTTTAAAAACACATTATGAAATTTAAATACTTTTTAAAACCCATAAAAACAGGTACATAATTTTAAATGGTCATATAGGCCAGACATTTCTGTGCCTTGTACACAGTTAGTGGAAAACAAATAAAGTTGATACAAATTATTTGTATTTTGTTACATTCCAGATATGCACATGGAGGAATGTGACTGTTTCTGAAAAACATTTACTCTTTTCAGTAATATATTATTGCATTATTCTATAATTACACTACGTAGTTAGATTGTATATTTTGCTTCAAATATCCCCTCAGCATGGCTGAAAAAAGTTTTACTTCTTCAGCTCCTAGGATTAGTTGACATATGCATGTGATATGCACAATCTAAAATCTGCCACCAAAACAAATAACAAATCTTATTTTGTGTGTTCTATGAAGAGCAAGGTAGCCTAAGAAAGCTGATTGTCTAAAAGATGACATGACTGGCCCTAGTAATCATCAGCATACATGGGAAATGGAAAAATTGGAAGAAATGTACACCTAAACATAAAAAGTAATGACCAGAGCAAAAAACATCCTGGAAACCACACAGCTCCTGCAAAGCCCATGTGCTTTGTTAGCAACCACATAAAATGATGTTGTAGTTAGAGGCAGTATTCCTACCAAAGCCTTATGTTAACAAACGCTCTCAGGTCCACAGGCTGCCAGAGAAACACCATCACTTTGTTCTAAAATGTTTGCTGAAAAGCTGCAAGTGGCCTAAACAAGCCAAACTTCATCCTCTTGGGCAGTGCCATGTGCTGCCAGGGCTGACGTCGCGCCGGGCCGCGGCGTGACCGCGCTCGCACAACGCGGCAAGGCCTCGGAAAAGGCGGGCGCTCCGTGCCTGCTGCCTGGGCTCCCCACAGACACAGCACCTGGGCAAGGTCAGCTGTGGCCCTGTGTAAACACCGGCTGCACCGCGACAGAGCCCGGCACAGGCAACAGAGCGACCAAGGAGCGCTGCTTCCCTCTGTTCTGGCGGCGATCGAAGCGCGGAGCCAAATGTTGTGCTTGTGGAAATGAGCTCTGGAAGTAGTTAAAGAAGTGTTTACAGCACAGTTTGCAAAAGATAAGGAGACAAGATGCTCTTCAAAAGTCAAGGAAATCTGTCTCAGCATAAGCTTTTTTTCTCCTGTTCAGCCAAGAGCCATAGACACCAACTTCAAACCAACTTCAGCCAGAAATTCATGCTGACCTGTGGGCAAATTTCCAGTGGCTAGCAAAGTCTTGGTCCACTAACATCACATGGTGAAGCTCACTCCTGGCCAAAGAGGTGATAGAAGTTCACAAAAAATCTTATATATACGGCAATAAACTTTCCAGATCCTACCGTTGCCATTTAAATAGACCAACCAGCCTTTATGCACACACATATATGCAAGTTATCAAATGAGATGGGAAAAACTTGGAATATAATTGTTGTGCAATTGACAGGAAGGAATTTATGTTGATTTTACTAACAGGATCTTCTGCATCTTGGTGGTAAAACATTCCATTAACTGTATTTTCTAAGGAAACAGAAGTTAATTCCAATTCATTCAAGGCTCCTACTCAGAAATGAGTGGCAGCAAGGATTTACAATTGTTAAACTGATCTTCCTCTCGTTTGTGATCACCTAACTTCCTTATAACAACTACAGTAATTGCTGCTACAAAAGAACAGCTGTTTTAAACGCATTTTGGCTAGCCTTTGCTCCAGTTCAGAAGGTTGAATGGTGGAGGATAACTTTTCCCTGTGACCAGTCTCCAGGAGTTCTGCCTGGACTGCTGACAAGCACTCAGCCGTGAGAGCCTACTCTGTGCATCTCAGTGACAATTTCATAAGTTATAAAACTCATCAAGGGAAAATAAGTAACCCTTAAAACAATGCTTCCTGCTTGTAAAAACCTAGAACTCTTCTAATACAATAAGGATAGTTGGCATTTTATGTTTATTGTACATTCAACAGCAAGAAAAGAGATACAAAATCTCTTGCAGAGACTTTCTGTTTTTGTAAGTTTGGGGGTTGGGATGGATTTTTTTACTTGGTTGTTGTTTATTTGGTTGTTTTGTTGGGAGGTTTTCTAACTGAAATAACCTATGTTCAAATAAAGCATATGGTTGTTTTCCATGTAAAGAAAGATAAATGCTTTCCATCTTTTAAAGTCAGCTGCAACAGAAAGAAGCCTAGATACAAAAAAAAGAAAAAAAAGAAAGAAAGAAAAAAAGAAGGCAATAGATTTGTTTTTAAGGAAAAGTAATGAACTTACCTAATAAAGGAAAGATTTAAATGTAAGGACTTTGAACAGCATTGCTGGGGAAAAACCCATTCTGTGCATTTATGGCATTGTGCTGCAGACAGAAAAACATGATATGCAGATATGTCACTGAGGAAAATTGTACTATGGAATTAAACAGAGGGATGAAAATTAGCAGCAAACTAAAGATGGATTATAAGAGACCAGTTTTGAACGTAGGGTTCTGACAACATGCTCTAAATATTCAGAATATAAGCTCAGGATCCTCAAGAGTGCTGTGAAGACAACCTAGGTTCATTTTAATGGCATAGAACAACTCCTTTAAGGAAAACCAAATTACATGCAGAACTGTGGAGGCCCATCAGGTAGCACAGGGGGTTACAGCAGAAAGAGTCCCCTGTTCTCAATGCTCCTTGGTACAGCTTCTACAAAATAAATATTTTTCTCCCATTTCCCTTACTTTTCCTTTTAACAAAATTACAAATTCTTATGAAAAGAAAACATGAGATTGCATCTGGTTTGTCTGTGGCGCCATTTGTTGCTATATGGAGACTACTTGAAAAAGGTGATGAGTGGTAAGTTGGTGAAAGATATTAATAAAGAAACAATAGACAAATTGCTCTCAATGTTGGGTTTAACCCTTTCATGTTCACATCTTGGTTTCTCCCTCTTCTCTGGGAGGCCCAAGCAGAGGAGAATTGTTACATTTCCCTACACAAGCTGCTTTCCCCTCCAAAACATTAGCAAATGTCTCCTTTTTAGTTCCATGAGCACAATGTATGTAAAATTATTTTTGGAAGCAGGGGGAAGCAACTCACTGAAATGTTATTTTTTTCCTTATTCACTCCTTTAGCAGAACTGAACCACATCTCCTCCTTTAATAAAAAGGATGGCTTGCATGTTCAGCACAAGTCAAACACCATCAAATTTATTTCTTCTTGGAAGTGTAGGTAGAGAATGAAGATATTTAAGGACAAACTCTGCCACCAATATCCACTGAGCAGCAAGTTCACTAAGTACTTACTGTAAAGATAAAACTTTATTGAATGCAAAGAGCACCTCTTCAAGAGCCTTTAATAAAGAAAAAAAAAAGAAAGGCCACATAAAAATGGTTTGCAGTTCCCCAATGAGCACATCAATTTACATAATTAAATATTGCTTTCAAAGTTGCAGTCACAATAGCCCTTGTCCCCTGCCAGTTGCAGTAAGAAAGATACATTGAACAAGGATGTCAGCTGAATACTAGCATTGATGTTAATGCCAACTGGCCAAAGCCTTGCCAAGTTGCTGACGTTTAGAGCAAGGACTCCCTCATTTTCAGCTCTTTTTAAGGCTTTGTCAAAGTATTGAAATTGTAGAAGCCAAATTCTTTGCATTTTGCAGACACAAATGCAAAGACTTTATATTTTCAAACAGGAGAAGATCCATCCACCATCCTGAAGTTTTTTTAAGGGAAATAATTTGAAAGTTATTTTCATTTTCATTGCTGACTACCATATCTCAATCCCACATTTCATTACATTTAATCTCACTTTGTGAGCTTCTATTTTGACTCAGACTAACAAAAAACCCCAAAGAAAGTCTTTTCTCACCAAAAACACCAGCCATCCTCTGAAATTAATTTCCAGTATTCAAATCACTATAGCTTTACATCTACTTTTTTTCTTGGTTTCTCATTTCAGCACAGGATGTGGAAACTCAGATGCATTTCATTAAGTATTTCTGTAGTTTTTCCTGCAACCTCAATTAACTGCAGTTTACTAATTTTTTAGGAGAAGAAATTATTGTTGTAGTTGTCTGCCCCAAAACCAAGTCAGTTTTGAGAAATATTGTCATTCTGCAACTCTTTGGACATCAGGATTGAAAGGTAAGATCATACAGAGAGCAGTGAGAACAGTGAAGACAAACTGCTCTTTTTTCCCTGCTCCACTTTCTCCTTTTTCACTTTCAGTGAAAGAGGCATAAAAAGCAGCAACAGGATTTGACCAGTGACACTGGGAGAAATGCAGGATATGCAGGTCTGTGGAACCTATTCAGTTACCACCAAACTTAGCACCACCTTCCACTCCTCTGAAACAGGAATTGCACTGATGGCATTTCTCAGACTCTTGGTGAGGCCAGTCTTGGTCCTTGCAGACTTTTAAGGTGAGATTGCATAAATAATCGGTCACAGACACTGCCTAATCACTCTTTGTTGTCAACTTCATTCCAGAGTCAGCTGCATTTAACTCTGACTTACTGAAGACATAAAGCTAAGACTCACATCTTCTCAGACTGTAGTGAACGGAATTTTGGTGTTTTCCCCTCAACATTCTCAAAATCTGCTCTTGCACTGTCATTCTGTCCAAAGTCACATGAATAGAGAGCATACACAAAGTAGAAAGCTTTGCCCTTCTCAAGTTGTACTCAAGGACTCTTCCTTTCCCTCTTTTTATTTTTTAAGAAATCTTTAGTTAGTTGTACTTTAAGACCTAATACCAGACAAGTGACCTTATTATTTGCTTGGGCATAAGCAACATTATTTTACATTGTAAGATCTAATCCATATTTGGAAATTTATATTTTAGGACACATCACTTGTAGCTTTTTAAAGAAAATAGGAGTAGTGACCTCCTAAAAATCATGATGTGTCAAGACTGTTTTATAGTCAATCATATTTTAGTTTAACACAAACACATACTATGTCCAGTAATAATCCAACATTAATAAAAGGAAGTTTTAAAAAGCCCCAAATCTAGTCCTGGATTCCTATGACACAAATACATGTAAACATATTTAAAACAGTATTTCCACACAATTGAAGTAGGAGCTTATCCTCACAGTCTTATTATCTGCCTTGGAATTAGATTTTTAAGGAAAGTTAGAGACTTCAATTTCAAATGTTTAATCTAAATGCTATGTCATGATTGGAACAAATGTCACTGTGGTACATAAGCATAGGAAGGGAGAGAAGAAAAAATCTGTCACTCTTCAGACAGACTGTCTTCACAAGGAGCAGAGAGTGCTGACTGAACACCTTGCAAGCCTGAGTTCTGCATTTTAATTAAATTACAAAAGTAATTTTACTCAGAACACAAAAAACAATAACTGAATGTCTTCATGATTCCCTAGTGCATAACTTGCACATTGCATGTTCCTTCCATTGCTTTGTCCAGGCTTCCAAAGCCTCAGAGAGACTGTTGCACCATTTCTTGAGGCATTTGTCCCAATATTTCAATGGCAAACCGAATAAGAGGCAAAGAATAAAAGGGACTATAACAGCAGAGGGTGATTCTCTCTGTTGTGTAACATCACAGCTTGAAATTACAATGAAATCAGTCATACAGAAAAAAAAGAAAACTTATAAATCACATTGCATGTAAAAATGCTTAATATTTTTAAAGAACTCCTCATATGCCAGTGAACTCATGAGCCAGTTTCAAGTGACTCCCACGATGAAATTTTGCCCCCAGAACCAAAGCAGCTGGATGAACAAATGTGGGAATGAAGGACCAAGTGTTAAGTCTTTGAACTTACAGATGTGAGCCTGGTGCCATCAGCAGTCTGAGCATCATCTGGTAGGTGTATTGAGGTCTCTTTACTGCTGTGGTTTTGCCACTTTCCTGCAATGATGACTAACATCTGACTGATATATTATTTTACAACGAGAAACAGAGATCATTCTCATCCTGATTGCCCAGCTAACATACCCACTGCTCAAATCATGTTTTTGCATCTAGAGTTCCATCTATTATTTTCTGCCAGCAACTAAGAGACCATTTCTATGTTTCTTTTAAAAGCAGAAGTCTTTCCATAAGTCATCAAATCTGCTTTTTTTTTTCTCTGAGATCTACATACAGCTCAACAGATCCTCATATCTGGCACTGCAGCATTTATTCAATCCTGGAAAACTGCCCCTTTACTGCACACTGAAACAGAGAAAGACTAATAGTGTTTATTCAGCATAGTGCCATTGGTCACTATAACCTATCTGAAGAGTATTCATGTGCCCCAAGCACTGTTCCTGTGCAATCCAACTGCTGTGCAACATGCTGGAAGGCAGCAGCTCACTGCACAGTTGAGGAGAAGGAATGCAGTGACTCAGGACAAAAGCCCAGCTCTCCTAGAAAATGCTGTGGCTCCTGAATGTTTACACAGAGCAGGCAAACCTTTTCTACTTGGTTGTTTCCAAGGACACATCAGATGGCCTCACGCCACGGCAGAAGCCAGAGTTTTGTTTCTCTTCTTCCAAAGGGTAAAAGGCCTGAATCAGCCCCTGGTACAGGTCCTGAAATCCCAAGGAGTCTGTAGTTTTTCAAACCTAAAACCAAGAGGCTTTCAAGGAGCAGGGGTGTCTTCAGACACACTTAAAAAAAAACAAGGAAAAACCCCTAGCTCTTTCAATATAAGCTGCTCTTGAGAGCTCTACATTGTGCTACAGCTTTTCATTCATCCTTCTTGTTTTTATCAAGTGAGGATGACTAATGTGCTATTGTGATGCACTTTTCTCAGAAATGTGGCCAACTGAGGCTGCTTCCACTCGAGTTCCATGGATGTTTAACATTAAAAAGGAGTGCTCAGGCAGGCAATGGGTAAGTCATTACACCACTCTTTAAAGCAACAACCCCTATGCATAAGCCATGCTCTCATGCAAATCTCTCATGCACAGAGTGTTGAACTCTTCTCTTCCAGTGTCAGGAAGATTTCACTGGCCATCCCATAGCTGTAAAAGTGGCAGTACTTGAGCACCACAGGAAGCACAGGGTTTGCCTCCAACAGCTTATGGTGGCTGGTGGCATTCCTCAGCCCTCTCTCTGCCCTACTACCCTCTTACAGTTTGGCCAGGAAGCCTAGACAGGACAAACATCTTCAAAATCATTCATCCTATGCCAAGAAATGCTTTTGCAGCTCAGCACAACTTAACCAAACCTGGGAAGGAATGTAACAGTTTGTGACACGAACTCAATGCATGTGAACACATGTATGACCTCAACATGAAACCACTGACTTCAGTTGGGTCAGGGCTTTACTCCTCACCCCTAGAGAACTGCTAAATATTCATTTTAGTCCCTACAAACACCAAATGATGCCCCAGAGCAGAAGTGATAAGGAAGATAGCATAGTTTTGCTGTGATACTACTTCAAATAATTCCTTAAAAAGCAGACTCTCAAGCACAACTACAGTTAATTATACCATGTTTCTGGCTCACATGTATGAGGCTTTAGATAGAGCCTGCTTCAACAACTTCTACTAAATTTAAATGTCTCCCCAAGACACAGTTTGAACAAGGCCTTGATTTCCCTAGACTGAATCCTGCCATGAGTTAGTTTTGACAGAAAATTCTAACAAGTTTCAACTTTTTCAGCCATGTTCAGTCCAGAATAATGATTTTTTTGGAACAAAAAAAAATTGAAAACATATTTTTTAGATGGCCAGTTATCCCAAAATCCAGCCAGTCTTTTCAACAGATCGTGTAGGTCAGTAAAACTCGTGGCACAAGCTGTTGGGTCTCATTTCACATTCCAAGGCCTACAATTCTCACTCTTTCTGGCAAAAGAATCCTTGTCTTTCCATTTCTATTGGACAAGATTTGCAGTTTGAAAATCAGCTCTAAAACTGGGCGAGTCAATGCAGAAAAAGACTCCTTACTTTTGACTGTGACCTTCATACAGGCCTACAGTTATCTGCACAAAAAGGTTATTAAAAAGAGCATTTTTGATTAGTAGTGCTAGATATTCTTAAATACATTGCTCAGCCACAGTAAATACAATCACTTTATTCATCTCTTAGTGGAAAGACAACATTTATTCATGCCTTATTAACCCAAAAATCCTTTGAGTATGCTTGTCATCATTCACTGTGTTTGCTATTTAAAAAAAGAAAATTTTCTCATCCTAACCAAAGAGATAAATCTTCTCTGAATCATGTTCATAAATGGTATATGGCTCCATCTTATAAAGATGCCTTATAAATCTTACTTATAAAAACCAGGAACAAAAGAAATAAAAATGTTAAATTAGATTAAGTTGACTAATTCCCTGGGCCCAAATCAGCCATATTCAAGACTTGAAAATATACTATTATATTACAAGATAATGTTTTGAAAATCACAGTCTCTAAAACAGCTGGCATCTAGATGGGTTGCTCAAAAAACTGCAGTATCTTTTAAACAACAGAAACAAAGGCTTGATCCCAATTCCAAACACACAATTAAACTTGTTCTTCCATACTAGAAATTTCCATATGATATTTTGCACTTGCTGTAAACTAACATTTTTTTCTCACCTCAGTGAAAATTCCTTGGAAGAAGACTGTGAATAATAAAATCCCCAGGAGATATAGATAGAGAACATTTTAGCAACAGAAAGAGTTTCATTCCAAATCTCCAGGCTTTAAAAATACAAATTTATAGCAAGATCCCCCTTAATAGTATGAAACTGTGTCATGCATTTCTCTGACACTTATTTCATAGTATTTTTTTTTTTTTGCCTCAAATGAATAAATCCAGAAATGCAAACTTTGATTTGGGTGCCTTTTTTTTCCACCTAACAATTTCAATCTGAAGTAGGAAGGTGTTCAGGCATATAGAAACTAGTTGCTTATCTGGTTCTATGTTTGACAGAATTTCACTGACTTCTTTTCTGGCAACACAGAGAAAGTTAAGGACAAATTATTTAATAATGATCTTAGCTAAAGAGACTATATAAATTTGAAAAAGCTCTTACTATGCTTGCTGAACAAACATACAACTGCTCCCTTCACTTGTCTGAAAGAGAATGGCATTGCTGAGAGGAAAAAAAAAGGAAATCTGTTTGCTTTATTTCCCCATATAATTTCATTAAAGGGAATGAAATCATCCCTCTCATCAAGACTATTTGACATAGTTCCCACTGCAAACAATCCTATGTAGGGCAGGTGAAAAGGTGGGCACTGCATTAAGCTGTGAAAAAAAAACTAATTGTCCTGCTTTTTCTTGTCCATGACCGACTTGGTACACGGCAATTTTCTAATGCTCTTGCTAACAATAGCGGACAGGAAGAGTGCAGTTCAGCCTGGTTTATGTTTAGGAAGAGGAGCACTGACTTCCCACAATTACTCCTTGAATACAGCATCAAGCCAAGGGAGCAACAGGGGAAACAATGGTGGCGTCCATGTGCGTAAGAATATTGTTTCTCTCCTTTGAAGAGCTTGTCATTAGACAATCCCATAACATAAAGGAGACTTTAAGAGAAAAGAAAAACATTGATCTGTATCTAGCAAATAAAAGCAAAATTACAGAACAGTTGTGCCACATTTATCACCATGGAATAATTTCTTTCAAAGAGTCCCTTGTTATTTGCAGGCAGAAATTTAGGCAGCAAATCAGAAAACTGGAGACATTAACAGAGGGGAAATTCTGTAGGTATTTCTTGAAGTGGTCTTGGCATTTGTAGACCCCTTAACACTGGTTCAGCATCTCACCAAAACTACCCAGGATCCATCTTGTGCTATACCAGGGAATAGAATGAGTGTAGCCTGCTGTCCTACACCCAGAGCAGCAGGGAAAGGGCAGGATGGGCCCCTCTTCCCTGAGGTAAGCCAGTAGATCTGCTCAGCTATAATCCTGAGCCATGGCACCCAGTAGCTTCTGCCCTCTCTGCCACCACACAGACTGTTGGCTGAAGAAAAAAAAAACAAAACCCAAACACTACCATAAAAAACAGAAACAAAAAACAAAACCAACCAAACAAACAAAAAACAACAACAATAAAAAACAAACCAATATGTTCCCACCAGATATTCCTAATATTGTCTTCATGTTGTGCTTATTGGGACTATCACCACAAAGCGTGCACCCAAGATTTGGATGACCAAGAGAGAAGGAATCAACAGCAGGAATTCTTTCATTGACACACTGACTAGAATTCGGGACATTTGGGCTAATTTCTGTATTTCTTACTTACTTCCTACTTGACTGCAGATTGCATCTGATCTAATAACACTTTTTTTCTGCATAATTTTCTTGTCTAGCAACAATATGGGCTCTGGTGTGTTAATATAAACTTTCCGGGGCAGAGTTTTCCTGTCCCTAGATTTGTACAGCAAGTGAGCTTATCTTTAGTGCATAAAAGTAATAATAACAGGGTTGAGAGGAAACATCAGAAGAGAAAGAATAAGGAAGTAGGTTTTAACTCCATTGCTTTACGTAGAAATGGGCTTTTAAAATTTTATTCCACCTATTCACATGCAACTCAGTCTTATTTTAGCTAACCCCAAAAGGGCACGCAGCCTAGTATACGCAACCTCTGTTAAGTAATACCTATGCACACAAACAGGAACACTGTCCTTCTAAAGCAACATATCTGTTCCTTTACTGTATTTCCCATCCAAAGAGATAATTCAGTTTATGAAACCAGAGCACTAACGAAAACCAATATATTGACTGGTGAGATGCAAGCCCAAACAAATTGCACAACACGGGCAGTGGAGTTAAGCAACGATGACGCACAGAGCGCACAGCACGAAAAAGGGGCGGGTGGTGACACAAATACACAACTACCTGGGGACTGGGAATAACTATCAAGCATTCCCATGTTTGTTCTTGCTTTACATTTTTTGGACTTTGCACCCAAGCACTTTGATGTTTATTACTTTATTGGTTTTATCAGTTATAAAATGAACTAATCAGTCTGAAACAGTTAGAATCTGTTATTTTAAACAGTCTTCATGAGAACTGCAAACAGAAAATCCAAACTTCATGGCTGAAATGTAATGGCATTGCATATAAATAAGCATAGACCCGTTCACATGACAAACACCACACTCATACCAAAGTATGCCAGGAAGTCAAGTTGTCCTTATTTACAGCACATGACAACTGGGCCCTATTGGGTTTCTTCCTGCCTGTATTTCTCCAGCAGTGGGGCAGAGACAACACATTGGAAGGAGAGGAGATCCTGATAGACATACAAGCATGTGTAGTCTGATTAATGGTGAATGACCCACATATGATTGATACACTCCAGACTTTCTGGCCTTTTGATGTTGCTTGTAAGAATGGAGGCATCTATTTGTGTCTAAAATTGCAATAAAAGCACTAAATTCGAGTTGCTTCTCTCAATGCATTTAAGAGAAAAAGGTTGAAAGGTTCAAAGTAACCAGCTTTTCTTCCAGAGATCCAAGGTTAAACAAATAAAGTTCCTCGAGTCTCAATTAGCTATTATCTGCAATAAAAAAAGAGACAACAACCATATAACAATAAATATGGCAGCATAAAAGCAACCAGGTTGAAGAAACTGAAAAAGCTTATCAAGCTGAAGGGAGGAGAGCAATGCCTGGTCAATATCAGCTCCAATCCATGACAGAAGCCTTCATCCATTGCTTTTCCTTCCTTGTCCCTTTGCCTAGTATGTAACTGGTGTACAGAGTGCCCTGGATTCCAGTGATGATGATTTAACAGAGTCCAAGCTGAGGTACAGAAATCTTAAAGTCTTGTGTTTAAATTAGGGAAGATTCAGACAGGATTATAGCATGACACTATCACCATCAGTAGCACTTTTTCCTGCAAAAAAAAAAAGTTCCTCCATAACTTTTACAGACATCATTGCATGAACCAGTGAGGCAGGCAAATTTCATCACTCCTCTTTATTCAGAGAGGAAGAAAGACCACCTCAGACATAAGCCTAAAAAAAACCCCAAAACACTCAGATGTCCTGAATCCCAACATCTCAGCAGTACTTCAACAGTGTTGTAGAGATCTGGATCTGAGAGCAAAATGAAAAGTTCTGACACCTACCCATAACAGACTGTGCTGAGGGAAGCAGATGAAGCAGAACAGGAGATACCATGTAAACATAGCTAGCAAGGACTTATCTGAGGACAAGGAAGAGCTACAGAACACTTTAGAGCCTCAAGGCTCCCAGCACATCCAGGATGATCCAGCGGCTCGGCAGGTGTGAGCCACTTTTGCAGGTACACTGACTCAGCTCAAAGAGCTGACACAGTGAGAGACAGAGCATTGCTGCACCACTCCTCTGTGGGAGTGACAGTAAGAGCTGCATCCCATGATCCCAACACAGCCAGGAAAAGAAACAAACACAAAGCTCAAGTCATATTTCTTAGGTAGACAGGGCTTCACAAACAGTGCAATGCTTCAACATAGCAACGTTCAAGTTTAATCCTAATCTCACCAGCTTTTGGATACCAAACAGAGCAGATGGTTTCATTCTTTTATGTCATTACTTATTTTGAAGGTGAAAAAAAAGAGTTTTCTAGGTCTCTTTAAAATTGTATCTATAACTTGTTCAGTCTTGCACACAGTTCCTGGGAAGACTTGTGTACTTGACCTCCATCCACTGAGGATTTTAAAATATCCTCATTGCCAAGGGGCTTGTGAACAGTGACAATGAGTCTGTAACCTTTAATACTGACTGAAATATAAAAAGCCATCCATTATCCAGCTACAATATGTGTCAAATCTATAAACTTCCACAAGTTTCTTTCTTTTAAGAGCTGGCAGAATTCACTGTATTGGGATGACTGCAAACAGTTGGCTCCCCATTGCTCCAAGAGTTAATCATTAGGCCATTACCAGTAAGGCTCAAAATGCTGAAAGCAGAGAGAGCGAGTTTTTTGTCAAAGGTCTGGGAAAAAGACACAATACAAAGTCCAAACCCATCAGTACAGGGAGATAAAAAAGCTAGTCCATTCCCACTGACATGGCCTCCAAATACACAAAGTAGTTTCTAATCTGCTTGAGAATGGATTTTAAATTCCATTTTAATAGATGCTAAGTGCATGAAAACAGAAGTATTAAGATGATCAGTGTGCAAGGAGGAAAGCACATAAAAAGAACGTGAGTACTTCAAAGGGTTAAGTAATCATAGTACTAGTTATTAATTACATTGTAATTATTAATGATAAGAGATCTCTGTCTGTTCTTTTGCAAGGAGCTTAAAATAATTTCCAGGTACTACATTAAGTTAAGCAACAGGAAGGCATTCCTGAAACAGCCTTTGAGTAGCAAATCCCACTTTAGCAGAAATGTTTCTTTCCACAGAATATCAAAATCCAACAACATATTTAACTGTCTCAATCAGATGCATTATGATCAAACCTTAACAAATCTGAAGAACATGAAATATTCTGTAATGAAGATTTTCATTATTTAGGCTTTCATTATTCATCTGGATATTTGTTCAATTGGAGGTTAAGTGTATATATTTATAGATGCATAAAGTGATGTTCTATATTAAATAATTATATACAGAAATATATAAATATATATAACATTTTAATCTCTAGAGTTTTTCTGGGACAAAAAAAAAGTCTTTTTCCTCACCAGTTCTGTTCTCAAATATTAGCAGAAGCAAACACTGTATTTGCTAGCTGTAGACTACGTAATTAAGAATCAGTTTTAAGGACAGTCCAAAAGTCATTCAGATGCAGTGGCAGCATGGAGAGCAAAGTCTGCCTCTGCCTCTGCAGCTGCTTTGCTTTCAAGGTGCAGGAGCTCAGGGTGCAGTGTGCTGCAGTGTGCCAGAGGTGAGGTGTGTGTGCCACGCTGACCTGGCGCTGCGCAGTCACTGGCACGCCGAGGCCACCTGGGCACACAGCCCTGCCCCGGCGCTGGGGAGCGGGGCCAGGAGAGCTGCCTCTCCAGACAGCACACCACAACTGACTGTACATGGACAGTGCAAGGACAAAGCATGCTGCCTGCCTCTTACACAGGTTGTCTCGTCTGGTTTGGACACTTTTGCTTGGTGAACGTCCTTACTAATGTGGCCTAGGTAGCTGTGCAATTGTTGTGATAGTCTTCTGTGTGCCACAGCCTTTAAGCTCCTGGGAATACTGCTTTTTGGAGCCCCAGTTCCATAACTGATGGCATGGAAGCAATGTTATGCTTCCTAATTTTTTTTTTCTATTCTATGCTGCTTCTTTGTCTGCATTAGAAAGTATCAAACCAGTAAGTTGTATATCTATTCTTTTTCAATGACTAAAAAATCCAAATAATTTTGAAAAGCATGGAAAGGACAAATAACTTCACTAACAGCATGGGGCTTATATTCCACATTTAAACACTGCCAAGCAATGCAGCCGTTCTGTACATTTTATTTCACTGAATTTTAGCATGTTTGACTCCACATGGAAACTTGCCTTGGTAGCTTAAAGACATGGGCAGCTTATCTGCTTGGACCCAGGAGTGGTCCTCAAAATATACAAGCTATGCCCAGGTGGAGTTGCATCACAAGTATTTCCTCCACTTCATGCAATAAAGAAACAATAATAGGAAAATAACACTTTTACATATTCATCTGCAACTCCAGCTTATTGTCTCATGAAGTCACAAAACCACACAAAATGCTTACATCACTGCCAAAATTCAAAATCTATAAATAGGTCTATAACCTTTTGCTTCAAATTGGAATATGGGATTCTTTTCAAAAGACAGAAAAGAAAATGGGAAATTTATTACTCAAAAATAAACAATGTCCCTTCTATACAAGCATTGTAGCACATATGTTCAACAGTAACCAAAATGTGATGTCAAAAAAGAAAATAACCCAGAGAATTATGATTTTTGGGTGAGGATATAAACAGCAGGAACAGATGAGCATTTAAAAATAAAGAGCCTATTATATTCAAATGAAGCAAAGAATGAGTAGAGAAAAAAATAATAAGCTATAAAAATATATCTGTCAGCGAAGCTGTTTTGAGACTGAATGTTTCCCCCATGAGATTCTCAGGAAACACCAGGCACCCTCCAGGTTTAAAGCTTTCATCCCTGGGCCCTGAGCTATATTGGTTTCCTGTATGAAAGGAATCGAGACGAGAAGAAAACATTTGACCGAGTGCCCCAGCAATCACAGAATGTTTTATACTTGGTGGAGCGCTGCCCAACACAACAAACCGAGTATTGTTACAGAGCACTCAAAGAGTCCAGCCAATTATGTCCCTTCATGGCTACGGCTACGCTCGCCTTTGATCACCAGTTCTAACTACCAGCAGTAAAGCAAACACAAATCTGCAGACAGCATCAATAAACCTTGCAGTGGGAGTGAACACAGATACTCTGTGCCCAGTTGGATTTTCACCCCCCTTTCTCTAAATCACCATCAAAATTATCTACTGGTCGTCTACTCTAAGGTGCAGACTCAAAGCAAGTGAAGAGTAGCTTTACTCAATTTTTTAAGTCAAGTGTGTGCCATCAAGCAGATTTTTTTTTTTTAAGAAGTATGCTTCAGCAGAATTCTCTAACCACGGTAAAATTCAGTGTCCTAATTACCTGGAATTCATCTGTGCTTTTATTAAACTCTGGTTTTACGCACACACAGATGTAATACACGTATTTGTGATCAAAGACTTTGTAGAAACACTCTTCTTTCCACTTCACTATTTGTTTACTGTGTGGGCTCTTTCCTCAAGTTTTTCCTGCTAAACACAAGCTCAGCACTCCTGATTTTCTGGTGATTCGTGCTATTACTCTGCTGTGATTTCACAGAGCAGGATTTAATCAGTGAAGAGGTCTGGGCTGAGTGGGTGCCAGGTATTGCTCACCCAACACCGTAACTTGGGCTTTTTATTCCCACAGTGCACAAGTTCAACACAACAGACATCCCATACCCAAGAAGCACATAGTCTTTTCAGTTCAAAGGCACAGCTTCAGCATAAAAACCACAGTGGTTTTCCTCATGCAGAACAGACAGGTTTAAGGCACAGATCTGAACAAAAGATTAGGAAAGGCAGTCTGGTCCAGCAGTTTAGCCAATAGCCTGGGACCTAGAAATCCCTGCTCTGCCTGTGACACAGCCTCTGCTGCTGGTGGCACCACACAAAATCACACTGGCCTCAAGCCCTGGAAACATGCTGGGCCTGAATCCCCTTGAAATCACTTAAAGTCAGGCAAAGAGCTTTTGAGGGTTTGGGCCTCATTTCCTTTATGCTGCAATAGCTGTCTAATAATGAAAGATAATATTTCCCTCTCTCACCAAGCCCACTGAATACCCCCTGCAAGAGGGACACCCAGCATACCTGCCCAGGCCATGTGCTGTACCGCTTCAAAGACACCCAAAACCAAATACTAGGTTTCACACCAGCCTCATGCTGCACTTCTAGCAGTAAAAGCATGGGATTGCAATCCCACAGACCTCTGAAGAATTAAATAAAATCCAATTCTGTCATCCTTATGTCTGTGGTCAGATATTTCTTAGTAACTGGTGGATGCTAACTGGGCTTTATGCCTACTGTCTGCTTTGTCTGGCACATGATTCAGCTCCTGCCACTGCATAAAGTGTTCAATTTATTTAGCTGTGTCTCCCTAACTGGCAGGGCCAGTCTTCTCCTCCCTCCCAGCTCCGCTGGTTTAAACACCTCCCAGCGCCTTCCACTCGGGAGAAGCCCTGCATCCATGGCTGGCTGGCAAGAACCCTGTCTCCCATGTGTAAGTAAAGGCAAGACAATGCTTTTTGAACCACATTTCCCAGAAAATAGGGATCTAATAAAAATTTTCTACATTCTCTTTAGGTAACACTTAACATATTATTATTATTTAAAGCTGTAATAACCACGCTGATCCAAAATTTAGGGTGGGAGAATCTGGAGGAAAGGGAGGTAGTTCTTACTTGTAGTACACTAAAACATGACTTGGATTCAGTTTCCAGCTTACTGTAAACCTCACATATGTTCTCACCACATCTTCCCAGTACCCTCATTCGTTTTGCACATGATCCAGACGATATGGCATCTTTTCTCTCATCATTTGTCTGCCTTATCTGTTCCAAATATAATCTGGAGAATAACAGATTTCTTTTGCTTTGATGATCCACAGCCCTTAACACGAGAAGAACTTTGTGAAAAACATTACTCTAGTACAGTCATAGCTTTTTTCCTTTAGTAGTACTACTTACATCTGGCTGAAAAGGTAGTGCATGCCAAATAAGTAGTAAAAGCCAAAACACATGGGTGTTAGCCAAAAAGTCAACTCAAGATTTATAATTTACAATCTGTTAAACTCGTGCCTTTATGATTTTAAAAAATAGTCTGCATAACCTTTAAGCAAAACTGCACAAGCAAAGAAGAAAATAAGTACCAAGGAGAGAAAAGTCAAAGAAATATCAGGTGTAGAACAAAGACTGTAAAGAAAGTATAAACCAGCCCTTATGCAGAAATAGAGTAGGTAAAATATAGTATTTACAGCAAGTAAAGCTGGATTTAAATAATTACCACCCTATAATAAATTTGGAACACAGTAAATGTGTGAGCAGACACAAGGTGAAGTTGCATCTAATATGGTGATTCACACACTTACTCAGAAAATTGGTTGCTACTATACTAGCTGATGTCAGGTTGCATTTTATTCAAACCAATAAAATCTTTTGTGTGGTCTCTTGACCCCACTAATTGTCTAATTTACATTTAAGACAATAATGTTGCTTAGTAATTTTAAAAGGAAGTGTTCCCACCCTGGAGTGTTATCCCTGCATCTCCTCTGAAGAAACTTTAAACTGGTGAATGCTGCAAGTGAATGGGAGTTCCCTGCATCCCAGTTTGTAATTATCTCTCTTAATTGGTAAGGCTTTACATACTAATTCTATCTAGCATGCTCAGAGAAGGCAAAATCTGGAGTTATCCTGATTTACCCCATCCTGTGGAAGTTAGAGGAAAAATTAAATTCTCTCCTAAGCAAGCTCAAAGGTACCAGGATGCAGTCTAACAATGTGCAGATTAAACATCTTCTAAGGACTTTGCATTTAAAAGAGTAAACCCATCTTGATATTCTGGCTGTCAAATGTCAGTGCAGAGCTCAAAGAGAGGCTTGGGGAGCTGTGCAGCATCTTAGGCCAAATCCTTACTGTGCTAGAGCCAGGGACTGCATGGGTTGAGAGAAAAATTAAGAAATTATTCCATCTTTTCTACACTAATAAGAAAAAGTGGCAGAAAATGCTAAGCTGTCTCTACCTATCTTCTTCTGCTGTGGCATGAATGGAGAACTTAGGCAGCTAAACACAGAGACAGAACTGGAGTTAGTAGGTTGGTTTCTCAACATTTCATTTTCCCTCCTGTCACTGTAAAGAGCTGTGTTGGGTTTAGGGTTCGTACACAATACAGTTGCTACTATTCAAACAGTCTGTGAGAGAACACCAGTTCTTTCTTGCTAAATATGAAGCAGGTATAAAAACATTCCAGAATGAGGTAGACCCCCCCAGATATCGTGTTTGGTGAGTATTTCCCCACTGATAAGCAGTCCACCAGCTGAAGCCACTTCCATCTGGAGTCTCTGTGTGTGCATACAATGCTGAAAGCAGAAGCTGTTTCAGGCCAGAGGGTGCTTCAGGAATTACCAGTATCACTGGTTTACATAATTCTGTTAAAAGAGTCCTGTTTTGCTACCCATTTTCCCCAGGTGCAAAGCCACACCACAGTCCAGTACCACATTCCTTAAATAAGTGACTTTGTGGAGGAATGTATATAAATAAAATGGGATTGGATCTGCAGATCTGAGCTGATAAGAAAAAAAATGTTTTGCTGCTGGATAATTTTGTGTTTGGAGATGTTCAACCTGGATCATTTCAGCACAGACCCACAAACAGCTGCATCAGCACAACAGAGCAGCAAAAAAACTGGCAGCAGAAACAGGCGTGAGCAGCAGGGGTAGGAAACAGGAATTCCTTAGTTTGTCTTGTGTCAAATCCAATTTATGTAACATCTAATTACATCTTTAAATTTTCCAAAGTGGGGAAGGAAACAATCCCTAGTTCTTAAGACAAGATCTGATGTAAATTATTTTATATTGCTTGTACTTACACAAGAAACAAGACTTGGACATACTGCATTGACTTTTGAGTTCTGAATTGAACTAAGGGAATTGTTCCCTAAACAACTGCTGCGATCCAGCTGATCACAACTGATTAAATCCTCTCAAACTTGCTAATTCCTCAAATGACTCCAGTTATTTTCCTCAAATGACAGTGTTCATCCAGCAGTAAACACTTAGGCTCCTGCAGTAACTGATGCAGTGTGGCCTTCAACAGATGACACGCTGAAATGGGTGACCATGATCCTCACAAAAAGAAGGCAGCAGTAAACCCCCTTAAAGCTTGTAGTTCACTCATTTTGCTTTTAAATGGTACAGCAATAAAGGATTGACAATAATGGTTAAAAAGGATACCAGCCCCTGCTGCTCTCCCCTCCTCCACCCAGTGTTGCTGCCCAATTGTAGGGTCTACATATCTCTATCAGCTGCAGATCACAGCCCAGGGTAATACCAAAATAAGCAGTGGCTAGGTAGAAATGCCAGGCACTAGGCAGTGGTGGCAGAAAACCTGATAGATACACACATTCATTCATTCATTCATTCTTCTACCACAGAGTGATGTTTCAGCAAGCAGGAAATGCCAAATCCAACCAAAAAAAAAAATCCTTCATATCTCTGAATGAAGACACAGAGCTAAACCTGCAGCTGTGTGTAGAGGAATACTTCCTCCCATTTGTAGAATATAACTGAGAACACACCTTAACTCCCAGAAGTACTAAGAGAAGATTATAGCTGGAAGTGCCTTTTATAAGGCACCACGGAGTTCCCATCCCTATAGCTGCAGCTTTTCAGCAGCTAACAGCCCAGATCACAAAAGACTGGGTCACATCTTACTTAAAAGAATTGTAACATAGCTCAGCTTACACTGGCTGACAAAGTTATGAACACCAGAGGGAAGATAAATAAGAAGAAACTATTCTCTTTATCTCAGACACAGGAAAGAAGGAACATCCAGTGAATTTTTAGGAGAACAAAAATAAAACATTTGGTAAGACAACAGTTCACTGCAATGGCTCGTTACAGAGACATTCAAGACAAGACTGGCAGTTCAGATGAACTCCTGTAGGATAAACCCCTTGCTAGCTGTTATGATCTTGAGAAAATTTACAATGCAGCAGTCTGGTTTCTCTAAGCTGTGCAGGTGTATCTCAGAGCAGCATTACACATGCCATTTTTCCTGCATCCTTTCCAAAGCTCTGCCCTCTTGCACAGAACACAGGGCAAAAGAGGTGAGAGGGACTTCTCATCAAGCAGCGTGGCTCTTTTGAGTGATTCACATTTATATTGTTTTTGGTGGTTTGGCACATCCACAGAGACTGCAAACACTGTGCAGTTTTCCTCCAGTGTGCACACAGAGCTAAGCACAGCAGTGCTGCTGAATCACAGCTCAAAGCTCCTGATATTGCTGCAGGAGAAACATGGTAATATTAACAATTAGTGACTTAGAGCAAGCTCACATTTGTAAATTCCCTATCTAAATCACTGAGGTTGTATGCAGTATAAATGCTTTGGACACATAGCTAGAGCTCTTCCCTCTCTCTAGGATCTTGTTTCCACTCTCTCCCATGGACCAGCACTAACACTACTTATGTGACCACCTGGGGAGCAGGCTCACACAGCTTACTCCTCCTTTTTCAAGTTACTTTTTGGCTGGATCAGCTCCCCAAAACAGTACAGTAGGGTTACTTCAGCATTTTAGCAAAAGAAGTGGTAATCATGTATGATGGCAGGCAGGAGGTGCAGAAAGGATGAGACTGACACATAACCTGACCTGGAGCAGAGCCTGCATCTTGGCTAAAAGAGAAGGCTGTGGGCACCACAAACCTAAGGGGTTTTCTAAGTCACGGAACTGCACAGTCCCAGTGACTGCCATCCTGAACTTCTCTGCAAAGTTTCAGAGAAGTCTCCATAAGGTTGTGCAGACACGGGCAGTGTCCCACTGGACACACACTTGGCAGACTGAGGCAACCCCCAGCCTTTATAAAAACAACAGCAACTGACAGAAATTAACTGCTATGCACAGGAGTCCTCCTTGCAAACATCAAAGAGGGGACACTAACTCTGGCCCCTAAAAATTAGATGTACTCAAGTGTTCTCTGAGAACCCTGTCATTTCAAATGCTGCTGCTTCACATGAGGGACTGTGCCTGTGGGGTCTGGGGGCAGAAGCCAGCTGGAATTACTTGCTCTGTGCTGTTCAGAGGCTCATGTTGTATACCCAACTGATCAGCAGAGCGCTGAGGGAAAATTATTTCTCCCAGACATCTTTGGCAATTCATATTACTGCCAAGTGTACTCCAGGCTCCAAATACAACTGTCTAGTCTGCAAAGCCTTCCCATGGCCTTAGGACACCAGCCACCAAAAAGAAAATTGGATATGATTTTACCAATAGGCTTCTCTGCTGAGAGAAGCTTTTCATTTTTTACATATACATAAATAATTTGATTCTCAAAATGCAACTTCTAACAAAAATAGCTGTCAAGTAGACAGCAATGAAAATCTGTAAGTAACACCAAGCGATGATTTACATTCACCAAAACAGTTGGAGCTACTTAAGGATAGGCTCCAGCACAAGGAATTCTTCCTTTAAAGAGAACTAAACCCAAGTAACACCTCAGGCGGTGAGAAAAGTTTGCCCAAAACATTGCCAAAGCAGCCCCATGATCAAAAAAAGAGGGAATAAATAAGTCTCTCAGGACAAAAGGCTCATCTCTTTGCTCCAGGTAGTCTGTCCAAGCAGTCCCCCCAATGTGCAGCAGAAAGCACAAGGTTTAGCAGGCACTCTTGGGAGATGGGGAGCTCACCGAGGTCAACAGCGAAGAGTGGCAGTGGCTTTCTCCAGGGCACCTCTTGAACTATCCACCATATAACTTTAGCCTACCTTTCTATTTAAACTGATTTACATTTGTTTTAGTTGCTAATGAACCTGCCAAAAGAGAATTGTAGACTCTAGGAAGATCCCTCCATCTCTTGGTCTCAGGCCTTTATCTGATTGCAGGGGGGAAAAGCACAGGGTTTGGCCATCACTTGTATTTCAGCAGCTATGGATCACACGGTTTCATATCACAGAAACTGTTCCAAATACTTAAAATATTCCCCCTCAAACCACTCAAGTTTAATTTTTTAAAATTTAAAATTAAAATAAAAGGCATGTTTCTTCAAACCAAAACACTGTCAGATCAGACACTGGCACAAGTTCAGACCTAACGTTTGTGAGGCTAGATCAAAGCAGAATCCCAGAACTGAAAGGCAAGGAATGAACAGGTCTGAATCTCCATGCTGTGGTTTTTTTGGAAACCAATGCTGTTCCTACTGTGTACATTATTTAAAGGTAATGGGTAAGGCATTTCCCAGTGTAGCAGGAGGGTGCAGGAGTCACATTCAAGCAGAACAGACCACCAAGATGGGAGGCAACAAGAAAGGCACAGATGGAAGTAGTGTAAAGTGAACACTGAGAGCTGGAGGGAAAATTTTCTGTAAGGATTGCAATGCCTCAGAGTGAATGCTGGGAGCCTGGGGCAAGTGGCTGCTCTGTTGGCCTACAAGCAAAACCCTGTTTTGCTCCTTGAACGATTCTAAGAGTGCTCCCTCTTCTATGTCCCTGGAGACTATCTGCCCACTGCTCACTCTGCTCTTCTTCCCTCTGCCACCTCCTGTGCATAGCAGCAGTACAGTGCTGTGAGATGCAGCACAGGGACAGAGCCTGCAGAGACCTGCTCAGGCATTTGTAATGGCAGTTCTGTCTGAAGCTGCTCAGAGCAGATTAAACATGCAGTTGTAAAAACACCTGGGGTAAAATCCCAGCCCTGTCGCATTAACAGCACCCGTGTTCAAAAGCTTACCGGAGCTTTGTGCAAAAAGGGGATCATGAACACAGGGTTTGGCTGTATAGAGAGAAATAGAGAAATTTATTTCAGCCTATGGCCCTCGCTCCTGGTCCTTGGCCTAAATCATGGGCAAATAATATCCAGAAAAACATCAGGGGATTGAGACACTCAGGTCAACAAACTGGCCTCCACCAGAGCAGGGGGACTGAGGGAAAGATTGACAACTGAGACCCTATTGACACTCAGTTGTCAGCTTCACATTATCTCTTTTAACATCATTTGAACATTGTTCTGCTGCCAAAAATGTGTGGAAATTTCAGAGACTGAGGGCCTTGCAGCAAGGTCAAACTCATGTACAAAGTCAAACATGATGCTGAGCACTGGGAATTACAGCCCACTGGCATGGGGCAATCTGCCAGCCACTCACAGGGTCAGGGACTCTCACCCCAAAGGGACCTGTGGAAATTCCCAGTGCTCAGGATCAGCTTCTCTGGAGACAAACAAACCAAATCAAACACCATATTGAACCATCATTCCACCATGGTCCTACTCATTTCAAGAATTTCTCTCTTGGATCAGGAAAAGTGAAGAAAGTTCTCTTAATATGTGTGGACAGTGAGGGGAAAAATAAACCTGGTTTTGTCCTCTTTCTTGTACATATTTGCGATTTGTTTTCCTCCTGTAGAAATCCAAGGGTCACAGCCTAGACAGCACATAGGCCCAGGGGAAGGTGATTCAAAATTGCTCTTTATTTAGTTTGCCTGAGCTCAGACAAAAGAGCAGCAAACGAGAACAGATCGTTTTGGCATCTGGGAAGAGGTGTAAAGAAACGCTGAAGGGTGCCCACAGAGACTGTCATTCTAAAGTCCTCTCAAACAATGCTGAAGAAATACTTCATGGCACTGGAATAGAATATCAGCATATATAATGCATTTTGTAGCAAACCTTGCTTAAACAAATGTGCTAGATTCGACAGTCCCATTGGGCTCTATGTTCAGATTTTCTGGATACTTCCAATTCAATACAGATTTACCCAATCTCCAGCTTCAAGATACAACAATCTTTTAGGAGATCTTGAATGTGGAGATTAGGTAGGTTGTGCCTGTGTATCTCAGCTTGACCAGTCATCAATCCCTTTGCAAAGATACAAACAAACCTCATGTGTGCAGCACACCTGCCTTAGCCTCCAGTGTCACCAATCGAGGATGAAAGCATGCCAGATATTTCCATCCAGCTGCTAAACTAGAACCATTTTCCTTATAGAAAATCTGCCAGCTACAAAAATAAGTTAATTCCAGGTGGTTAGTGGTGGGCTGGGTGAACCAACAGGGCATCAGAACTGCTGTCCACACAAAAACATCATGTTTTAGCCAAGAATATTTAAGCAAGAAAAACCCTGGATGACATACAAGGAACACCTACTTTCTGTGCATGATCCACTAAATGTATTGGTCCAGCTGATCTGAATTATATCTTGCATCTGCAGATATATTTCAAAGGGCATTTATGAGTTAAAAGAAAAACCTGAAATAAAGAGTCTTCAGTAGTCCTCCTGTGAGAATAAGGAGTGTTGCTTATATTGAGATAAGAAGAAATCACAGTGCTAACACCAATAATGTGTGAAAGCTAAACAAACAGCTCTGGCAAGAGTAGAACTCTTGCTACGAACCGATGAACTTTACAAATGTGATTAACTGGGGCAAGGCTCAAGGTTTCCTAAAGCCACAGCAGTATCTGAGGACATACTTAAATCCTGAATGTATCAAGGACAACTCTACAATATCTGGCTCTTTCTGATGTCTCTATCCTAAACACTTCAGCTATACTAATAAACGTTACAACAAAATTGAAAGAGTGTTAAAGATGGGCTGAGTTTATCAAAATGAACAAAAATGTGTGTTTATTTTCTGAAGTTTAAGGGCTATTCCTTGAAGTGTAACCAATGCAAAAATGCATACCCATTTCTTCTCTGATACAGTCTTGGCAGAGAGCTGTGTGTGTGATGTTCTGTTCCAGCAGGAAAGCTGCTAGTGGGTGACAGGCGACCCCACAACGTGTGATGTCCTCAAGCACCATTTCACAGCCTTCAATGACAAATTACTTCCAATGAGCCTGGCTCAGCCAGCTAGCTCTAATCCAGCCCACAGACTGCCCTGTCACAGTCATGCTGCTCTGTACCAGAGCCTTTCCAAGGAAATGTGAGGTCCTGCACCCCTCTCTGCAGCCACCCCCTGGCTGAAGCACTTTCACCTCTTCTGCCAAAGACCACGCCATTGCAAATGAAGCACAAGAGGGGATGGAAAGCCTGTCAATAACACCAAGTGCAAGCTGGGAAGGGGGGAAGTGGTGGCCCACTCACATTTGATTTTATACAGTTTGCTCTCTACAGAATTTTACTATTTAAAAAATGGTTTTATCTTACATTGTGAGCAACAAAAGCCTTACAGGTAGAGAGAAATATGTTCGTTCTCTGTAGCTTTAGCTACACATACTGAATAAAATAGGATGAAAAGAAAAAAAAGCTTGCAGTTGAGGATGAAATGACAACAGAAGAAAAGAGAAGGGCAAAAAATCTTAAATTTCTAACCTACTTCAGTAAAGGAAAATCTTAACTCCTGATTTTTCAGACTCACTGAATCTGTGAATGCACTATGAAATGAAAATTTTCTTCTTCATACTTTCAATGAATTACAACATAATACTCTGCCCAAATTCTTGGGTCACCTTCTGACATAAAGGTCTCAGCCCTGACCTCTAGAGCAACACAACTAAAAAGAATTGGGCTAGCTGATAAGAAACAGGGCTTCCAAAATGCTTGTCACATGAACCTTAATAGACCTGTGATATATAGTTTTCAGAACCAAAATAAATGAGAGTCCTAGCATACCCTGAAAACTCAGTCAAAGCAAATTAGTCTATGATTAACACATTTTCATCATATTCTATAGAAACAGTGTTACTTCTTTGGGAAGACAGTATGTTCATCATGATAATTTTGAGACTGGGTATAAGTCTTCCTTCATCTTGATTACTTATTTCACCCAAACACACTCCTCCCACCAGTAAGTTCTGGTACAACCCTTACTTTTATGTTCCTGGAGTGACTTGCAGCAGCACATTCACCCATGTGGCCAGCATCTATCATGATGTTTTGCTCTGCCTCTGAATTAATTTGGGAGTCCTGTGTGTGCACTGTGATCTCTTGCTTCAGCACACATGCCACTGGCTGTTTATGATAATGACAGGCAAAGGTGCAGCTTCTACTAAAAGGAGTTCCTGTTTCATGGTCCTGGGCTAAGAGCCCCCTGGGGAAGTTACATGCCAGAGTTGAGTCACTCTCACACTCCATCACTGCCAAAAGCAGCATGTCCTATGATCCAGCCCTGTCCTTTCTTCTCTCCATCCCAGCCGTGCTAACACACCCTTTCTCTTGCATCAAACTAATGTTCATTAGAGCCTTCACTGAGCTGATTCAGTTCATTAACCCAGGAGCAAACAATTCACTTTTTTGTCATGTTAGTTTTCTTCCAGGCCAGCGGGTTGAATCTGTTTCACGCAGGGCCTGACAAGTGCTAGACACGCTGCTGGCCAGGGGCAACAGGCAGCCAGGGGCAGGGGAGAGGAGCCACAAGAGGAGGATAGGGCCCTGGATACCCCCAGCACAAAAAGAGATGATCAGCTGTAACATGTCACTTTACCTTCAGCAGTCTGACCCTGATGGATGGAGGTTTCTTTGCAGCCAGAGGGTGAAACAGCTGCAGCTCTTCTCCTTGAGCTCTCAGCAGTATGCCATGAACCCTCAGCCCAGTAAGGAAACACCCTGCCAGCCAACAGGGACACTGTGAACCTTATCTAATACCCTGTGGATAGCCAAGGCAAAAAGTAAGTTTGATGCATTCATTATATCTTCTGGGGGTGGAGAAATGCACACTGCAGCTCTCTGGGGTTGCCCACGGCTAACAGTTATAAGATTGCTTTTACTAAGTGGGCATTTCGCCACCTGCAACCAGGTGGGGTTTGTGGGGAAAAAACCCAAACCAAAAACAGGTCTGAGATAAAGGAGGTACTGGAAAGATGCAAAGTTTGTCATATTCCTAATCCTAAAGGCCTTCCTCTTTCTGTGCATATTGCAGATCACCTGTCCCTCCCTGACTACTCCTGCTCCTTGCCAGCATTTCAGAAAACTTCTTCCTATTTGCCTGCCTCCTCATGCACAGAGACCCCATCTAATTACCCTTATACATCTCCTGCAGCCTGTTCCTTTTATAAGGCCTCTAAGACCACAGCTCTACCATGCCCATTTACAAGAAATCAACTACTAATTAACAGCCAGAAAGCAAAAATCTTACACTTACATGTTTGTATTTGCACATGAATATGTATCAAATATCTATGTATACTTAAGTATGTATAGTATATTTAATATTACTCTTTCCCTTCTCTCTCTATTCTTTGAATGCCAGGGCAGCTAAATTCCACTGGAGCTTAATTTCTGTGGCTTGGAAAATGTCATTTTAAGGTGCAACGTTACAGTACACTGGAGGTTCACCTAGCTCTGTCCAGTTTCCTCACATAAAAAATAACACACATCACTGAACCTGACTGTGAGGTAACACTCCCTTCCAACAATGAAAGTGTTTTGTTACTTTTCCTTAACAATAGCTAGGAGGGAAAGGTTCCTTCTCCACAGCTTGGAGAGTTTCTTGAAAACCTCCAGTACGCTACAATGACTGACAGACCTTTCAATAGAGGAGGTTGGACATTCATGAATTGATCCAAGCCTTTGATAACCTGATAAAAGGATGCAGTTGACTGCTTCGGTAAAGAGTCAGGATTTCAAAGACTGTAAAACAGTGGATATCATAAGTATTTAGCCCATTTTCTCAAAAGCAGAGGTGAATCTGCATAACTCATTTACTCAGTGATACTCATCTACTTACTAGCCTTAGACACACAATCTGACCTCCAATATATGTCAGCTTTCAGTTTGATTTTTAGCTTTACTTCCCACTGTGTTTTGAATCCCGAATGCATTGCTTGTAACTTCCCAGTCAAAGAGAGTGAGTTCAATTCATAAAGCTTGTGCAAGCAGCTCCCTCAAAACCTTCTCCTGTCACCACCACAGCATCCATGGTACCATCAGTACTAGGCAGAGTTAACATCTATAATAGAAACTTCTCCAAAAGCCACTCTTGCCACCTTTCAGCTCTTCAATTAACTGAAGCACTGCTGTGCAGTGAAAACCCCTGCAGCTCTGAAAATTATGAAGGAGGAAAGCAGACAGGTCCCTTTGGGTTGTAAAAGAGGTTATGGTTTCCTTCCAATAACAGTTCCTATACCCTTTGATATTCTATCTACTTTATCATTTATCATTTCCCCCAGTTTTGCAGAATAGCAGCTGTCATAACAGAGCTCATCTTCTGCACTGCCTGTCACTGCGTGGAGGGAGAGGGTGAGGAGGAGAAAACACTGTTGGGAACCTCCAGCTTGCCTTGGCTACGAGGCACAGATGAGTCAGTGCCTGACCCGGGAGTCAGGGGTCAGCCCCTCTGGGGAGTCTCCGCCTTGTTCAGTCCACTCGCAGCTAATCCCCCGTGAGTGGCTCTCGCCAAAAGATTTCTTTATCCCCTTGACTGAAAAAAAAATAACAACAGAGTTAACAAGCCCAGTAAAAATCCATGACTCAGGCAAATCCTCAAGGATCAAGTGGGGAGTGGGAGGGAACATAAACTAATCCGAGGGTCCAAAATGTCTTTTGCCAAAGCCTTTTAAAAAACAAAAACTTCACTAGGGTCTCCTCGTTAGTGGCGATTACAGGGGAGGCATTTCTTTCTTTCTTTACTAAGAATCTCTTCTCAACAACACAAACAAGGGTGCCCATTGACGTGGTGCAGTGCTTTCTAATCCATCTGAGCAGCTGGCTTTGTATGTCTTTTATACATACTGATGGAGGAAAAAGGAAGGCTTCTTGGGGAGGAGAGCCTCTGTCTCTTCAGTGAAAATACTTGTTTTACTGCTGGATGGTCTACACTGTTCCTGGGGAATAAATACAATCCTCTTCCTTTAACAGAAATGTTTTACAGTGCATAGTTTTTAATATCAGCAGTGACTCAGAGAAGTTGTAAGGGATAATTTCCTTCTTTTTTCCCTCAAGAGAAAATTACAAACATTTGGTTCTGCCACTAGTTTTCAAATCTGCAAACATCAGCCCAGGTTTCCTGGGGTGAAAATAAAAGCACTATCAATGTCACAAAATTTCAGTAGATGCCTCACAAATGAACAGGAGGACAATGCAGGGCAGCACGTGCACAAGAGCGAGCAAAACTTCCTCTGTACAGAAGGGCCTGGATATACCTGTGAATTGCCTGCAATACCAGCTCACAGTGTTCATTTCCTAGGCTGGGTTATGGGGTCCAGGATGGGAAAGAAGAACCTTCAGCTGCTGTCAGACCTTTCAGTGGTTCTCCACTGCTTGCACCAGCACCGTTGCAACAGCTCAGAGGTGCAGGAAACAAGCACTTCCCTCCATTCCCTGTCCCTGCCATGTGGCCCCATCTGCTCCCAAAGGCACTATATCCAGAATTCACTTTTCCTTTCACAGAGCAAATAATAGCCAAAAAACCAAGCAAGCAGCCAAAAAAACCCACAAAAATCAATGCCCTAAAAGAAGAGCTGTCATTGCTACAACAGGTGGGAACAAATGCCGACAAGGCACAATCCTGCTCATTGCAGACTACAACTTCCTCATGAGGGGAAGAGGAGGGGCAGGCACTGATCTCTGCTCTGCAGTGACCCAAGGGAATGGTCTGAAACTGTGTCAGGGAAGGTTTAGGTTGGATATTAGAAAAAGTTCTTCACCCAGAGGGTGGCTGGGCACTGGAACAGGCTCCCCAGGGAAGTGCTCACAGCACCAAGCCTGACAGGGTGCAAGAAGCCTTTGGACAATGCTCTCAGACACACGGTGTGTCTTGTGCAAGGCCAGGTGTTTGACTCAATGATCCTTGTGGGTCTCTTCCAATTCAATGTATTCTGTGATTCCCTTTATATATAGCATAATTATTCTCTTTGACTCAAGCTACCTTACAACGCTATGTCACAGGGTTTGTCTTTACCTTCCTACTCCAAGACTTCAGTCCACAACCACTCTCCTTTCTCAAAGTGCTGTCTCCAGAAAGCACTTTTACTGTGGGCTTTCCTGTCCTACTGTCTACACAAATTCTCCAACATATAAACTTATAGCAACAGTGTTGGACCCAGTATAAGTCTTTTTGCTGATATTAATCCTTGTAAAAAGCAAAATTACACTTCCCTTTCAAAACTGTTATAGGAATTCATGTGTCATGAGTTTCCACAAAAACTTGGGAATATTCACTGAAAGCTGGCACAGAGCTCTGAACATGCCTGAGGGAAATTAATTTGAAATTTTACACTGAGTAATGTAGCTTTTCCCCGTATATCATCTACTCAGCTAGCTTTGGTTAGCTGAATTTTTGGTGGACTTAAATTTTTTGTATCTTTGTATGAATCATATTAAATATCATGAATGTTGTCTCCCTTGCTGTCTTGTTTATACTTCATTTTATTTCCTGTGCTGTCTTTTCAATCAAGGACATTTTCTCTGTTTTGCTTCACAGACAAGAGCAGAAAGTTTTCCAAACCATTATTGCCTTAACAAAACTGTGGGCCTCAGCCCTAATTTGAGGGGCACAGGTGTAGGTGCTGTGAGGGGCAGCACCAGGAGGTGCTGTGGCAGTGCAGAGCTCTCTTAGAGCAGGTGCAAGATGAGGCTCGGAGTCAACAGTTCACTGTTTTGTCAAATGCTGTTAGGATTCACAGCTGTGTTTTGACCAGCTTCCATAACCTCATGCCCACATGAGAGCCCTTCTCAGGCACAGCTTCCACAGAGCCCCCAAAGCAGTGCAAAGCCTTCAATAGTGCACACTTGGCAAAGCTAATGCAAACACAGCCTTTATGTGCTCCAAAGATGTGAGTCAGAGCTCACCTCTTTCTGCAGACTCCTCCCCCTCCCTTCACGTCAGAAACATTTCCATCAGCCTACTGGTGAAAGATAGCTTCTAGAGCAAAATATGTCCAGATTTTGTGTTACATCTGTAAGGACTGTTCTGCCCAAACATTAGAAACAATGCAGAAAAATTGCTTTGAAAGTTGCTAGCAAAGGAAATTTTAACTTTATGAGCAATTAGAAATGCATGTGATTGCTGGTCTGTGTTTTCAAAGAACATATGTGCATATCTGTAGTAAAACAATAGGGAGGCATGACTGAAAACTAGCATTTAATCCTAGAAACTTTGAAAAATACTTCAGTCATTGTTTTGAAGGTCCCAATCCTTTCCAGAGCTGACAGCTCTGAGGGTAAGGACACTTAGCCTTGTTTAATGCAGGAATGAATGAAACAACATGGGGAAGCACTGCACAAGACAGCCTGGGCAAAGATACACATCTGCTGGGAGCAGTCTAGCTATTCTTTTGCTCTTAAGCCAGTTTCCCCTCAAAGCTGTGAGTAAAGGAAACAAAAAGTTGGATATACTTAAGACTTTTTAAACATAACTAGGCTCCTTCATTTTTCATGTCTTTCATTTGCTGGGGCTTTGCAATTTGCCTTCAACCTCCCCGCTGTGAAGTCCTCAGTCAAGTCAAACCTGTTTGCCCTTTGTGTGTGTGCGAGTGCCCTTAGACCCAAACTCAGCCAACAGTTTAGAGTAAACAGACCTACCCAGGGAGGAGCTGGAATTTGAACTGCAAATCATGTGTGTCCCAAACAATTACTCCCTCTCCAGGTGAGGGAATGCAGCAACATTTCTGGTGTCTAAGCAAATTTCTCCGCAGCAGTTTGCAAGATGGGAGATCAGTCTTTTTTCATCACGGGCAGGGCAGTGCCTTAGAGAGACTCATCAACAAAAAAAACCTGCTTAGCTAACTAGTCTGCTCCTTATGCTTACCTGCTGCTGATTTGATGAGCTAATATTTTAAGACCAGTGGGTACATCCCGGAGCCACCCTCTTACCTCAGTGATTATGTCTAAATCGTTCTGAGTATCTTACATAAGACTTGCATAAGTGATGCATTCTGCTCCTGGTAAATTTGGTTGCTCTAGCTAATGAGGAGTACCACAGTGTGAACTTCCCAAACTGCAGAGCTCCACATTGACCAAAACTGCACTGTTTGACACAGTGCTCATCCTGTGACTGACCTTTCAAAGAAGATTATACCTAGGCAAACTATTGAAAAGCCTGAGCAAGCTGAGACCTGGCAACAAAGGCAAACACAAGCACAAAGGAATCACAAAGAGGAAAGAAAAGGGTAGGAATAAATAAGGGAGAGTGATAATCTTTCTCCATCTGTAAGACCAAAGACCAGACGTGGACCTGAGCATGGAGGGGTTTTGGTATGGAGCACCAAGACCTCCTCCCTCTACCTCCTCCTCTCACCACCACTGGTTTAGGAATGTTCAGATCTGGACCTGTGAACTCACCTGCTTTATATGCGTGTCCTAATTACACTGGATAGTCCACTCATCTCTTGACCACATAATTTAAAATGTAAATGACAGGTCTCAGATAAAGGCTACCTATTTGTGAAAAGAGCATGTCCCATGCAAGACCTGCACATCCTGCTCCCCACAGGAAAACACCTCTCTTCTGCATTGACTTAGAAGATTTCTCTGAAGACAGGCCAGAGTGGTGGAGGCTGAGAAGGATAAGCTACATAATTGGTGTGGAGTGGTATCAATTCCAGGCAGTAAACTGGAAGAGACCTAACTTCAGAGAGCTCCATTAAAACCCTAGGTATTAATGATTATTTCATTCTTTTTCTGACTCTTTTCCCAAAGCCCAAGGACTCAGCCTTTGTATACAAAGAAATGCAAGAAGATAGTGTGCACAAAATACCTAGCCTACATTTGCCACACACCTCCTGTTGCCCTTAAGTCAGAACCAAACAATACTTTGACTATCACACAGATAACATGTATGACTTTCTTTATGTAGAGGGTATGTATAGCAATACTTAAAATTTATACTAAATCTATAAGAAGGGTGATCATTGGGACTAAAAGAAAAATTAAAAAATTAAGCATAAAGCAGCCCATGAAACTCACAGTGGTTGAGAAATGCACTAATGAAGGTGGATGGTGCAACCACCTTTTGCCTCCCTTGTCATTATGAGGCAGTTCTTATTACGTGGTCACATACTGCCCAGACTCCTGCCTCGTTCACTGCATAATTACAGTGAAAAGGAAGCTGAAGGTTTTAGCGTGAAATGTCTTGGAAGCTTGGATGTAGGAGTCACTCAAGCTTTGCTTATAGGACACAGGGCACAATAAACACAGAAACAGAGTCAGAGCTAAAAAGCACATTTTAAGCACCAAGTATTTCACTTGATGTGACCAGCCTGGTTATATAACAGGGGGCCAGCCTGGGAGAGGCACGAACCTGGGATCTGGCTTTGCTTGTTGTCGGCAGGTGCTACGTTGTGTTGTGACCTGTTCCAGCCACACCTATAATCACACAACGAGCAACAGGTAACTCCTGAGATTGCCTTTTATCTTTAATCGCTTCCTGTTCACACTTCATTCTGCCAACACCTCCTGTCAGGATTATTGCTGTTTATTTCCCATGAATATCTAAGAATATCATTCATCCCAGCAATAAAGGTTTCCATGCAGTGAGGCATGCTTCAGAAGTGGCCTGCAGTATTTCCTAAAAGGTTACTTGACTGACTTGTTGGTTGGGAAAGTAAACAGGAAGACCTACATTGTCTGTCATAAAAAGCAACAGTATTAGGCAGGCAGAGATCACTGAAGCAGTTACTCCAGTGCAGTTTTCTAGAAATTAAAGTCTCGTACGCACATGAACTCATCTACCAGTGGCACCACTGCTGTGAGTCCCACCTTGAAAGGTCTTAGTCAGGTTGGCTTGTTTCTTCTTACAGATACTTGGATGAGCCACAGTTACAGCTTTTAGATAAACTGCATCTGTCACTAACTACTCAGACACAAGATTTCTAACAGATAATGGTCTTATTTAGTTTATGATCCTAACTGCAAAGTACAACAAATGAGTCATACCACAGCCTCTTAGACTATATCTGTCTCCCACCTACACGTAATGATACCTAAATGGTCAACTTAATTGCTCTCAAGACAGTCCTGAAGAGCCCAGTAACTAACTTCTCTCTCATGAGGCCTGCAGGTGTCAGCACCAAGAAGTCCCATCATCCTTGCTACATCCCACCACACAACCAACTCAGCAGATGGACATCACAGACCTTCAGGAAATGCTGTTCGACAAACATTTTAAAATACCAGAATCTGTTTGGGAGGTCACATGCAAAGTTAGATCAGATTATTTATAAATCTGAAAACAACCCCTTTTGTATTGAGAAGAAAAGTAGTAATAGAGAGAGAAAAATAGGAAAACAGCACTCTAAATGAAACCATCAGAGAGTTACCCTGAAACAAAGGGGAAAAGGACTGTGTCTTGCACTAGTTAACATTCAGCTGTGGAACACATGACCACGGATACTGTAAATATCAGCACTGAAAGGAGTCCAAAAGCAACTGCACCAAGCCATGCAAGAGAGACCCACCTAAGCTCAAGGATACCAACTTCAGCTCCAGAATGCAATGCACTACTGAAAACTGGGAGAGTTTCACTGTTAGGAGCACCACAAGTCTCTCCTCCCCTTTTAGCTCATTACTGAGTGCTGTCAGAGGCAGGACAGCAGGAGGTGACATGATAATTCATGATGCCCATTAAATAAGGGTTCCCAAGTAAAGCTTATCTTTCCACCATTCTTCATACACTTCCTGTCTCCACTGGAGCAGACACAGCTGTGATAACCTCAGCCCTGGTGAAGGACTGCCAACAAATAGCATCAAAGTGACAGACACTGGACATGCTAGAGCCTGCAAGGGTCAGCATTCAGCCCCTGTTCAACATCTCCATCAGCTCCACAGAGTCCAGCCAGTCAGAATTATTCTACATCTTCCATTTCACATACACTTGCTCTCATTCTCTTTCTCAAGTCATGATTTTGCCTTTGACTCGTCTGCTCCCCAGGATAACAAAAGTAACACTTCATCCTCACAGCAGTTATGGGCACTTTCCAGTGTTGCTTTTTTCTTCTTCTGTTAAAAATGTCCCACTTTATAATCAACATAAGCTGGAGTGGTTTTGACTGCTGTGTGGAGCTTCCCCTACTGCCGTTACACAGTTTCACAACTAAGACTTCTCGGTCTGAGTCAACCTAAAACTACTGAAAATGTCAACTATTTAAAAATTAACTATTGCCAGAAATAGTCATATTGCTTTCAGACAATCTTACTTTTGGCAGACATCCCTCGAATGCATATACTGCACAATTTTTAAGTCCCCACCTATCCTTCATCCACATTAGCATTCAATAATGCTGGTTATTGCATAATTTAATAATGAGTTGCAAGTATACCTTTAAGAGGCTTTCAAAGAGCCAGTTCTCTCCTGGTGTGTAAACTCTTAGTTTGTGTATAAACTGGCTACATTCTGCCTTGTCACTTGCAAAAATGTACTTAGGATTTACCCTTAATGACTCTATCTTCTTCCACTTTCTGATGGGATCAGCATTCCATATCATCAAGAAATAAGGAGAGCTACGTGAAGGACCAAAAGAAAGTCCTGTGCTCTTGGATGGACCGATTTGTCACAGGTCTCAGGAACTTTCACACTCCTCGCTATGCAATATAATGTCTTATTTTATGCTTGGTACTATTTATTCTCCTACCTATAAATTATAGCAGCTTCCCCTGTTGCTGAAAAACCAAGCATGCTCAACTCCTATTTATTATGAAAAATCTTAGACAGTAGTCAGGATGCGACTTCATGGTTTTGAGTAAAACAATATTGATTTTTATTAGTCTAACCACAGATTATAAATAGCACATTGCCTATTTACCCTTATTTCATGGGTGGCCCATCAGCATTCTCTTTATCACTGTGCCATGAATGAATGAAAGAGAAAAAAGTTTGCCATATATAAACCACTCATCTAATTGTGGAGCTGCTGCACACAATTGCTTTCTACAGAGATGTCAGGCTTTGCTAGTGCTGGGAGAAGGAACAGAAAAATAATGGCCAGCAACTTTAGAAAAGCATCTCTCGTTGATGACTGAGTGGTGCTTTTTCTGGATTGCCATTGGAGCAAACAGCTATCTGCAAATGGAGTGCAGAGAACCAGGATGAACTGGACTACACCAAACACTTATTCTTTAACAAAACTCAGGCAGCCAACAGACTCTAAACTGGAACTTTTCTTCTTAAACTTCTCTTGAGGAAGGATCTTATAAAATGGTGGGATCACAGTCCACAGATATTATCTTTGTCCAACATCTCATCCTGTAAGATATCAATACAGATTTTTAGAGATTGCAAGTAATTGAACCTGAAGGAAAAAATATCGTCAGCAACAATTTTGTCAGCTTTTGCCTGGCTGGTTGGTTCAATATTTTGGTAGACACATTTGACTTCCACAGTGTGCTCCCTACCTTGTCTCATGCAATAGGAATTTGAAAACTCAGAATGTTTAATGGTTTGTTTTAACTGATGTCACAAAGATATACAAACCTCTCTTTAAAATAGTGCTCTGAGAACAGAACAAAAGCCAATCCTTTTCATATGAAAACTCACTTCTTTAGATCTTTCTTTCAGGCAGCAGAGTTCTTGTGTCCTCTTTCTGCCATAGGCAGAAGGACACAACCCAACCTAGAGGCAGTATTTCCAAGCATGTTTCCTTTCATTTTGGATTAATCCTTACAGCAGGCTTTTATATGCTCTGGAAAATGTATGCTGCTATAACTTTGCAGCTGCTGCTGGCTGTAGCAGGCCTGTCTGAATCCAGTCCAGTGTAGGTCACCAAGAGTCAGTGCTGGAACAAGCACTTCTTTGCTCTTAGAATTGCATCATCACATCAGTTCCCAGCAGAGTGTCTTATCACTGATCATCTGGGGACAGAGATTTTTGTTCATTTGCCAGATGGAGCTCAGTAAGGCAAGAACTTTCTGATACACCTGAAGGAGAAAAAAAGCTATGTGTGGCCTTCTCTCATTTTTGTTTTTACTGAAAAGTACAGCAATCACTGTTAGCATTGCAGGAAGATCCTCAGGGTTATCCACAAAACCAGAGAACCTCCAGTAAGTAAAGGTCTAAAATAAAACAAAAACCAGTAACAAATGCATTGTTTTCTCTTGCTTCTAACACAATACATCCCACTAAGCCCCTAAACCCAATACTGAATGTATTTAATTGTGATTATGCTGAACACAAGATTACCAAAGCCAGAAAATGTCTTGGACTTGAATCAACAATTGTTTTCCATTTTGAAAACTTCACAATGAACATGGCTGGAGACTTGGCTTCCACTCCCTGAATGAAACCCAACATCAGCTCTGGGTCCCGAGTGTCCCCAAACTGAAGTGACCCAGATGCTGCAAAGGTCAGTGCAACCAAGAACCACCACTGAATTTACTATTTTTGCTATCATAATGTCTTTAGTCCCGAGCCAGGACCCTTACTGCATTAAGGAACGTGCAAGTCATCTTGAAAAAGTAGTCCCTGCATCAAAGACCTTACAGTACAAGTTTTAGCAGGTTCTATCAACTACACAGAACAAGCAAAGGGGGCAGAAGGGACCTGGTAACACAAACACAAGCACATTCTGGCACAATGAGCATTAGTCATGGCTTACCATCAACTGATTGCAAAAAAAAATATTTTCCAGTAACAGTTCTCACTTTTACCAACACAAGAACCAACAGAGCTTGTTATTTTTTTTAACCTCTCTGCACTCTCAGTACTCCACCACCTACAGACAGAAACCCCTTCTCTTTTTTACTAGTACCATGACACATTTTGCTGCATCTTGTGCACTGGGCAGGGAGAGGCAAGGTGAAACATTACAAGCCAATCAATCAGATGCAGCCTGGCCTTTCTTCTCATAGTGAAAGGGTTTTATTTTCTCCTCTAAGAGTGAGAAGACTCCAAAACTTATTCTTATATGGAGGTGTCAATGAGGTCTTTTATGTAAAAACTGGGGGCAAACCTACAGTTCTCAAAAGCACACTAATTTTTCATCTTGCGTTCTTTGTTCTGAGCCTCCTGCTCTAAGTGCCTTCACCAGACCTGCTTTTATTAATAAGATTTAGTACTCTGCACAATAGTTCAGAAAGAGTCAGTGACCCTCTATATGTTATTTATTATTTTACTAAATTTGAAGAGTGCTCGGCTTATATGCTTAAGCTCCCAAGCCTCCTGCTGGGCTGGAAAGGCAAGCCACCAATGATGGTACAAGGTGCAGTTTGGCTCCAAAGGGGGGCTGTGAACACTCCAGAGGGCTCTTCTCCTGATGGGACATAAGCACAGGAGACCAGCTGTGCTCAGCCAAGGTCTACCCTGTGTTAGCTGGAGGCACTGCAGCCAAGGGATTTAGTCCACCAGTTTGTTTCCTCCTCGGCCTGGGAACTGCAGAAAGGAGTTGTCCTTTAGCTCCTCTAGCACAGGTTGAGAGCTCTGGAATTCCTGAATCCTGAAGGAGACTTCAAAAATGCCAAAGGAGAGACTGGACTCACCTTGAAAAGTCACGTTACTGTAACACACAAGCCTCTATCCTTTATTAAATTAGAGAGGCCTTCTAATTATTAAATTATAAAGGGCCTTCTCCATTTCTCCCTAAGCTGAGAAACGCTAGGTGAGCCAAGCAAAGTAAGTGGATTCATGTGCTCTAAAAGCACACCATCCAAGCTGACATGAATCCTTTTTCCATTCAAAGCAAGGCATTGTTTGTGAGCTAACTATATATTCCCCCATGGTCACAGTGCAAGAAAAACATTCATTTTGTCTTTGACATGATACTATAATTCTCCAGGCTTCCTCACTATAGTGAGTTCAGGGTAAATTCCCCGTTTGTCCTGGCCTCACAGTTCCCAACAAATGAGTCCTGGAATGACAGAACACCATTTCACTGAACTAACTAGCTGCTTTTGGCTTTCTTCTCATTTCTCCCCTGTAACACAGGGCCTTTTATCTTGGGGCTGTCTCCTCCTGGGCATGCCTCCAGCTAGCCTTAGTGCCTGCTGCACATGAGCACTGTCTACGCAATATCAGCATTGCTATAAAAGCGTACCGAATGCAGGAAAAGAGTTCCTTTCTCTCCCTCCCACCCCCCTTTTTTAATAAGAATTTTTTCCATGTGGATAGAGAAATAACATCTGGAATTGCTGAAGGCTGCCAAAATGAGAGAATGAAAACAATGAATTGAGTCACACTTGAACCTGCCAACTTCGTATAATTCAGACCTTCTCGAGGCAGTTTGGAAAGAAAAATAAAAGGAAAATGCTTTAGTTTGCTTTTTACAATGTAACTTTTTTTTAATCTGCTGATGTCACTTACAGAGTTGTCCAGGTCATAGCACCATGGTGTGCACATTCATCCTTGGAGCACTCTGATATCACAATATTTCTGTATTTCATCTATACATATGCAACAGCAGATCAAGGTTTCTCTTACTAAGCAGAGACCCACTGAGCTAGTGGAATCTTGCCCAGGAAGAGATGTTGAGCCTCACTGGACTTTTTTATTCCATCCCACAATGCAGTGCAGAGAATTTGAAATTCTCCTAAAAGTCCCTTCGCTTTTCACACTCCTGAACACTACTGGTATGCTCTGGTACACCTTAAAATGGCTGCATACTGTTCCAGTGTAGTCTCTGTAAAAGATCAGCTTCTGGATGATGCCCTAACCCTTGTTAAGGACATTTCTCTGTCTAGTCTAGGAAAGACCTTCAAGCATTTCCATGGTCTGAATTTTTCACTTCTTTTCACCTCAAGCAGCTATGCTGTGCCAGCACACAGGCCCACCAAAGCTGCACTGCCAGGACCACAGAATGAAGAGTTAAATCATTTAATGAAATAGGAAACCCAGGTGACACAAAACACCAGCAAAATATTCTGTGAAAAAAATCACAAATATGAATCAAGCCAGGCAGCCTGAGGAGTTTTCCATGGAATTTAAATGCAAATGTGTGTCAGATGGAGGAAGAAAAGAACAAGCTGAAGCCTTGCATATATGAAAGAGAAGACCAGAAAAGTACGGCAATCAACAGACAGCAGAGAAGGATTTGTAGCAATACTTTGGGAAAGATCTAATCATCAGCTCTAGATAATAGGTTAAGCTAGAAAGAAGTACAATCAGCCAGGAAACTTTCTTTTGCTGATTAATACACAATATATTCAGGGATTTACAGATATTATTTGTAATCTGCCTGAATCCAAGACATACCAAACTTCATCATCCATCCATTATTTTTTTCTCTTTAAAGAAACCACTCCAAAGACCTAAGTCTAGCTGCCTGCTAGGGTCAAACAGGATTGCATAGTTCATATCTAAGTAAAGCACATGAAATTGCTATCAATCCTGTGTAATATCATCTGACAATGGAGAAGGATGATGCAGAGTCACACAGGATTACCATAGGAGACTACTCCCATCATGAGAGCAGCTATAGTAGCAACTCTTTTACAAAAGTACTTTTACTAGTACTTCCAAAAGCCCTTAGAAAGAGCCCCATTTTCATTTATGCTAACATTCCCTTTGTCTGACCTTATCTTACTGCTATTGTTACTTTTAATCTCGTGGCAGGAGCAGGTGACACCCATAGCAGCTTCCCCAGCAGTATCCCAGCGTGATAATTCCACCCTGGCTTCACCAGCCCATTACTGGCTCAGGCAGAAGGCACCTACTCCCCTGCTTTCATTTCACAAAAGCTGCCATTTCACCAAGCTGTGGCAGGCCACTTTCTGCTCAGCTATCACAGCCCCCTTCCCTCAGTGCAAACCTACTGGAAACTCTTATCGAGCTTGCCCACTCCATTGTTCCACACTATCACGTGTTATCGGAGAAGTCACCGCACATTTAGCACATGTCACCTTTTTTCTTTTCACTAAGTCCCCTGGCAACAGTTCCAGTAGCTCTCCTCGCCTCAAAGGCTTTAAACAATTCTACCAAGATGGCTGAGCTGCTAGAGATCCATTAACACAACTCCATTACGTGGATAGACCTTTGTTCCGGGATAAGGCAGGGTAAGACTCACTATTTAGTTTAAAAGCCTTCATAAACAGTAAGCTAAAAGAACCCCATCTAGTTTAATATCAAAATGGTAATGTCTACAAGATGTGGCTACACTGATTTAGTTTTACTCTTTTAAATTCACTCCTTATCTTATACCTAGAGGTTTCCCATTTAGGCAGTGTTAGGCTGCTAAACGGTACTTAACCACCCACTATTTTGTACTTATTAACTTACTGTCATTTAACATAAAATGTTTAGGCAAACCATGAGAGAGATCAGAATTCTGATCCACATATTAAAAAGAAAAGGGCTCCAGGCATTAGATTGTGAAATATGATTTCCCAGGATATATTAAATTCTGGGTTAGTGTTCTTTTTGATATCACAGAAAGTCAAACCTCATTTCATGAGAGGGCCCTTGAACATGCTTTGCATACAGCATGCTTTCCCTTGATAAAGGCTCTTTTCTGCAGCAAACTTGGAATTTGATCAGAACCTCTGGAGCATCCAGCAGTGGGTGTGGAGGAGGGCAAAACCCACACCATGAACCTCATCTCACAGAAGTTCCTTAGATAGTTTTACAACAAACACAAACAAGAGGAACGAGCCAAGGGGCTCAGCAGAAAGCATCGCGGGCTTGCATTGTGCTGCAGGAGGGGCTGGAGATGCAGAGCCCAGCTGGTACAGCACACATCACCTGTGTATCATCAGCATGTTAACTATATTTCTGCAAGAGCCATGGCAAAATGGTAAAAAAAAGTGTGCATTTAGGACCACTGGTAACCAAAAGGGTACTGAGACCTGAACCGTTTCACATACTGTCAGCCTAACTACAGGAGAACTCTTGAGAAAAGCTTATGACCAAAGCCTAGCTGCAATATGTGTTTAGGACTCAGAGATTTTCACAGAGTTTCAGAGGGAAGTTCACCTCAGTCCTCACGGTCTTACATAATTTGTTCACATGTTCCTTTAGTTTTAGCATATTTCAAAGTGAAACATGGGTTGAAACACAAAAGCACAATTGTTTACAAGAAAACCTACCATGACTGATTTTATTAGAGATCAACAGGAGGCTGCATAGAGAAGGAAAGCTGGGAACAAAATGGAAAGAGTGCCCTGATAATCTGGGGTGACACAATTTACCAAAATACACCACCAACCACTCTGAACTCCTCCTCCTCTGCTTGGGCACATAGCTCTTCAGAAGCAGAAGGTTCCTGAAATTAATTGGTACCGTCCTGAGGTCAACAGAGTAGGTTTTTACCCAACAAGCTTAAAGTGAAGGTCCACCACTGGTGGTCTGATTTAAATTTATTACTTTGTGCCACTCTCTGACCCAATTCCTGGTAGAGGTGGCTGCTAAATTTGCAGGCTGACACAGCCACATGTGGCATGTTCAGCCCCTTCACAGGGCTATCCTCATCTGACTGCAAGTGCTCAGTAGGGGCAGCTGGGCCAGGGGTGACATGGCCAAGAGCCTTTCACCATTCTCCAGCTTGCCTCAAGCTGGAGCCTCCTCCCTGATACACAGCTGCTGCCCTCCAGTGAGATGGTGCTGGCAGAAAGCTGCAAGCTGCTGTCCTGCAAATATCTGCTCTTCCTTGGCGGGAAACCTCACTGTTGTGTGACCTGGGCCTGCTCTACTGCAGGGACTGTGGTTGAGGATTTTCTGTGCTTCTCCCAGAGAGCATGCTCTGAATAGACAAAAGTGAATTTTCAGGACATCCTTACCAGCAGGTCATGACTTACAGCAAAAAGAAAGGTCTACATAGCAGACCATATGAAAAAAAATAGGGGATAATGCCAGGGCAGGACTTGCTCAGAAGTCTTCAACACTGATGGTTTACTGCACAGCACTCTAGGATTGGACTCTGGACAGTGGACTTTAGTTACTACTTAGACAAAGATCCTTGTATCTTCTAGATCAATTTATATACTTACTGAAAACTCTCAGAGGTAATATAGATAAAAAAATAATATGAAATTATCTATTATCATCATTTGTTAATTAATGAACTTCACTATGTTTTGTAACAGATTAAGACTCTTCCATATTAATTCTTGTAAAATAAATTGCAAGCCTCATCTCCAGTGGAATTTTATCCCCTTCTTTCACCTTCCCATACAGTAGGGTGCTTTGTAAACTGTGATTATCTTTTATCACACAATTCTTTTACTTGTTATAACCCATTTTGATGGATACCTTGATGTGTGATTTGATACTTTTTTAAAAAAGAACACATGCAGTATCAGAAATTGACTTATATTTAGTCATTGTTCAATTGCTTCTTCCTGTGTTTCAAGCTTCTCATTGGCTGCCCTTACTGAAGATCATCTCTAATGTAGGAGGGAAAAGGAGAGGGAAATGGAAAATTTATGAATATCATCAGATTCAGTGTTCTTTGTAAGCCTATGTTTTAGTCTGAAAGAATAAAAGAGACAGTACAGATATGTCTCTCTCTCTCTCTCTCTCCCTTTTAGTAGTCCCCACCACTGAAAAATAAGAGTATTTCCAAAGAAAATCATCATTTACAATTGAATTGGGACCATAGTTTTGTCAGCTGGGCAAAATAGTCTGCTTTAAGTTGTGCTGTTCTAAGAAATCACAAGGTCTTTGTTGGTGGTACTGCAAAAATGGCCCAAGTTTCCATGTACACAAAAATGTTACATAAGCTACTGCAATGCTAATGCAGGTTTAAAATCTATTTTTAGCCTATATATCTGCCAAGTCTTTATATCCATGGATGGAAAAGTAAACTATGAGAGGAACTAAATTGTTTAACAAAGAGTTAAGTGAAAACATTTGAACAAAACAAACAGCTTTTAGCTCATTTTTTGTGAGGAGTAGCTATTCAGAGAGAGCAATGCAAGATAAAAAAAACCTAGACAACTCTAAAATATTCATGCTTCCACCCAACTTCTTGTAAGGACATTTTTAAAGCATCTTGCAGGCAAGCATCAATGCTTGTCAGGACCTTCATATCAAACAGGTGTTTTGGCCATGAAATCGAGTACAAATCCATTTTGATTACCCATTTTTAGTAATTCTTATGTTATTCCAGGAGTTTCTTGCAACCTTGAATCCAGATGATGAGGTGAGCTACTCAGCTTTTGTTTGGGGAGTGGGTGTGGATGGGTTGTTTCTAAACAAATACAGCTCTAGCTCTTGTGGTTGTGGCAAATAACTTAAAAACACGATCAAGAGTGCACCTCCACAACCTCAAATGCACAGGGAAAAAAGAAAGAAAAAAAAGAAAATGTTGGTGGGTTTTGAATTTATTTACCTATAAGGATGAGTCTTACAATGTGAGGACATAGGGTAGAGCACAGCTATAAATCAGAACCTCTCAAGCCCCATGAAGTGAAGCAAACTCTGCTTACCTCACCTTCAGTCTGACACTGCAGCCTGAAGATTAAACAGGTATCCTATATCAGCCTGGCCCTGCTTCATGGCTAAGCAATCCTTTTCCATTCTTTTGCATAAATTCTTTTTACTCTCTCCAGAGACAGCTCAGCTTCAAGACACTAAAACAAAAGAGCAGGGAATATTATATCATGCCTCAGCAAACAGGCTTTTGCCTCTAAAACTACACACAAACTCATGCTGGGCATATAACACTACAACAACTTCTTCTCCATCAACTAGTACATCACCTTCATTAAACTGAAGTATGGAAAATACTCATTTTTTTAAAGAAAAGGGTGGGGAGGGTGGGGAGGGAGGAGAAGTAGAATCTCTGTATATAAGCTCCTTTCTTCTCTCAGATAAACTGCATACTTATGTTACATCTGGGACAATTATGGAACTTTTCCCAAGATATTAAAAATAATCCAGCAATTTATCTCTGTATCATGGTTAATGTTGTGTCATTATTACTGAAAGGAAACTGCATCACCAAGGAGACAATGTACAACAACACCAGTTTGTAGTCAGGTGTCCAATGTGTCAGTAGCTCCTTTCACAATAATGGAAATAAGAAGAGCTGTCATTATTCGCTGAAATCAAAACTCACAGACACCTTAAATGCATGCTATTATAAGATTCAGATCAGGTGTTCCTGAACCCTAGCTTCCTCCTATATCCAGTGGTCAGCATAGTCCTCCTGACTGAGAAGAAGTTAGAATTATTTTTTAAGACTGAGGGGAAAAGTGTCTGGGAGGGTTAAAACAGATTAGCAAGGAACTGTGAGGTGATGAATGGAGCCTGCCCCTGCAAGTCTTCTAGGTTATCTTCATCTTCATGCCCACTGGGAACTGACTCACAGGTGTTTTAGGAAGAAGCAGCTGCCTGCTTTGTGACATTTCAGCTTTTGCCTCCAGGTTGAGAAGAGTTTACAGGATGAGATACACAACAGAGAGGAGACAGTCTGCTGGAGATATCAAACTGCATTTGCTACATCCAACATAGAGCTCGTCTGGCAAGTGAGAAGAAAGGTTTCCACATTTCAAACTCCAAAGGAGACCAGGCCCATCCCACTGACAAAGGGCAGAGATTCTGAAAGGGGAAATGCATTTAAAGTAAGTTAATGCCATTAGCAAATTTAGAGCTGCTGAAAGCTGCTTGACACAGGCTGACATTTCTGGAGAAGGACATTCTCCCGTTGCAGGGCAAACAAAATGGGAAGAGGCATTGCCCAGCTTCCCCCTCTACAGGTCGTAGGGCAGAGATGGAGGGTGGGAACATGCACGTGAAAAATCCTGCCCAGCACTGAGCAGGACCTTCACATGGAGTAGCCGTGCATCGTATCACTCGTGCCTTGCTGCACACCAAGCCCCTCAGCTCTACCTCCTGTGGGCAAGAAGCACACAAGAAAACTACATCCCACTTGAGAACAGTTACTTTTCAGTGCAGTCTGAAACAGTGAATTTGAATTTAAGCTTAATTTAAAGTAATGGATTGTGAAATCAACACAGAGTGAACTCTAGGAGTTGTATGGGTAAATAAATTAGTCTGTCACCAGCAGAGTCATGACAGCATTTATTTAAGCAATATCACACTTTTTGGTGGAGTTTTCCTTTCCACAAGCATAAAACAGGCTCATAGCATACCTGCTAGTTAGAAGATAAACCCAACAGATAAAAATCTGAGCTTGCCTTGCCCCACACTAATCAATATGGTTATTATCCTGTCTTCTAAGATTAATTGGTGATTCACAAAATGAGTAAAAATTGTTATTATTCCAATCTAACACGTGCTGAGTCTGAGGTGTGTTAAGGTTTACTGGAAAGAAAGAGGGAGGGAAAGAGAGAGAGGGAGGGAAAGAGAGGCTGAGATTTTAGACAGTACTGCACTACCACTATCTGTACTGTAAAATTTGCCAGTAATATGTTTTTGCAGTTTTACTGTAACCTTTGTCCTAGGAAGATTATTTTTTCTGCAAGTCAATAGCAACACAATTTTTTATGAAGCAGGGGACAAGATCTGAACAAATTCTCTCTTCCCCCATCCCTACCCCCACCATACAACTTCAACCTCCAAAGCCACACTGAGTCCAGAACCACGCTAAATCCCCCCAGAAGCGTGTGAGCAAAGAAGAAAGAGCTGAATGACCAGGAAGGGGGCGTTCCTTGGTTCAAAGAGTCACCAAATCTATTTACAAAGGAGACTGAGAGGTCGGAGCAGGGTCCGTGCAGACATTCAAAATTACCTCGGCCAGAAACAGACCCCTCATCACTTTGCAGTGTGCAAACCTTGTTCTATCAGTGAAACTATAGTAACTACATGACCACTGAGGATTAGTGTGACCCTGGGTCATAAAACTTGATCGCCATAGATTAGCAAAAGATCAGGTCAGCACTGGAGAGGAAGGCTTTTTTCTTTCTTTTAAGGAAAGAGCATCAGAAGCGGGATGTTAATTCTGCTTCGGATCAGCAGTAAAACGCACACATGACAAACCAAATGTGTGCTTACAAATATTTTGTCATATTAGATTAAATTATAGCACACAGACTAAACAGAGAAATCTGAAATGCAGGGTCTTATGTTTGGGATATCCTTGGAGCTTTTATACAAAGAAAGAGAGAAGTTTATACTTTGGCATTGTACGGCGCACAGTCATCCCATACCTGCTGCCTAACACAAACACGGCTCGCTGCATGGCAGCGACGTATCTGTCAGTGCAGGAACACTGAGGTCTAACAGTCAAAATCCTCCTCCTTGGCTACCAATGTGACTGTGCTGCCCTTTGGCCTTTGCTGGTGCTTCTCGTCCTTTCCAGATAAATAACAGCCTGCTCTCTCTTCCCCAAGGCTGAGTTTTAGTACATCTGCCCTTATTTTCACCTTGATTTTGCCTATTTTTATCTCACTTTAGCTCTGCACATACTGTATTGGTCTTGTCTAATAGGTAAGGCAGCCTCCTGCCTTCTACCTGCCTTGGCCTCTTGTGAGTACCACTCCTTTTAGTGAAGCTTCCTTCATCCCATCTCCTCACCAAGAACATTTCCAGGCGTTCCTACCTGTGGCTGCCCTGCACACCAGGCTGGTGTGAGCCAAGGGGAAGCCTGTCGGGGCGGGGAGCTGGCAGAGGCAGCAGCAGCACACAGATGAGGCCAGGCAGAGAGCCAGCTTGGCCAGGCAGCAGGCATGGGGAGCAAGGGGCACCCAGTTCAGCTGGGTGTGCAGGGGAGCATCTCCTGGAAGCTGAGAGGCAGCAGCGTTACCTCTGTCAGGCAGAGGAAATTGCAGGACAAGTTTGACATTTGGTGTCAACTGGATGTTGGGAGGGATGGCAAAGTTAAGAATTGGAAGAAAGGTACTAGTCACTATGCCAGTGCCCTGGCTTCCTTGTAGGGTTTGGACCCAAAAAACCAAACATTCTTTGCTTTTAGAAAAAACCTCATGAATTTAAGAAAAGGATCACTCAATTGCAACCTGCCTGCTGAGACAGGAGTGCCTAGAGTCATTAACCCTAGAGGTCCTTCCCAGTTCTGCATGTCTCTTTTTTCCCAGAAGCAAAAGGTGAGGAGTAAAGGATCTTGTTGGACTGGTACAGTTTTCACAAGGTAGAAGGAGGAAGAGACTGCAAATCAGTGTCTGAGCTTCGGGGCTTTTTTTAAGTCGGAAGTTTCAACCTTTTCTTCTTTTTTTTTGATATACCTAATGACACAGCTTTCTGTTCACACTTATCCTGCAAAATAGTATGCACCAAACTCCCAAACAAGCCCTTTGCTCCAACATCTTCTGTTCCTAGGGCTGTTGAAGGATGAAGAAGAGTACAGTGGAGTTCAGTGAGGCCAGCACATCCAAGGAGATAAACTGGGTAGTCACTCAGGCTGACAGAACTGGAGGGGCAGCATTTCTGGGATGCTTTCTTCAGAGCTGCTGACTGGTCAGCATGGCTTACTATGCAAATGTGGGGGGAATAACAACAAAAATTGATTTTGCCAGAACCACAAAATAATTAGGACAATTCCTGCCCTGCAGAAAAGGTATCTAGGAGAAGTTAATTGCATCAGTGGTGGGTTAAAAGCCTGTGCTAACTGTACTCAGAAGAGCATCAGCAAGAAGAGCGGAGCTACACCAGTCATGCATGTCCAGAAAAGACTTCTCTTACTTCTGGCTACACAGCACCCAGAATATCCTCTCCTGCCTCACCTCCACCTCCTCAGTGCCTCCTCCAGGAGGGCACCTCCTGTCCTCTCCCAGATGTTGATAAATACAGGCAGGGGTCCCATTCTTCCTCAAAGAAAAACACCTCTCCATGCTGACAGTGCAGGGAGGGACATTCAGGAGCAGTCAGGAGGACTTTGGGACTGCAGCACCAATGAGACCCTTAATCATTCTCTAGAGGAGAAATTACCCAAAATACGTGGGTTTAAGAATTTCCCAGAGGAGGCCTTGGTGGAGTCTCAGCATTTCTTGTGAGCATCTAGCAAGGACACTTGACCACACTGTACACGCTCCTTCCTTGAGAAAAGGAAGAGCAATTACCTCAAAATTTTTGTCCCACCACCATGCATCTTTCTCCTTGCCCACCCTAGCGGCTCTCCTCCAGTCCTCAGTGTCTTCTCTGGTGCCACGCTGCTGCCCCCCTGCTCAGTGGTTTCAAACACCCTCCTGCCAGCAGCACCAACGTGGTGCTGGGTCTGGGGTCCATGGACGCTGCCTCTAACCCCTCACTACGCTTCATAGCAACTGAGGCTCAAAAAATCATCAAATCTGTCAGTCTCTCTCTTCACCATAAAGGTTCCTGCATGGGTTTGACTTTCATGAGGCAGATGCCTCCAGCATAAAATACCTCCCCTGCTGCCATCTGCAGAGGTGTGCCTGTTGCCTGTCCTGAGCACCTGGAAATGGTTCTTCTCTTCTTCTAGCCTGTGCTGCCCATTGCCCATGGAGGAGGGTTTGTGAGACCCTCAGGCTCCCACCTCGAGGACACCATGGCAATACAGACATCTCTGCAGAAATAGCTAATATGAATCAGATCATGCAGTCTCTGCTGTCTGATAACTTGAAAAAAAATCTCTTCCTGATGTCTGTGGTTGAGAAATGTTTGTGCCAAGTGCCATTCATCTGGTAGCTATAGCTACATATATGTATTTATATTTGACTTGCACTTAATACCACATGAACTGGTGAGAGTAAAAGGACATTGATCTCCATGGCTTTGCTTCACAACCAAGGTAGCAACATGGGTGCACCACAGCATATTCATGGACTGCAGTTTGGGCAGAAACAGTTTGTAAACATCAGAAGAAACAGCAAAAAACATTTATGTTGTGAAAGAGTAACACGTGCCACTAAGAGACAGTTTACTTTTCAGACAGGTACAGTGCTCCATATTGTTCCCATGCTTTTCAAAGGAAATTATTAGTGTTATTAGCACAGCAGTCCTCCTTTACAAAAGCACTCTAGCCACAGTTAATGTTTAAGAAGGAATTAAATATTAACTCAAAGGAAAACACAGAAGTCATAGTTTCAGACCATACATCAGACACGCAAAGAAATATGCTGTGAAAGCAGGGGGGAGTTAAAAAGAACAAACAAAGAAAAAAACCAACAACAAAACACCTCAAGTTTGGTTCCCAAATCTAAAAACAATTTTAAAATAAAATCAGAGTCCTCCTGCTTCATCATCTTCAGGTTCCCCAAGACAGAAAGACAGCATTGCCTTTCTGCTTTTCACCCCAGGACAGGTAATTTTCCTCCTGCATTTGGTTTAGCAATGACTCCTTAACAATAGAAGGTGGATCACAGTGACTTAACCTGCTGAGGAGGGCTGCAATTTGATTCTCAGCCTGAGATTTGCAGGTAAGATAAAGTGCAAAGGTGACTAAACATCACAACAAGCAAGGTCTAGCCCTGTGGCTTTGCCTGGAAGGGAAAACGGATTATTATTATTAGAGCAGCAAACCTACCAAGATCTGTTCCTTTTCTCCTGTTCCAGCTCTAGTACATGAAAATCCTTGCAGCTGTCTGAAGATGGTTTTATAGTGGCAAAATGAATTTTTACATGAGTTCATAAGATGCATTCTGCCATGTTCTACAATAATCCCTTATTCTCTTTCCCATCTTTGCATTCACTGCAAACTTATAAGCTGAAAAATATCCCATGGATATTAACCAACTGCACCACTACAAATGCACTTTTTAAAATATTGCATACTGTGCTGAACTTCCAGAATAATAGTCTTATTAATAAGTGTGTTTGATCCTAGACTAAATCTAAAGCATACTTTTCGTCTTCAAAATTAAAATAATTTAAAATGTATTAACTAATCAATCCACTCAAACCCTTATGGGGGAAGCAAACTCTCACCATCATGTTGCTGTTAAGTTTTTACAGGGAAGAAAAAAAGGGAAAGGGAGAAGGAGAGGGAAGGGGAAAAGCAAAAACAGCTTCATAAGGAAAGTGACAAATCACTCAACCTCATGGGCTGCCTATTTCAGCCTGGAAAGACTGATGGCAAGGACTGGCCATTACCTGAGCAGTGTGTGCAGCACAAAAATGAAACCTCAACCCAGAGAATTTGTTCATGGCAATGTCTGTATATGTGAGCTCTCTCTGAACTCAGGAGGGCTACTAACATGTGTAAACAAATACTACACATTCCAGTTTGAAGGATGGAGGAAAAAAACTTCCACGGTTTTTAAATGCCCAGTAAATACATGTGTCTGTGAGGCTCAGAGCTCTTGGAATTCTGCTCTGAGAGTCCCGTTCTTCTTTCACCAGGGAGTCCATGTCACATCTGTCAAGTTTCTTTTGTCACTTGTCTTGTAGGCAAAATTAGCAAAACTAAAGTTTCTCCCCTACAGTTCACCCTCTGCGAACCAGTACATATTGCATCTTGAGGCATGAAAAATTAGATTGGTCCTTAAAAGCAAATATTTTAGGAGTCAAAGGCTAAATAAATAATGATTTTCATAGGGAATCACCCATACAGAACCTGGGATATATTTGTCTAAGTAGACTTTATGCAGCACTAAGACACAACTATTTCTCAGACAGTTGTTGCAAACTTGAGTAATAAGCACCAAGATCCAAGCACAGCTTGACATCAACTTTGCAGCAGGATGCTCTTATTTATTCGCCAAGTGCTTTCTTTTCTGGGCAAGAAAAGCTTTCCATCTATTTTCTTCCCTTGCTGCAGCTTTGTCTACAAGAATCTCAGCAGCCTAAAAATGCAGGTTTATTCCCACCACTTGAACAGTTGTAGAATGACAATAACATGTTACCACCAATTTCTCTTTGCCAAGCAAATTGCTGAAACTCAACACCAGCACAGTGGAGTCCACCAAAGCAAAATCAAAGTCTGAACACCACATTACCTGAAAGCATCATTGATCTACAACGTAAAGCTGAAAAAATTTGGTTTGTTGAGCCTGGAAAATAGACAAGGTGACCTAATTTGGGGTGACCAAATTGCAGCCCTCCAGTACCCAAAGGGAGCCTATAAGAAAAATGGAGAGGAACTTTCTACACGAGCATGTAAGGAGGAATGAACACAAACTAAAAGAGAGTAGATTCAGATTAGATACTATGAAAAAATTCCTTGCTGTGAGTGTGGTGAGGCACTCGAACAGGTTGTCCAGAGAAATTGTGGATGCCCCATCCCTGGAGATGTTCAAGGACAGGTTGGATGGAGCTCTGAGCAAACTGGTCTAGGGAAAAGTGTCCCTGCCCCTGACAGGAAAGGGGTGTGGGTGTGTGGGGAGGGGTGGTGGTGTATGAAACTATGTGATCTTTAAGATCTCTTTCAACTCACGCCATTCTATGATTTTATAATCTGTCCACTACAGGCACAATAACAACATCTAACAATTCAATGGATTTCTCAAAATCCAAACAGTAATTTACAACAATGAGGCAATTCGTATGGCTTCAGGTGAAAAGGTCTCCAAAGCCTTTCAGAAACTCTGTGTACTTCTTTATCTTTTTTCCCTTGGCCTCATTGCATCATGCTTTACAACTGCTCATCAGGTATTGGCTAACCAGGGTTATTATGACAAGAATATGACATCGCCAGCATTTTAATATGTTGGTTCCTTAAATATTTTCTGCTCTCAACAGACTGATCCAGCTGCTTTCAGATGATATTATCTTGGATTTTTTTGTTCACTGTGATAACTCTGGGAGACACGTGAAACTCCTCCCCTACATCCGTCCCCTTCTAACACGTCTGTCTGCAGTGAGTGGCTTGTTCCACAATTCTTCCCAATCACTGCCCACACACTGCCCCATATCTGGCTTGGCTTACTCTCTATCAGGTCAGAGATCTCACAATCTGAGTTGCACAATTTCTTGCCACAAGATCTTTTTACACCAGATTGGTAATCATATACTCATCAGTCTCTTTTGAAGTACTCTACATTTTGTTTGAAACACTCTTCTCCCCAAAAGAGTTGTGGGGTGACTGTCAGGAGCTTTAGTGACACATTTTCTTGTGGCTGATGGTCATTTTTTGCTTGAATGCCTTCACTCTTTTTCTAGAGCTGGGCAGGCAAGCAGATCTGCAGCTAGACTCACCAGGGTAGGAGGCCACAGTTCTTTGGGGCAGTTCTGACAGTGGCAGCTGCCAGACCATACTGACCACGGCAAACTGAGGCAGGAGATGGGCAGGCACACAGGGCTGCTTCTCAAGCATGTTCCCATTCACAACAGAAGTGCCAGGCTAAGGCAGGAGATGGCTACTTCCCAATAAAGACTTTTTCAGTGGCATTTTATAGAAAGTATAGAAAGAGTTGCCCAGCTTAGGGGAGAAATTTCCATCATTAAAATTCACAAGGTCTAATGTCAAAGTTTCCTCAGGTGCTTACTTTTCCTGCCATCATTTTGTTTATTTACAATAGACCACCTTCATATAGATGAATGGAGCATTTTAGACAGCAGAGACAGCTGCCAAAATAGGAGCATGTGAAGATTTAAAAGCCACAGGATGCAAATGGTACAATATCTCTGTACCCAAAATTCACATTTCTGGCCCAAAAAGCCCTCCTAGCTTACTACCAAAATCCCTTTCCTTGACTCTTAGCTCTAGTAATCAGAATAGTGTGACAAAAAAGCAACTAACTAACCTTTTTAGATAACACCTCAAGAAGAATCTCACTGGCACCATGTTTAGTATAGTTTCCACAGGAAACAGCAGGGTCACCAGCACGTTTATGTAAGTGATGGTTGTGCCACTATCTATGGGTAGCACAGACAATTGCATCAGGTGCAGGAAGTCTGGAAAATATCCCATGATACATGTTTGCATCCAGATCTCCAAGTGGCTGCTGAGAAGCTAGGAATAAATACTCTCAGGAAGAACCTGAGAACGGGTAAGAGATTAAATTGATCAAGGAGGTATAAAATACCAATTCACTGAGGATATCTACCATGGCACTGGGGTCAGGACACCACAAACTGGAAATTCCATCCTAAACAGATTTTTGCAGACAGCCACTGTTTTGTCTTACTTCCATTCTGCCATGGAGTAACTTCCCTGCTTCCCACATGAGCTTGAGGTTTTGATTTGACACAACTTCTACTTCTCTGGAATCAGTTCCTGTATCAGTCTACAAAAGAATCATTGGTAACAGATCTTGTATGCTAAAATATATTATTGGCAGCCCTGATAACCTTCATTTTCGCTTTGCTCTTAAATGCTTTACTTGTCAATGCCCAAAATGTGGTTAGGTTGGTGTTTTCTGCATCCACTTGCCAGTGCCCTCAACACTCAGTGTCACAGATGGCTGCTTTTCATTTCTGCCATTGGTTCCCCAGTCACACACAGTCTGTAGTGAGTTCCAAGGTGCTCAGCTTTTCAATATTACAACTCAGCTGTCTTTCCATGATGACCAAATGTTGATTGCCTGTGTAGACTTTACAACTGGCAAGGTTACCTTCCCTCCTTCCCCCATTTTCTCTTAATCTCACAGTTTTTCCTCTTCATACAGCAATAATTTCATGGGGCAAGCGTTATAGCAGCTGAATTCTTTAATCTTGTTCCAGGTGCAGAGTGCCTGGAAGAAATCTCAGACTTTCAAAACCAGTTTGATAATTTTTCAGAAATTTTGCTGTAGGGATACCACAACATATGTCTGCTCAGACCAGATTTTTAGAGACCTTTGTGTCTCTATTATATGAATTACTTGTCTGTCCCATACTGCATGTCACAAGTGTTATGAATTTATTAGTATGTAAGTGAGTAGAAAGGCCAGTACTAACAGCACCTCCCCTTGGTGTCTGCCCTGAATTTTTCATTGGCAAATATTGACTAACATTTGCAGTGCTAGATTATATTTTCACATTCTCCCCTTTAACAGTACAATGACTTTACTGATACTGCCCCCACCTCATGACAGTTACCTGTCTGCATGCAGCTGCCCTGTGCTGGTGTCACATTCAGGTTTACAACCATCCCACATGGCTCTGGTAGGGTTGGAGCACAATCTTGTACAGACTTTTATTTTCTCTACACATGCTTACAGAACTTTTCAATAGTGATGCCATCTGCTACAATCAATGCAGGTGGCGCCATACTTGGAGCATTTTTCACTACAGCAGAAGTTCTCCCCAGAACTTCCTTTCCATTTGTTTATCTTTTCCTGCTTTCTTCTATGTGTTTGTTCCTGCAAAAAAACTTAGCTTATATTTATTCTTTTTCTCTCTCTGTTTACACTGTGTTTGATGTGTGCTACCTCACTCTCTTGGAACACAAGCTGTCATGTTTGTCAGGCTTATTCATAGCTTTCTGAGTGGTCCTGTTCAGAATTACCTCATTTCTGTCCCCATCACTAAAGCACAGTCTGACTTTTGAGATTTGATGTTCACATAAATCATCTGGTTTGCACCAATGATATTAACATTCCCAGCAATGGATGAAAAAAGCTTTTTACATGTGATACTTTCTGCATTTCTGTAGTTTGAAGATGTTTCTAGAGAGCAGCTGGAATTTTACAAAGGCTCCTTCAAGGTTCTACTCCCTGGTCCTTCTGGAATCTGTAGCAGGTACTGCACATCAGTGGTTCAGCAGGACCTGACCCTCTCTTTTTCTGGTGTCCTTAGAACAATGCTAAAGCCTTCCTGGTTTGTATTGTTGGCATTTGTGGGTTTGCTTGTGTGAATTACAAAGATCCCTAAGCTTCTGATTGCATGTATTTACATGATACTACATATTTCTGACACTAAGTCTGACACTTAAGCATGAAGAGATAGGCCAAGGCTGTCCAGCACTTTTTACCTCCTCTGCATGAACTGCCTTTTGTCATCAATCTTTTCCTGAAAGCAATGTTCTCTGCTTCTGGACATTGCCCTCCATTCAGTGGTCCAAGCTATCCCAGCAGTTCTCCAAACACCAAAGTACTTCTCTTAGCACACTTCAGAGGTGGTCTGTTAGAGAAATCACTTTAATGCTGTGACTGAGAAATACTGATGCTATAAATTCAAAAATTCTGTTTTGACAAGTCTCATAGTGCAGTCTCTTATGTAACAACACCTGTAGGAGTACCAAAGATGCAGCAGAGTGCAAAAGCTATAACCCACAGCAGACAAATTTTAAATAGGTCCTTTTGCAGTATTACAGGATGTGTCTGCTCTGCCTTGGGTAACCTAACAGCTCAATGTGTGAAGTCATGCTGTGAAATGCTGGTTTACTTCCTGCATGCATAGATCTGGACCATGTGTGAGGGGCAGCTGTGCACATGTATCCCAAGCTTGGTCTGGAAAGACCAAAAGCATCACCAAGGACCTCTCCTGGCAACCACAGCATGTATTCCTATATTCCTGTTTCAATTAATCTAACAGCACATCTTGTTCATCTGCCTTGAGCAGATAAAGTAAAACCATTTGAGCAAAAAATGGTCATAAACCACAAGAGAATATATTGCAAGACTTATTGATAGCACCCCCAAAATTTCTAGAGTGTAGCACAGGAGTTGCATGCATACCAGGTCACACATAAGCCCAACATTACTTCTACCTGTGTTAGTAGAAGTAACAGACAAAAAGGAAGAGACATGCAAATTTCAAAGTCTTTGCTATCTGATAAGGCCTGTCAGAACGAAAACCAGGAGGTACTGCCAGAATTAAATTATTTCCTCAGGACAAATCCTGCATTTGGAATCAAGCAACACGGGCTGAACAGATAAAGCCCATTTGTATAACATAATAATGGACAGGCATATATTTCACCAAAATAGTAAATACATACACTCTCTACAAACACAGGGCAAAACCACAGACATGGCAGACAACACAACATCCTTTCTGCTGAGACTTGAACAACAAGACACAAAGGAAAAGCTAAAGAGCAACTGACTGATAGATATGCATAAACTTTCTGAAAACCCTATGCCTCTGAGAAAAAAAAAAAATCAAAAAACAGTCAAAGCTGTCTCCCTTCTCGCAAAAAGGGATTACACTTGCCTCAACTTGAAACTACCTTCAAAGACTGCTCAAGAATTTCTAAAATACCAAGGCATGAAATTAAAAAGAAAACAAAAAACACAACCAAAACCCAAAGCAGAAAAAGGAATTTTTTTCAGGTAAATGAGGGCTAGTCAAAACAAACAACTCAAGCATAGGCAGAGTGTGTCGCATATGTGATGAGACAAATTTTAAGGGACGACCATAGGCAATATGTAAACAGCCTTCACTAATTACATGGAATTTTCCTATCTTGATGGAGACAAAAGGGCTGCTGCAATAGACCTCTCTAGAGGAGGGCTTTATGAACAAATAGGGCTGCATGTAGGAACTTGGAGTACTCTCATTGCAGAAAATGCCTGATAAGGACAGGAGCCTTCCCAGGTGAGCTGTCTCCATTCAGGAGGGTGGGGCAGCAAGCAGGACCCACGACCCTGCCAAAGGGCTCTCACAGGCCATCTCCATCACTAAACAAACCAGGTGGGAGGCCTTGCTGCCAGACCAGCTCCACGCTGCTCTCTGCTTTGGGACAATTGCATATGCTGCAGGCTCTGCTCCTGTTTTGCCAGTACAGAGAGGTTTTATTTCCAGTAAGTGATGGTCTGAGACAGGCAGGATTCACCCTGCTGTTTCCCTTCATCTCTCCAGAGGCATCTAAGCTCAAGACACCAGAGCTCCCCTCACTCTGCAGTGAAAGTTTAAAGAATATATTAATTTCAACTCATGAAAATAAAAACATAGAGGTTTTGCTTTTCCCAGCTACATGCATAGTGGAGGAAATAGTACATCAGGGGAAAGGAGAAGTATTTACAAATATTTATCCAAGAAACCCCTACAAATTCACAGTGTTCAAAGTATCTTTTCATAAGCTTACTGCAAACATTCATAACAATTTAGTTCTATCTTCCAGAAGGTTCACAAACATGGATAACATTGAGATTCTTGTGCAAACATATATCCATTCATGAAGATATGCTAAAAAACTGGCATAACTATTTGCATTGAAAGCATTTGCAGAGCTAATGTAAAAGTTTCTTGTGGCTTGGGAATTCCCAAGGCAGGTATCAAAAAATGAAGAGGGGGAAAAAAAGTAGTAAAATATTACAGCTCATTGCAAGCAACAAACAGAGGTAAAACAAATAACAAATATTCAAATCACGTACAAGTACTCTCCAGACTCAGCTATGCTCCCTCTAACCATTCACTGAACCAGATGAAAAGCTGGTTAAAATAAAAAAAAAGTTTGCATAATACTGGTAAACAGAAAGGATATATCTGCCAAATGCATTTTTTCTGCAGTTAGTTCACTTTTCTTAGCCAGAGTCTTCATTGTTCTGCCTAAAAGAACATCTGCTTACTCTTTTATGCTCAGCTCCCCACTAGATTCAGTTTTGTTCCAGGTAAATGAAGACAAGGGTGGGCTAACAGGGTGGGATCAGCCAATGCAGGATGGCAGCATCACCCAGCCTTCAGCACTTCACCCCGGTGTTTATATATTCTGGTTTTGACTCTTCAGAAAATGTCACCATAAAATAATACTTCCAACAGCAAAAGGACAGGCAGGAGAGATCCTTGCTGCCTACCCAGACCTTGGCAGGCCTGGAAGACCAGGAACCTTTCCCACTCAGTGCTGGGGAGAAGGAGTACAGGCCATAGAGAGAGCAGCTGGCTTTGCAAACCATCACAGCCCTGCATCTGCAGCGGTGGGCCAGTTCCCTTCGTGCAGCACAGGTCCTCACCCCCTCCTCCCTCCTCAGCCCTGGGGATGGTTAATCCAGGGTGTCTCTGAGCAGGTCACTCCCCATCAGCAGCACCACACAGCCTGCTGAGAGCACAGCCAAGGGAGCAGCACAGCCTGACGTGGGAGCGGCAGGAGGAGCGGAGGGCTGGGAAATGTTTTCAGCCAGGTCTACCACGGAAGCCACCACATTGTACAGCCTCATCCTGCAAGGCTGCCACAGCTCAAGGATTCTGAAGAAATCATCTTTTGTTGCCAAGACAGGCTTCTTTCTAGTAGGGACAGGGTATTTCTCTTTCCTGGCAACAAGGGAAGCGCACTAAAAACTGTTGCTTGTGTATGACCAGCTGTCCATCGTAGCTTCTCTAATAAAAGCACCCATTTCTATCAACCATTCAAAAGTCAAGGCCTAAACCATTTAGAGTTTAGCTTGAAATCAGAGATATTTTTCTTTAAAACATATCAAAAAGCCAACTAATAGCTCTGTGTTTCTCTTTACCTTTAGATTAAACCAAAAACCATCCACATCTGTTTAACCTCAGGCTTTGGTGGACTGACATGCCTGAACAGACCTTAACACTGCCAGGGCTGCACATGCTGAGGTAACAGGAGAAGAGCAGAAAGCTGTAGCCTGTTGCTAAGATCAGGCAGCTTCCAAGACCTAACCATGACCACAACAGACATCCCATTTAAAGGAGGAGCACAAATGAAGGAGAGAGCAGCTGAGTTTATGCTGGATTCTTCAGCAGCACTCCTAAAGGCAAGGAGAAAAAGGAGGGTGGGGAAGGGATGAAGGCAATGGGGTCAGAGGGAAAACTGTGGAGAAATCTCATTTTGTTCTTTAGCTGGCAAAAAATTACAATGACTTATGCAGTTCATTGCACATGGAGATAAAACAAGTTTCAAATGCTAAGAATCTAAACTGACAGTGCACCAAAAAACTTTTCTCATAATCCTCACAGTAAATGTCCTCTTCCTTAAGTATCTAATAGTAATAAAAATATGGGATTGGGACAGAGTTGTGTGTACTGCAGGAGTGGAAGTAGGACATGTACACAGAGAAAAACATCTGGTTTTCAAAACTTCTGGTTTTTCCTACACAGGCAACAGAGTCAGCCCAAAGACAGTCGAAACTGATAGCAAAGTTAAGGACAGAGTTGTGTTGAAACAGCACCAAGGGGAACTATTTTAGCAGAAAATATAGGTCAGAGAGGAAAGGGGTTCAGTTGAAGGAGCCCCTCACCCCATAGAATTGAAGAAACACGTCATTTGTGTTTGGGTCAACTAAAATCAAATGTTCTCATCCTGCTCAGCTAAAACTATGTAAATATTTAAGCCAGATGGGACACCATTTCTCCTTTTTCTTTTCAAACTCTGTAGCCAGCCAGCCCTGCAGCCATGTGCATACATGCACCCCTCCATCCTGCGTTACCCAGTTATTCTGTGTAAGATGTTCCTAGATACTCACAAAAATAAGAAATTTGTGCTGTTTACCTAAGCCTGGCATTTCTCAGAGCTGAACAGATAACCAGCTCACCAGCTTCCCTGCTTCCCTTCATCTTTTAACTGTACTTAATTTTAGCAGGTATAAAAATATTTACATTTAGAGGGGGAGCAAAAACCAAAGCTCATTAGACAAGCTGAAGTAGCAGCATCTGTCCCCAGCCAGTGCCGCCCATCCAGTTGGAAAGCCTAGGGACAGGAAGGGACCTGGGTGATCCAGACTGGCTCGCGGTGGGTTGTACACAAGCTGCAAACACCTGCAGGGTGCCAGGTCCCCGGGGCCGGCAGCTGTGGCCGCAGCTGGGCGCACGCATGCCCGGCTCCCTGCCAGGAGCTCCCCACGCTCCGCAGGCACCGCCAGCACCCCTGGATGCGTGCTGAGGATGATTCACTACCGAAGCCAAAAGCATCGCACAATTAAACAAGCAAGCTCATTTAGCTCGTCGTTAAAATGCATGCTTGTGAAAGAGGGCTCGGGCAGGAGGAGCTAACCTGAGCTCAGCCAGCACTGCTGCGCTGGCCCGATTCCTGCTCAATGCCACCCCCCTGGCCCTCCCTGTGGCTCCCTGGAAGGCGCCCATGCTGCACCTCGCACGGCGTTATTAGCATCCTCACTACACCAGGCACAAAACAACCCGGGTCTGAAAAGGGTTAAGGAGGCAGCTGAACTCATCTGTCTCTATCAAAATACCAATAATCTCTATGCAGCTTTAGGCCACAGCTACAGTGGGAAAATAACTTTATTTTTACTAGCCTGTGCTTTGAGAGTAGCAAAATTTTGCATATACATTATACCTCTTATCAAAAGGGACTAATTGTATTTAGTGAGTTTTCAAAAAGATTGTTCCAGGAACTCGGTGAATATCTGTTCACCCACCTTGAAGCCATTTGTTACTGTGGAGGAGGTCAGTCACTGCACTTGGGTTTTGCCTCTCCCTTGTAACAATGCTGTAGTTACAAAGGTGGCTCAGCAGGTTCCTCCAATATCATAACTCATTCCTACTACCTACCTAATTTTCAGCAAGCTTTTCATATGCTAAGTGACAGCAAATCAGATATAATCATCCTCCTAATGTATCCCCTCATCTTCCTATACAAGAGGCATCATCATAGAACATTGTCCTTGTGAAGAGCAGGAATGCTGGGCTCAGCACACTGTGCTATCAGATCTTCTTTTCTGCTTTTCTTTCTGAAAGGCATGTTTTGTTTCCCTCCCAGGCATCTCAGGAACATGGGCCTCTGTGCATTCTAAGGGTACTTTGAGGCCAGGTCAGCAGCACTGCTGGCACACACACAGGTCATGCCCACACAGCCTCCACGCTGCTCCTGCTGCAGCAACAAAGGCGTGTGTTTGTCTCCAGGTGGCTGCTGAACCCGTGTCTCTTAGCGAGCACTGAGTCATGCAGGCAAAGGGCTTACCCTGCAACTTCGGCAGCAGTTCCCCAGGTTTCCCTCCCACACCTACACCAGAGATTTTCACCCTTCCTGCCAGGACAGCTCTGCTGCTCCTGAAATAACAGCGGATCTGCCATAGTTCACAGCCCAACACAGGCTGGCAAACCATCACTGGCAAAGGTGCAGATCCACAGTCTCCACCACAAGTCCCCGTGTCTCCATCTAACCCTTCCATGATGTACTCCTGCTTCCAGGAGAGCGGTTACAGAGGGTTACTATGGCTAAAACCTCCTTCCTGACTTAGAAGATACAAATCACAGCTGCAAAACATTGTACCTATGTTCTTTTAACTAAGGAGCTAAGATACAAATCTGTTTTGAGTCACGTCACCCGGACACCTAGAGCTCTCTATGTGCCACGGAAGTAATACAGCATCATCTCAGTTCTCAGTCTTTCCTTAACCCGGGCACTTAGCCAAAATTGTTTCCATTAAGTGGAAAAATTTATAACAGAGTCTGTTCTCTCACTGATGCAATAATGTTTCTATAAAATAATGATTTCAAAGTCTTAGTATTTTTGAACAAAGCCTTAGGAGATAGTTACTTTGCCAAGCTTCAAGCCTCAGAGTGAATACTTAGCACATGAACCTTTATTTTGGTTTTTACTTCCTTTAGGGCCATTCAAACAGACTTCAAGATATGGCTACCTAGCAATTACTGTTTCTCTCTAGTTCATTTTCCCCAAACAAAATCCCACAGAGTTTTAAGCCTTGCTACCTACCCAGGTCCTCCTTAGGTGCTCATACCTATATCCTAAAGGATAAGTGGCTGGTTTTCATCAGATTAGAAGCCAGCCTACAAAAGCATGCTGCTTTTCACCCTGCTTTCCTACTCTGGCCTTCAAGGCCCACTTTGTCCTGGCAGCAAGGAAGCACAGTGGTTCCTAGCAGAGCTCCAGCATGGTCACCTCTGAATGGTCAGAAGTGACGAGGTGAGCCCCAGAGGACCACAAATTTATAATGTAATGAATGCCAGTAACACAGGTAGATGGGCCCTGCTAACTTCTTTCAAATTTTGAAGAGTCCAGCCACTAAGCAAGAAAGCAAGTTTGCCATCCTATGCCATGGAAAGGGGCTGTGGCCACTTGGGATCCTCCTCCACACTCTTGCCTTTCAAATGGCAAGCTGAAATCAAGAAAGTCACAAGGAAAGAGAAGCTTGGGTTCTTCCTACTGAAACACAGGGATAGATTTTCCTGGCCACCATGCCAGAACCCCTCCCTCCACTCTGTTTATGTACATCCAGTGCTGCATGTCCCAGAGATCCTGACACTCAAACCCCTGGTTCAGCATCAGGTACTGCTGGAGGTACCACTGTACCAGATTTTCTCTACTCTCTTTCTAGACCTTTCCCTTCAGGTTACTCTTACTCAACTACCCTCTGTTCATAACTGACTTGAAAAACCATTTTTTCTTTCTTTATGGGAAAAAAAAGCATTTCTATTTCAAAAAAAAAAAGAAAAGGAAAGAAATCAAACACCGCTAATTAACAAATCCATTATTTAAAAGAGCAAAAGTCAAAGAGAAATTGAAATTCCTAGCTAAACAAAATTTCAAAACAGCCTGAATAATATCAAAGACAAAATTGCAGTAATTTCAAACCTTCAAAGGTAGACAGTAATGTTATGGAAGTGGTTTTCAATCACTCCTTCTAAATAAGGTTTATTTGAAATTAACACCTTTCGCAAAGGGCTGGATGAATCAGCATTTTCCGTTGGAAAAAACCTTCCACCCAAAGATTTTTCAGCTCGTTCTACAGCTTTCACTGAACTTGACTTTCCTGCCTTTCCTGTACCATGTTTATTTTAGTATTATTACATCATATTTTGTCTCATTCTTGAACTTCTCTTTTCTGTTTCTTCCCATCTTGACAGGGTCAATATTTAAATAAGGTTTAGCAAATATAACAGTGAAGGGCTACTAGAAGTAGTAGACAGCAAGGCACAGGGCTCAACACATTCCCCAGTTACATGGGTGTAAATCCCATAAGAAGAGAGGAATGACTACAACTGTCCTACTTAAGTCATTCACCTTCTGCTGCTAACCAAACATGCAGTTTGATTACTTTCCTAAAAACTCCTCCCTCTGAATTAATTTTATATATGGGTCACAGGGATTGACTAGTACTCTATACTACAATGAGAACCAGATGGAATTTTGTTTGATATCATATAGCTGTTGAACAAATTAAAACAAATGCAGACTGAAGCAGTAGAGGAAGGAGGAGAAGGGGAAAGCAAAGCAAGAAGGGATAAAAGAGGAGTGATGGTAATCTAGAAAAAGAAGCAGGTCTTGTGTATGACAGGCCAGTAACTTCTTCACATAATTATGGATGTTCTTATTCATCTGCTTGCATACGAATGAGCTGCTCTTTCTTTCCAGGATCCTGCTAAAGCCTTGAGGTTTGTAGCAATAAGATCCTCAGCTTAGTTACATGTCATAACTTGGAATCAACACTAGTCAGCTCTGCCAAGTTCTATTAGGCCAGAAGTATCAGGCATAGGGAATATGTAGGGGAGAATGATGATCCTGGAGGCCACCGTCTTCAAACATACTCAGACAGAAAAGGGAATTTCTGTGGCAGGCAGAATATAGCTCTCACCCCTACAATAATTAATCTGCAAGATTTTGGAGGTGATATGTAAAACATGCAAGTGGTGATGTGATCTCTGTCTTACTGAAGGCCATGATCTCACAAGGTGCTTTACAGAGCCCCATTGAAACCAGCAGTTCCTCATAACCCCCTGAAGGCTCACTCCAGGCACTGCAGACCAGCAGCACAGTGGCCTTCAGCCACAACACGTGCTCCTGGTGAAATCCTGCAGCTGGCCACACTGTGCTCAGTACACTCCAATACACATTAACAATCCAAAGAAATAAATACGTATAAAAACTGTGGTAACACTGGAAATTGACAAAATATGATAAGCAGTAATAAACACTGATCAATCTAGGGTCTATATGGTAAGTCCTATGAGGAGCAGCTGAGGGAGCTGAGGATGTTTAGCCTGGAGAAGAGGGGGCTCAGAGGAGACCTTATTGCCCTCTACAATTGCCTGGAAGGAGTTTGTGGGGGTCAGCCTCTTCTCCCAGGCAACCAGCAACAGGATGAGAGGACACTCTCAAGCTGCACCAGGGGAGGTTCAGGTTGGACATCAGGAGGCATGGAGGTCATACAGATAGATCTGTAATTTGGCAAAAAACAACAATGTCTGGAAGCTGAAACAAAAATAATGTTCAGATGTAAAAAAGACAAGCTTTGGACCAGGAAAAAAGTGTCAGTAGAACAGCTTAGCTTGGAGCAGCTCCATCGCCTGAGCTTCCTTACCAGTCCAGTGTCTTTATAACGTTGAAGGCATAATTACTCTCTTACAGAAACAGCCATTTGACCTGCATAATACAGCAATTCATAGCAGGATGTGCTTGCAGCCCATGATATCCCCATTAATAACACTAGTGCTAAAAGTTTCAAGCAGGAAATAAACATGGTATGAGGACAAGCACCCCTAGTGGCATCCTACTACTACTATTATATTTGATATTTCACCCAAAAAGAAACCCAAAATCAAACAAGGAAAAAAATCCAAAACAAACAAAAAACCAAACCAAAACAAAAAAAAATAAAAACAGCGACCAAAAAAAAACTCAACCAAACAAAAGCCCTGTGACCAGCATTTTCCAATTGCAACCAGCATTTTCCAAAAGCAAAAAAGGAAAAAAAACCCAGCAGATGAGTAATAACACATGGTCAGAATAGCTTTCCAAAAGTCTGATTTGATAAAACCACAATTTCTTGTTAAAATTCAATTAAGAGTAAGGAAAACCTCATTGGATTAGGTATTTAAACTTTAATTGAGGAAACTTAAGAAATGTCATTTAAAATCCTGGTGTATGACCTTTCTTCTTTCTTATTTCTATACTATTGCCTACAACAGAATAGCTGAATAATTTCATGCCTGTGTGTGTTTGGTAGGAATTTTGTCATGACTCCAATACAGCTATTGATTGAAATACCATTCCTATTCTAAATCAAAATACGACATGTTTGGCACTGAAACACCCTGACACTGTCAGGTGTCATAGAAAAGAACTTGGAATTTAAAACCTAGGGAAAATGATGGCAAGGGAAGAGCTCTCAAAAATGGTAGTTTTCATTTCAACTGCAGATCAGGAACCAATTTCAGTGTCCTGATTGTTCACAAAACTGATATTATAGTGATGATTGGCACTACAGGACGGATTTGGTTGGTGGTTTAGAGGGGGAGGGGGCTTGGATAGGGTTTTTTGTGTAGTTGGTTGGTTTGGGATTTTGGGGTTTTTTTAGGGAAAGCTGCCCATTGCAGACAAAAAGAACATCATTGCCTATTTGATTTGGCTTGAAGAAATATTTCATTCAGTAATGGCTAGCTCATCCCCATTTAGAAAGATTGTTCAGATTCTTCCTCCCACAGAAAAGTCATCCATGCCCATCCTTTTAGATTCTGTATCTATCAATCAACAAGAGAAACAGTGCCTGGTCAAAGGAGTCCTTTCTTATCTTGCATTTTGTGACCTAATCAAAGACCTTTTGTTCAAATAATGTTGAGTGAACTGGCAGACTCTGAAAACTCAGACACATCTCTTGTGTATGCCCAGGAATGCAAAGCTGGTTACTGTCCGACCATAACCACAACCACATAAACACAACTTTCCATTTGAGGGTATGCATGTGCTCAGCTCTCCCTTTTACCTTGCTCATTGGCAAGGTGCTGGGGAGATTTAACTGCAGATAAAGCACCAGTCTCACTATGACAAAGGGCCTTGCTGCAATGTAACATCACTGATTTTACGGAGGCGGGAACTGAGAGAAAACCGGACCTGGGAGGAGAAAGAAGAAATCCGGATATGCACAAGCAAGGAGGGAATAAAGAGAGAGGTGGGTCCTCCTCATAAGGATTTATTCTCATGTTGTACACCCCAGACTTACTGAAGAACATGAAATTAGTCCAGTCTCTTTCTATTCTATCCCCAAAAATGGTCCTCGCAGCACACAGATTGCCACAGAGAGGGCAAGAACCTGAGACCTCTCTGCTACACACGTTGTGTCCAATCACACACCAAAATGGAGTGGGTGACAGCAAACACAGCTTCTCTTGAAACCTCCTAGAATATCAAAACACAGACATTTTGTTAATTACAGCTGTGTAAGAGGACTTTTTCTCTGTATGTCTGCATGCACGCCTTCCCTTAAATCTCTTACAGACATGTTTATACAAGGAAGGATAAATATTTTTCCATAGCTTCATGGAAAATTACTATGAGAAACCTTGGAGTAACACAGCTGTGGGGTCCCTCATTACCTCAGCACTAGCAGAGCCTTCTACACACTGAAATTTCATTGTGCTTTGCTGGGCATGGGCCTGCAGTTTTATGCTCAGCCCTTCCAAAACACCTCATCAAAAGGATCAATAATTTTCAATCTCATTAGTATTTTAGAGGGAAACACCAAGGGACAAAATTGCTTTCTGACCCAGCCTGTATACTGTTTCCCAAACCTATATATGATTTTATAAGTAGGGAAAAAGGATCAGGGAGATGCCATCTCTCAGGTAACACACAGAGACCTTGTACACCCTCTCTATTTTCAGAAACTTAACATCCTAGAAATTCACCTCCCAGTGCTCCATGCTCTGAGTTCGGGCAGATATTTTTGTTTTACACTTGGTCCCAAGCTGTAAAAATAACACCTTCTTCCTCAGAGGTGGCTGCATTTTCACAACACATTAAAAACCTGTTTAGTAAATCCACTAAAGGTGTCAGGGATTCTGTGTAAAGAAGGGCTCTTTATAGAAATAAATTTTTTAAATCCTGTAAACAAAGCCATGCAGTTGAAAAAACCCACACAGAAAACTGGACAGTTTTCACTGTCTCTGATCCCTCAGATGAGCCTGACCAAAACTGGCATGAAGCTGATGGGCAAGCTGTAGAAATAAGGAAATGAGAAAAAATAAAACAAAATCAGGATTAAAAAAATATTTATTATTAAGGGCTTGCTGCCTGCTGAACAGTTGCTAACAAAGATAAAAACACCGTTCACACTAAAGCACACTTGAGCCACTGTTCCTTCATGCTGTCCCTGTCAGTGCACACATCCAAACAGCTGACTGAATAATTAGGAGGCTACTGAGGTTTATATACTAAAAATTTTATAGTGTGAATATTTTCATTCTGTATAAATATTGGTTTAAACGGAAAACCGGAAGCTTGAATATACAAGACAGGCTAGTGATTTTAGGAGTGAATAAGACCTTGATATCTACCTGTAGCCCTCTTTAACATCTTTGTATGTGTTCACTGACACATCAACCTCACTCTCTGAAATACTGCAAGTCTGACTTCAGAAACCTTCCAGTTCTGAGCTGTCCTATGGACAGTGACCTGCTGATGGATGACAAAAAATTGAGTACATTTTTGCCCCACAGATTTCAAATTAACGGGAGAACTGAGCAGACTGAACTCCCTTGTGTGCTCTCAACATGCCTGAGGGATGAGATGCCATAGGACAAGCTCAGAAATGCACCTATGGGAATCTCATCAGGTTTAACAAGGCCAAGAGCAAGGTGCTGCACCTGGATTGGGGCAACCCCTCTGTATGAATCCATGCTGGGGAATGAACTGACTGAGAGCAGCCCTGGGGAGGAGGACTTGGGGGTGCTGAGGGTGAGAGGCTGGACATGACCCAGCCATGTGCACTGACAGCCCAGAAAGCCAAACGTGTCCTGGGCTGCATCCAAAGCACCCTGGGCAGCAGGGCCAGGGAGGGGATTCTCCCTCTGCTCTGCTCTGGTGAGACCCTGCCTGGAACACGGCATCCAGCTCTGGGGTCCTGGCACAGGAGAGACATGGACCTGATGGAGAGAGCCCAGAGGAGGACCACAAAACTGATCAGAGGCATGGAACAGCTTGCCTTATGAGAACAGGCTGAGAGAGTCAGGGTTGTTCCACCTGGAGAAGACTCTGGGGTGACCTTCTTGCATCCTTCCAGTACATAAAGGTGGCTTATAAAGAAGACAGGAACTTTTTAGCAGGGCAACAGGACATGGGTTAATGCTCTTAAACTACAAGAGAGTAGAGTCAGACTAGAATTCTTTTGCATTGAGGATGGTGGAACAGGTTGCCCAGAGAGGTGGCAGATGCCCATCCCTGGAAACATTTACAATCATCAGATAGGCCTTTGAGCAACCCAATCTAATTGAAGTCCCTGCTCATTGCAGGAAGGTTGGACTAGGTGACCTTTCCAACTCAAACCATTCCATGATTTTTCCTCCTCCGAGGTGACTACCTAGAATTCCTATGAACTCTACTTAAATCAGAGGGAAGAAGCTGGTGACATTGTATAAATTGACAATGTGTTTTTGTCTTTGGGACTTGCAAGACACTCAATTTCAAAAGCCTCTTACTGAAAAAGAAGTTTATAATTACTCCTTTCATTCCTTCCCTTTTAACTTATTAAAAGGGAGACAGGACACAATAATAAATTAGACATATAAACACAAAAAATTATCTGTTTTTTTCATTCAGTCATTAAAAGTTTTCTAAAAAAGTAACTACACTTTTGCAAAAACAAGCATTCTGGTTTTAGAAAAGATAATTTCTAAAAAGAGCGATTTTTTACTGACCAAAATTAATTTTAAGGAAAGGATGCTGAGCTGGCCACTTGCCTTCCTGCCCACCATCCAAATTGTAAAATATTTGTGAAAAAAATATCCTGGCCCTAAATGGCACAATCTATTAAGTCAACAAGGTTCTTCTGACTTGACTGGAGCTTGGACTAGATCCTACATGAGAAAAGGAAAGTAATTAAGCACACAGATGGTCAGACACATCTCTCCAAGCTCAGCCAAGTTCAGTGATTTGTTTTACCCATTCAAAAGCAACGCACTTGGTACGTCACCCCAAATGTAGCTCTACAAGCTGCTGCCTTTCCAGCCTTCCCACCCAATAATCTTGTGAGGTCCCTCCATCTCTCAGCTGCTCCAGGCCTCTCCCAGGGACATCCCTGCACCATCTGTGACGTTCCCTGACACCAAACCTCCCAATATCAAGGCACCCCCTGTTCTCCTCTACTCCCACAGGAGCTGTGTACACTTTTTCCTCCTCTTCTCAGCCCCATGGAGGGCAACTCCCTCAGCATGCTTCATGCTGCAAAGGCTAAAGGGGCTGGAAAAGCCTCTGGCACTGCTCTGAGAGAAGCCACAGTCTGACCCTGGGCAAAGCAGTGGAGATGCTGAGGCTGTGGCCATGCAGGCACTGGGTCCCATCTGGCCCCTGGTCCTTGCCCTTGGGCAGTTCTGGTCCTGCCCCACATCAGAGGTGCACCTGACAGGGCTGAAGGGAGGCCACCAGGCCTGATCTCCAAGTGTACACACACTGACACATCACCAGCAAAGGAGCCCTTGGCTGCAGCTAGGAGTTACTGCTTCCTCCTCCTCCTCCTCCTCCTGGCCTGCATGCAGCAGCCTGCAACTCCAGACCTGCTGCCTAATTTCCTCAGCTTTTGTTGCTCTGAGCCTGGGCCACAGTGCTTCATGCTGTCATTCTCTCTTTTCCCTTCCTTCATGCATAAAGAGCAGGCAGCATTAAAATGATAAGACTGTCAGAAAAAAAAAAATAAAGAAAAAAATGTTTCCCCTAGAGCCTTCCATTTCAGGTCTGTAATTGAGAAAAGCAAATACATATTATATTACTTTGATTGGTATTGAGTGAAACAAGCTCTCATCTTCTCTTTCATCTAAGTCTTTTCATGGAAGACTGAAGATAAGCTGTTCCCTGCCTGCAGAATAAGTTGAGGCAGGTTTTCCTATATGTAACTCCTCAGTACACACCTTAATAGAAGGTCAAATAATACAGGAAAAAAAGGGGGAAAAAAAAGAAAGAAAGTAAAAATACTGCCATTACTTATCTTTGCAGCAGAGCTGTGCTGAGTGCTGCTGAGTCTTTTTACTAACAGCACTGTAAGGCCAAGAGATGGAAATCCTGCCCCTTCCCCTGGCAGAGCCTGGGTTAGGGACACTCTCCTGTCACAGGCACTGGGTTGCCCCGAGCACTTTGATGATCTGGAGCTATAGCTACGGTAACTAAGCAAGTGTTTAAGGCCTGCACTCTGCTAACAAGCTCATTGCTGTAATTTATTACCAGCACAGTCCTATTATAGGCATCAATGGCAGAAGCTGTTGCTTGTTTGAGGCCCTGGTGTTCTCTGTGAAGTGACAGGGTTGCAGAAAGGAGGGGAAAAAAAAAAAAAGAAACAAACCAAACACTGCACATCTTCCCTTTTTATACATTCACATACCAAATGCTCATGAACTAGCATTTAGAATGTTTCCCATTTTCTGGTCCCCTTCCTTCCCCTGTTTGTTGCTGCCCTCTCAGCAGTGCTGGAAAACCAAGTATGCATCCATGCCTGCCTCACTTCCAAGTCTGGCAGCCCAGCTAAACCCATCTTCTCCAGACACAGAGGCCTGATAGGCAAACTGAGCATTAAACTTTGATATGTTTATGGGGACCTCACTGCTTGGTTTATTGCCCTTTTGGCTGCTTGGTATATTGCCCTTTGCGTATGCAAAGGCAAGTCCAGCCCCCTCATCTCCTTCAGTGAAGACACCAGGAACATCTGAGCAGATCCTCTAATTCTCATTCTAGGGCAAAGGGAATTATTTCCACAAATATCTGCAAATTCAAGGAATGGCTTTCCACTTTTCTGACCTGTGGGGTCTGAAGTGGCTTAAAATTACTGATGTGAATTTATTTACTGGCAAAAATAGCCATCTGAAGTCACAATCTTCACCAGCTCATTTCTTTTAATATTTGAAAGCTTTGTTTTACTAACCAAACAAAAATATTCTATTAATTTATTTGCATTAGTCAAAAAGCATAAAATTTTTGCCTGACAGGTTTTTTTTTTCTTTTTCAAAAAGTTTGTTTTCTCCCTCTATGTGGCTACAAAAATATGGACAAAAAGGGAAAAAATACGCAGCAAAGAAATTATAAAAGGTGTTATATAAAAATAAGAGATAATTAGAAGGTTTTAATTTGTGCACAGAGGTAGATTTCTTCCTGGCATTGCAAATGTGCTGCTCAGCCTAAGCTCTGTGGTATTCAGAAAAGGGGAAAATGCTGAGCATGTCACAGCCCTTGCTGTTTAATTAGGCTGTGGTTGCCACCGCAGCTGAGCTTGGTCTAACAGCCACTGTTGACTAAAGGGACAGCCCTTCCTCCTTGCCAACACCACCAGCTCTGCACAGGCTGCCCAGCTCACCAGCCTCCCAGAGCCAGCTCAGCTCACTAAACCTGAGGGAGGGGGAGTGGGGAACAACCCAAAAAAAAAAAAAACCCAAACCAACAAAACACAAGCCACAAACAAACCCAACACAACTCAGCCCCCTCAAAACTAATATTTTTTTTTGCTCATCATGTCAACCGAACCAACAGGTGCTAATCCCACTGCAAAGAGGAAAGACCACAACTGCAGGGTGGGAGGGAAGAGGAGGGACATCCCTTTCAATGTGAAAAGCCACTGGACTGACACTCAGTTGTGTCACCTTTGAGAAACCCTCTGGCACAATCCCCTGGCAAAGCCTGCCTGAGCCACAGCTGCTCACCCAAGCAGAGATGGATGCACTTGTCCCATCCCACCTCCACCTTTACCAGTCTGAAATCTTCAGTGGAAAAGCAGCAAGGAACAGCTGGGACAGCAATTTCTTCCACTCTCTCATGACATTTCTTTGCATACTCTTTCCCTCAAGCACTCCAAGGGATCCATGTCAGGCTTGCTAAATCCACCACTTCAGAGATAAGCTTGACTGCAGAGGTGCACTGTGATGTATCATTTCTGTGCAATTTGCAGGTATTTAAAGAAAGTCTTCAGAGGAAAGAGGGGAAAAAATAAACCACAGTTGGCCCTTGGAATATTTTCACCACTGTTTACCAGAGGAAGAGGTTATGGCTGTGTGCTGCACCCATTGCACAGGGCCAAGCAGCAGGGCAGGAACAGCAAGTGACACTCACAACTCAAGGCAGGCTTGCCAAGGGAAGCCCTGACATGGGAGATGCAGGGCAATCATTGGCAAGAAGCTCTGAGTCCAAAACACCACCACCAGCACCTTCTTGAGGCAGAGCTTCTTTTGCTTTCCATGGGGTGAAACATCAGTCTCAGACCTAGCTGAAATTAAAAAGCTGCCAGCAACACATCCATCAGTGATGAAAAAGGATGATGAATTTTATTTCTTAATATTAAAAACCTGGGGTTTGGTCTCAAAGTGAACTTCAGGACCACTGTCAAGCCCCATGCCTCTGGGACCATTGAACAAACAGCATCTGGCACTCCAGTTTGCAGCTGCCACATGCCAGCAGCTCTGACTGAAGGGCAGAGGGCAGGTGGGCATTTTCCATGTGCCATTGGACTTGGTGCCAATAAACCAGACCCTGAAGATACCAGAATACACCCTTTGCTCCAACAAGTTGCCTTGCATCTTTTCTGCTAATGCATAGCATGGCTTCTCCGGCAGATAAAATAAAGAAGTGGTTGAAGACCACATAGAAACAGGAAATGCAAGGTCAGAGACTTCAGTCCTCTGTCTCCTGTCCTGTGTGCCCAGCATGGAGCCTGTGTGAAAGAAGAGAAGAGATTTCTAGGTCTTTCCTCCCCAATTAAACCATTGTGCCTTGCATAAGATAACATTCACTAGGCCAGGGAAAGAGAGCAAGCCTGAGACACATTTCAGCCCTTATGGCCAAGGGCTGCAGGGAGAAGGGCTGCTGTCCCCTTTCTGAGCAACCTGCAGCAGGATCCCTTCTGGATCAGAAGTGGGACCCAGTATCTCTCCCCATCAAAATCAGATTAGATGAAAAATTGTGAGGAGTGCTGTAAGCACTAAGTGGTCTCCTAAAGGGGGCCTTGCCCCTTCTCCTCGGGCAGGTTCTAAAGGCAGCAGCCACCGCGGGCAGAGCCGGGCAGCACACGTGTGCCAGGCACCCAGCTGCCACCACACTGAGACCCAGGAACATCTGGGCAGAAACACATGTGACAGAAGACAGCTCCACGTGCCTAGGGATCCAAAGAGCTTATGCATCAGGCAAGCAGAAGTTTCCATAATTACAGCTATATCTCCCATCCAGAGTTTCTTCTGGCTCTGACCCAGTCTCCCCAGAGCTTTCTCACCAGCGATTTTTCCCCCAGGTATTTTTTGCAAATCCAGGAAAGAGATTGTGTTATCTCTCAACAAAACATAACATATTCTAATATCCTAGCAGCTGGTTCTGAGACATAATCTATGGGACTCTGGTTGCTTATGGCCCAGTTTACAGTCAGCTTCCCAGAAACATTTGCATGGTTGGGTAGAGTTGAATACAGCAATTAATCTTCAGTTCCAAGTAATCAGAAACATTTAGTCAGAGGAAAACTTATTGAAAGACAAAAGAGGCTCCAGGACTGTCAGCAAAACAGGATAAATTTCTGAAATATCATGTATTTAATATTCTCCATCATGATTTAATTAAGTATGTAAAACAAGAAAAGCATATTCATTACCAGGGAAAAAACCTTGTTTAACTGAGCCCAATACTCCAGAGCACAGAAGGACTTTCTGGACTGTTGTTATCTGGTTAGAAAATATTTTCCCAGCTATAGCTTATTTCCCATTTCATTGCAGCCCTTTGCATTCTAAAAAACCTTTCTGGATTTCAAAAGGGAAAATGAGGGATAACTGACCAAGATTAAAGTTCTGAGTCAATTAAAATCTGCCTCTCGGTTCCCCAGGAATAAGTGAACTCAGAACTAAATTTCCAAGGACTGGTCCTTTCTGACAGCTAAAAGCAGCCGTTTGCCAGGCTGTCTTTGGAACATCAGCAACACCACCACGATCAAACATTTGGGGAGGAAATTGGCTCTTCTATAAAGGGTTTGGCCAGGACACAGAGAGCTCAGCTTTGCAAACAGCCACTCTCCTCCTCTTTATGATAGCAGCAAGGTGCAAAACAGATACTGAGGAATTCACAGCTCCACGAAGTGTGATGGCTCCAACACCTCCCAGATCTGATGCTAACACTACATGCATCTATTACCAGATTTTCAACTCTGCAGTGCTAACAAAGAAGTCAGAACAGTCAGACAGAGGGGAAACATCACATTTTCCAAAGCTGTTTGGGCAACAAGCCCTGTCATGCTGTTGCAGAAACACACGGTGCTGAGTAACTTCACCACAACACAGTGAGAATTGCATTCTCTAGTGCACTATATAAGTCAGATGTTGCCTATCAGGAAACTTTTAGGGTTTGTGGGGCTGACAGAAATTAGAAAACATTACTTTTGGAAGTATAGTTGTTGAAATTTTCTCCTAAGACACAAAAGGACAGATTTTTATCTGCCACGAAGTGTGCAGCTCCTGCATAAAGCTACACCAACTTATACCAAAAAAGAATATATTCCAGTGTCTCCAAATCTGTCCAGATTAGCAAGGTACACCATTTTTTAAAAGCAATTAAATAATATTACCACAAAAGTGAGAGAATTCTCTCACAGTACAACCAACAACTTTCCTAATAATTACAATATTGCATGTGTCCCCCTTTCTTCCTTGGCAAACTAAAAATATCACTTGACATTTCTGCTGTAACGAACATCTTCAGATGTTTTTTACTGCACCTCTTTACTGTCTTTTTCTTTGAAAGGATGAGCTTTGTGCTTAGGCAAGCCCACAGATAGATTGCCATTAGCTGCAGTGGAATTTAGGCCAACCTAGATTACCCACTAACTTCTTGGGAGTCCTCAGACCTTGTACCAAAGCCACACAAATTGGAGGAAACTGTACCTGTCTGAGGTAAGCATGAAGGCAGGTTACATGGACACTGTCTATGCCCATGTGCAAATTTAAGCAACAGTGATACTCAAGTCTAAAAAGCTGCATTAAAACAAGATTACAGTGATGATAGCTAATGTCCTACACACCATGGATTATATTCCTTAATTTCACTGTCAAATTAAACCATGTCTTTTTGCTGGACTTCCCCAGAATCCCTTTGATGAAGTGGTCACTGGCAGTGCTGTTAATCTGATGGGTGCAACAACCATCTCCTGTTCAGGGGCAGTGTAAAAACAGCATTGAAAGTACTTTATGAGACAGATAACTAAAACTGGAGAAGTCACCACCCAAAACACGTGCCACATGCAGGGCTGGAATAGGAGCAGAGCTGTGCTGAGTGTCTCAGTGTGTTTCTGGAGCGTTTGAGAGCTATTGCTTGGAGCTGTATGTGTGTGAGAGATAAGCAGCAGAAAAATACCACAAGAGCACAGAAAGAAGGCAGCGAGGACACATCAGATACAGCTGGAGAGGCACATGACTAGGAATACCAAGATGGGACTGATGTTTCCACTAAAAGGTGGGCAGGAACTGTGAGAAAAGTCACTTTCCCTGAACACAGTGGGATTCACACAGCAGAAGAAAAAAAATTTAGGTAATCCCCCACAAAAATAATCAGACATAAAGATACTTCACTAAGTCATCAACAAACACAAGCCACAAAAGCCTCAAATACTAGTTTAAACAAAAAGTGTGACGACTTCTTTATTATCTCTCTCTTCCCTTCCTCCCCTCCATGCACACACTTTAAATCAGTTTTGTTGCTCCAGTAATCATGAATCTTCTTCGATAAAACGTGGAGCTCAGGTTGGCAAGGACAGTTGGGTTAAATTTTGGTTGGCAACTTCACAGTTTTCTTTATTCTCCAGACTCCTGAAAAGCACTTCCAAAAGTATGTGGTTACATTTGTCCATCACCACAGACACAGGCACTCACAGGTCTGGGTACCACTCTCTAATTCCACTGCAGACCAAGTCAGAAGAAACCTTCCCTCACGGAAAGATACTTCTAATGAGATTCCTTCATGTAAGCCAGTGCCTACAAAGAAACAGGAGCCAAAGCACCACAAATAGAACCATCATCCACTCCACTCAGAGTCTTTGTGTAGGCACTGGGGTAATGATGACAGGCCAGAGAGGGTTGCCAGAATGAGGGCAAAGCAGCTCTTGCCAGAAACTGGGGTTCCCATGAGCAGTAGTTCCTTTCAGCAACACCCAGCATAACAACGCGCAAATTCAGGGCAGCTTCATCCTCACGAGGACGCAGAGAAAGCGAGAAGCCACAAGCAGCATCAGGCTCACTCAGGGCCCCAGATGGCCTCTGCTGTGTCCTTTGCCTGCCTGTACCCACAGGAGCTGTCTTAACTCCTTTCCCATCTCCTCCTCACATCCTGTTGCTTCAGTTCCCATTTTATAAAATTAAAATCTTAACTTTACTGTTTGGTCCCCTCACCACAGATGATAATCATAGTCTGACTTCCTTCCAAGGCACATTCTCCCCTTTTCTGTCAGAGGGAGCACTACCTGGAGCAGCAAGACAAGTTACTCCTGAGAAGGAAAAACAATTGTCCTACTGGGCTGCAATATCAATAATCAACTTCTGTAACTCCAGGGTTAAAGCTGGTAACAAAACAAAGCTTAGGCCAGCAGACTCTTAAGTATATTTATTAAGCATGTGTTTAAGCAATCAGCTAAAACAGGGACAGAGGTGCCGTAGTGTCATCTAAGGAAGTCCCTTTTTTTCTTCTATCTTTTTGGCCTTTGGAAAAAGCATAGTCATAACTAGATCTCATATGTTGCACAATAATTGAAATTTTCATAGAGAATTCCAGAGTAAATTGGTAAATTGTTAGCAGACTGTACTGCCACAAGCTTGTCAGCATTTCTATTTTCTTTTTTTCTTACTTTTTTTTTTTTTTCCTCTCT